>LPNX010710559.1:641621-721276 GCA_001517045.1 Pseudotsuga menziesii
CTGGTACTTCTACTAACAAACCTTGAATTGAATTAACAATATTCTAAACTCGTTCGAAGTACTCTGAAATATTTTCTTCATCCTTCATTTTTAGACTTTCATATTTTACTTTGAGAGATTGAAGTTTTTCCATCTTTAATTTGGATTCTCCTGCATATAAGGTTTCCAATTTGTCCCAGAGCTCTTCTTCACTTTTACAGGTCATTACTTTTGCAAGAACCTTTTTACTTATTCCATCTTGTAATGCATTTAAGTCCTTCGCATGTTCCCAAAATTTATTCCTTTCTTCTGCTTCTATGGGAGTGTCTTTTGGAACATTATATCCCTTTTAAACTAATTCCCAAAGTTCCATACCAATGGACATCATATATTTTTTCATTCTAATCTTCTAGAAGACATGGTCTTCACCATCAAATATGGGGGCTCTTATTGACATCTTCATCTCCTGATCCATAGTGGTTGTAATAGGATCTTCCTTATAGTGGTTAAATTGTGGTTAAGGATCCTGCTCTGATACCAATTGATGGAACATGTCTTGTGACTGAGAGGGGGGGGTGAATCAGTGACAGAAATTTAAACACAATTTCTTTTATTTTATCAAATGTTAAAACAAATTTGGACACAATGTTTTAACATGGAACCCAATAAGGTAAACCACCAACAAATTTTTATTATCTACAAAAATTTGTTTTTACAATATAAAATACTTATTTGCAAGCACCCACTTGTTGGAGACCACAATCCCCAAGTTTCTCAACCACTAGTGAAGGATGCACCCACAGCCTGGTTTCTTTCTACACCTAAATAAAATGATACACCAATACCTTGACTCTCCATCCACTACTGGAAGGAGGATGAAGACCTCCTTACAGGAATGTAGCCTGCCCTAGCACCACCCTTCCACCCTTGTATGTATTTTCATCAGACTTCCATATCTTCTTTAAAAACTCTGTCTCTTGTTACTCTTCTTTGGTCTCTGTCTTATGCTTCAGTTGCATAGATATGGATGATAGAGATACCTTACTTACCATTTTATATTCTATTTATATACCCTTCAATCATCTTCTTCAGACTATAATCACGCCCTTTTAACATTGTGACTCTTCAGATCTTTGTTCAAGCCATCATACCATTACAAAATAGACTTCATGCTTTTCTCCTTCACAACTCTTCAAATATCTGTTAATGTATTTAATAATTTATAGTATATATCTCTTATTTTACTAATTTTTAATTAATTACTTAATTAAACTCTGTGATATTCTCATGTCTTTGACATTCTTCCATTCGTAAGACCGTCGGATTTTCCTTTCTTACAAGCTTCATCATCTCTTGCTGCTGGGCGTGGTTCTCTCTCAAAACTCAGGATTTCATATTTTCACATCATAGCAGACATCATCCTTAAACCCTCTGTCTTCCTTTACATGGGCATCACAACACTTCCTTTCTCACTTCTCTGGCCTATGGGCTTCAGTAATTTGTTGTACTGCGGACTTCTTCTCTTCCCAAAACATGAGCTTCACTACCATGTAGTCACTAGCCTTTCTGCACTCTTCTTTCCTCCTTCGTCTTTCTGGACTAGAATTTCCACAAGCTCCTTTCCACACTATGGAAGGAGGAAATAAGAAACTCAAGTTTTCAAGATTGAAACCTTTACAGTTCCACTTTTGTGCACTGGTCTTTCTGCACTACGGAATGCGGAAGTTGGAAACTTAACTTTTCATGACTTCAACTATTTTCTTTCCACCTTTCCACTTTCTGGACTAGCCTTTATACACTGACCTTTTCGCACTGTGGAATACAGAAGTCAAAAAGTCAAATTTTCACGACTTTGACTTTTTTCTTTCCTCCTTTCTACACCCAGACTTTCGCTCCTGCATGAAAATCAGAAACTCAGCTTTTCACTATTTCAACCTTTTAATTTCCATAGTTTCGCACCCACACTTCTGCTCCCGCAACGGCTTTGCTGCAATGTTTTTCCCAAACCGTCAATTTTCTTGCTGAACTATCCTCAACCATCTGATCTTGATCTTTTTTGAAACTTATCTCCTTTCCACTTTTCTATTTCCACACTAGCTTTCCTGCAACGTTTTTTTCGCCCTGTCGATCTGCTATGGGATATATCTTAACCGTCGATTTTAGATCGAATGCGGATCTCACCATGAATTTGTGGATCTATAGATTTACCTATGGCTTCAATCTAAACCGTTAATCTACTTGAATCTTAGCGATCGATCATTTGATCCAAAGATCCCTAAGTCTCCTACCTGATTGAACCCATGTAGTTCTTCCTGAGCTCTCTACGTGACTCCTTTGTCTTCAAAATACGGTCTCCTTCATCTTCAACATGTGGTATTTCTTCTCTACTGGCCTATAGGATTCCTCAATTTCCATTAATGCCAACCTATATTTCCATGTTGCCAACAAATTTGATGCAAATATAACCGTTTTTTTTGGTAAAAAGAACACTTACTGAGTTTAGCATATAGCTAATTCTCTCTCAAGATATGCAAAGTGATCCTAAGATTTTTTTTTGTGGTCTTATTCATATTTGCGATAAACCAAAATATCATCTAAAAATAATATACTAAATTTATATAAAAATTCCTTGAATACCCCATTCATTAAGCACATGAGTGTGGCTAGGACATTTAATAGCCCAAAGGGTACTACAGTGTACTCATAATGTCCATACCTGGTCCGAAAAGTAGTCTTACTGATGTATTCATCCTTAATGCACACCTAGTGATACCCATATCTAATATCAATCTTGGAGAATATCTTTTCCCCTCTCAACTTATCAAAAAGATCATAAATAATTGGAAAAGAATATTTATTCTTAATTGTGGCTTTATTTTGTTGCCTGTAGTATACACACAACCTCAACATACCATCTTCCTTCTATGCATATAATGATGGAGCTCTCCAAGGTGAAATGTTAGGGCGTATGTACCCTTTCTTTAATAATTCTTCCAACTCCATCCGCAATTCTCAAAGTTGTGGGGTACTCATCATGTACGATACTTTACATGTAGGCACTACCCTAGGTACAATATTGATGGTGAAATAGACATTTATTTTTGGAGAAAACCTAGACACATATTGAAAGACATCTTCAAAATCATTAAGAATTTTCATTAGCTCTGTGCATGGCTCTGTCTGAGCTTCTGATTCTTCAGTGTGAATAGCATACAACTAGCACCCTTCACGGATGTATTTATTCAATTGAATGGTTGAGATTTCCCTTACTAAAATTGGTTTAGGTATACCTTTTAACTGTATAGAATTTTCGTTCTCATCCATGAAATTCATAACCTTGCTGTGGAAATCCAGAATCGCATGATGCGACTCAAGATAATACATTCACAGCAAAATGTCATAATATCCTAGAGGAATTATGTCAAAATTAGATTTGGTGTGTAATTTTTTCATGGTAAATTAAAGTCTTCAACCACTACGAAACTTTCTTTTTCATCCCTGTAGCTAACTACACCGATATGTGCTTAGGAAATTTTATTTCCACTAGCTTTCATCTTTCAACCAAGTTATCATTAACATAATTGAATGTAGCTCCATAATCAATTAAAATTTAAATTGGTAAATTCT
The DNA here is from genome assembly GCA_001517045.1 of Pseudotsuga menziesii. NCBI lineage: Eukaryota > Viridiplantae > Streptophyta > Pinopsida > Pinales > Pinaceae > Pseudotsuga > Pseudotsuga menziesii. Next base: position 645,228 of record LPNX010710559.1, read on the forward strand.
TTACTTTACCTTCAATTCTTATCATTGATGATTGGTGGTCTGCCTCGTGATTCTCCAAATATGCATAGATTCACAGAATGTTAGGAGCTACATCCCCCACTATAGATGCTTCCTTCAAATTATAAACTTTGACATCCTTGTTTTTTTATCATGACATTTGCGCCGAAGATAGTGGTCACCTCCACACCTCCATCATTTAACCAATGCAAAATTCCCATGTCATGTAGGCTAATTTATCCTTGGTTTCATTTTATGATGTGTTTGTTTGAAAGAACTGAAGCGTTCCTGCTTACCACCAAAGGGCTTCAATCCATTTTTCCTCTACTCCTGCTTTACTTTCAGATTACTTTTCCATCTCTTCTGAAGGTATTGCATGTTCTTACCTTGTTCATGCAGGCACTTGGCCTTCCTTATGCACTTTTTCAATGTAATTGGCTCATCATAATTGAACTGGTCTTATAAAATGCTCACAGGCCATTAAGGAAACAATGGATTTTTACTTTTTCCTCTTGAATAAATCCACATAGCTTAACAACTCCAAAAATATCTTTCCATACTCGTCCATGTTCATGTTACCTAATCGATGTTCAAATAACGCAAGAATTTTGTTATTGTAATACTATTTTGATACATATTCTTGCTAGAAGTATCTCTAAAATCTTTTCCAGGATACCTTCCTCTCTTCCAGACCTTCTACTTGCTCCAATTGTTCCCGCCAACGATAGAATTTTTGCTAAAGGTTAAATATGGCAATTTTGGATTCCCGATTTTCTGAATACTCATGTAATTGTAGATACTTTTCCATCTCTTGAAGCCACATCTCTACAACTTCCCCAAACTTCTCTCTATCGAAGGTAGGAGTCTTAAGTTTTCTTAGTTCACCTTGTAAGATATTTTCATCTCTTTTTCTTTTATGTTGTCTTTTAGGTCTATGTTTGTGATGCATTTCAGATTTCACATTTCCATGATGCCTACCAACTGAGTGGTGTTAGAAATGCATGTCCCTGTCTAAGATTTCTTTGTTGAGGGAGTCTTGTCCTTCCCTTACTATAACCGAAGGTACTTGTTGCACTTTATCATGCATTTGCATTAAATTATGTATCAATGGTTGGTTAATTTGATTATGTTTCTCCATGTACTGTAGAATCTTTTCATTTCCATCTTGAATATCTTTCAAAGTCTGAAAAAATTCCTTGGGATCCATTTCATACCGATGGCAATGGACTCCGTCCTTTGGTCATCACCCAGTCTCCTTCCTTTAGCAAATTGTGATATTTTAGGTCTCTTGGCCATCTTGCAATTTTTCCTTCCTACTACTCCGACAACTGGCCATTACAAGTTCCGAAAAAATCTAAATGGTTCTAATAGTGCAAAATATATCCAGACTTGTTAGTTACATATAAATTCATATGCATAATCCAATTTAAACTAAGCACATTGATACATTTAATTCAATCATAATATAAATTTAAATAAATTATAAATCAAAATTATTTTAATAGTAAAACATATCACAGAGGCTAAAGGTTGAATCCTTATATCTGATACCAAGCCCTAACACAACTTATTCACACTAGACTTCACAAAAAAACATTATAAAATATGAATGCATATTAGCCACATGCTTACATTTGGCAAGTGCATATTAAAATGCATAATTATTATAACTAAATAGAAAAAGACTAAACTAATCCATAAGACCCATATAATCTATAACAAATGCATAATAAATAAAATCAATAATAACAAAATCTTAAGATAATTTATGTTATCTTTATTCATAAATATTCAGGAAAACTGGAATTGTGCACACTTACAAGACGTAAGTTAATATTGAGGCAATTAACTCTCTAAAATTAGAGCATATAACGACGTGCCCCAATTTAGTTGATTACCATATTATTATTGTTAGGTTTATAAACACGCATAATCATAATAATAATGAGAGAAATAAGCATTGCAAGTAACAATTTAAGAGAAATACAATTTACCCTCGAAAAACCCATGTGGGAAAAATGAGTCAATGAAGATCTTCATTCATGCCAGAACCGACCATCCCAGCCAAGTGAGTTAGCTAAGCTCACATTCTAGGCCACCTTACAATGGAATATATATTACAACCCTATAAATAGGGCTTATTACATGCAAATACAACTAGTAAGAAACCATCGGATACCAAAACCTTATGCCCGAAACCACATACATACTTGCTCATTCCCAAGTCAAAAGTTAGCCTTAACAATCCCCCTTTAAACTTGACTTGGGGAATTGCTCCAAATCTAACCAACCAAAAAAACAACTCGGGTACTTAGGAACCCCATTTATATGTATATTACACATTGTCCTCTCCATTTTTTTTGTGTCTTCATAGTGACAACACTATCACCAACTCTTGCTTCATCCTCTAGTTTTCTTGCTCATTTTATTCCATGCCCATTTTGTACCTCCATTAATTCATCATTGACCTCCATATAAAAGGGAATCCATCTACCATAATACATTGGTTTTCTCTCTAGAAATCATCTCCTTTTGTACCTGCATACAATTCATCGTTGAACTCCATATAAAAGAGAATCCATTTACCATAATACATGGGTCCTCAGCTACTGTAACTAATCATCTTCATTTATGTGGTTCATCAATACATTGGATTCTTTATTGAGCATAACCTAGTGTCAATGACTTTGTTGCTCCATGCAACTATATGTTTCCAGTTGCTTTTAATCATGATTCAAGCAGTGAGTGGACCTCCTTAACGTTAATCCCAACACCACATATGAATAAAACTCTTTAAAAACAAACCTATTTTCGTTACTTGAAACATGATGCGGGAAAACACTTTTCGTAAACAGAATCCTCTCTAGCCTTTAAAAGATAACAAAATTTAATGATATCGATACATGGATATAAAAGCCCGCCCAAAAATTACTTTTTACCTTTGTTTTCTCAACCCAGTTCGTTTCCAGCGATTTCACTTCAACCAGATTTTGCTTTCGAATTATTACGGTATTTACACCAAAGAAGCTTCACTTTCTATGAAGTGCCCTTTATTTTCACGGCTTGTGCTTGACTTACTTCAAATAGGATACAAGGCAACTAAAACGACCCGCTTTTCCGGGGCATTTCGGATAGAAATTGGTTAAAAATGTTTATAAAAATGGTTGTTTTTTGTTATTTCTTAATTTATGCATCTAAATTTAGGTGTTTTATACGAAAATGGTCCATTTTAAAACAACCCAGATTATCCAAATCGTTATTTAAAACTCTAAATTGTTGTTTCAAAACAAATTGTTATGCCGGATTCCCGCGAGTCGGGGGCCTTTTGGTTAGCGCTTATACTGCTCCAACTTACTTCAACAATTTTAATACTGTAGAATTCTTTCAGTCCTATTTAAACCATGGTTCAACCCAAAAGCCATAAAGAAACACATACATCCATACTCATAAAGAGTAACTTTTCTTTAAATACCCCCTCTACGTGTGTCTCTCTTTTAATATGACTTAAAAAAAATACGTTCACTCAACTTAAATGACGTGGGATATAAAACAAATAACGTCATCATCTCCCTTTTAAATATCTGTTTCACATTTCACCTTTTTAAGTGCGATTGGATATTAAGATTTAATCTGTCAAATCTTAACCAGGGCTTTCTCCAAGTGATTTGGTCTTTCCTTTCACACGGAGCAATCTCACGGTTCCTTCCTTTGCCAAGTGGTCTACAAAATTCATGTGCAGAGCTTCTTCACCAGCTCATGCTCTCTCGACGGTGCCCGATCTATGTTTTTCCTTCAGGTACCTCGGCTTCGACCAGTGCAAACCAGCTTTATGTCTATATCTAAAAGTTGTGGGAACTATCTCTTAGTAGCATAGGCATGTCCTTGAAACAACAACTGAATAATAAAAGGCACCAAATTGAAAATGCCTTCCCTGGATTTCCACCGTATCAGGCAGTGAGGCCTCTCTTCCTCATGACATCCGAAGCAAACTTTGTCAGCTCAACCTCTTTGCTTCAGCAACAACATCAACAGATCTTGAAAAATAGTTTCATGGGTGGTGTTTTATTTCCATTGTGGAATTCGTGGTCCTCTTAATCGATTCCAACAATGATAACCACAGCCCCTTCCTTTGGATTCTTCTAGAGTGTCCATGCCTGTAGATATGATGGATACAATGAATATTTAATAGAACGAGTCACTTATCCATGATTTTCTTTACAGATTGGCACATAGCCACATCATGCACAGATACACAAATTTGTGCACATGCAGCAATACATATTCAGATCTCCAGTCCATATATAGCAGATCTACACTTTAACCTTTATCTACAATTTCTCTTTGCAGATGCATTGTCTCAGCAATAGTATCTTCCATCTTTTCACACTCGCTCATGCTAGGTAGGAGATGCGGGTCCAATCAGCAACCCAAAACCGATCTAATCAGCTCACAAAGTAGCTAATCTGTCGTCCAACTCAGTAGCGTGATAAATTCCGTTTCATAAACAAAATTTCGCAGCCAGCCCGAATGTTAACAAACTTGCTTGTTAAATCTGTGAAATGGCTTTTGGACCATTAGATCAGTGTTCCCACCAAATCAACGGTGGGCTCCAAAAACAATGAAGCACATTTCATAGAGATTTCGCACATCGAAATATCTTTACACCGCGCAACTTCTCCCAACGAAATTGTTGTTCGTCGTTGATCTTCTTCGATGATCGATCTCAGTCGTTGGATCCAATCTGATCTCCCAGCGATTGTTTTTTATTTTTCTAGCTCGGACTTTTCTTATCCTCCATGCACTTTTGTTAGCGAAATCTTTCATAGCCGTAGATCTTTGTCCACTTTGAATATCCACCGCATGATAAAAAATGCATATCCATGATTACTTCTGATTCCATAATGCTTATCTCAGGCGTTCTTTTGTACGACGAAATTAATCTCAGTCGTGGATCTCACGAAGATATATGTTCTTTAGGTCCTCTAAAATCTTCATTAAATTGATCACTGAAATGATCAATTCCTTCTTGCAATTCGAAGGCTATGGCGACACGAAGTCACAAAACTATACATAGAGTTATATCGAGTGAATTTACACTTACACATAGTTAGATGGTGACACAAAGATAATTAAAACATATGTAGAGTCTGGCCCTCTATTCTTCATTCAATTGATCAGAGTTACACATCATACACATCACACTCTCTGTTCACTCCTTCAGTCCCTCATATTCACTCCTCTCTCTCTCTTTTCTATCCTATCCTATATGTTACATTCAATTCTTCTTATAACACTCAGCAAGCCTATCAGATCCAAATAAACAGGATCTCAACACCTAATAAAAGTAAACCTATCAACAAATATCTATCGTTGAAGAGTATCAACAAAGATCTATCATTGAAGAGTGTTAGTTTTTCATCACATTAAGCTAGCATTATGATCTTAGGATCTTTTCACTGAGAGAATAACAAGCACAACAATAAAACATAAGCACATCATAAGAGACAAGAGACACAAAGAGTTTTCCTTGGGGAAACCATAAAGGAGAAAACCCCGCAACTTCCTCTAAGATAGAATCAACACCAAAACAGTAAGAGATCTCCCAAAACAGCAGTAGTCTTCTGTCTAGGCCCAAAATTTCCTTCTTCAAAAGTGCGCCACACTTGAGAGAGCAAGTGATGTATTTCATAAGCGATAAATAGAGAGACTCTCACTCTCTATTTATATTCATCCGTTCACTTGATTTGCCTTTTCACCCGTAGGCTCAACCTAATAATTACTACTCGAGCCTACACCTTAATTAGTGTATAATAACTCAAGTGCCCCGAAACTGTGGGGACATACCTAATGACTTGATATGACTTGATTACATTATTAATCCTCCCGATCGGAACATCGGGGCATGACCACATGACTCAAATACATAATAGAAACATCCCGAAATAAACATCGGGTTACAATACATAAGATACATAGAAGAATACATTCCGAAGTTACATATACATCAACACTCCCTCTTAACTAGGAAGGTATTCTTTCAACACAATTTTCAGCACTGGTCTTCTTCTCTGTATCAGATGGATCATCTCCTATTCAAGTCATCTTCGTTGGATCTGGATCATCTCTCGATCTGGATCAACATAGAACATCATCATTGGATCTGGATCATCTCTCGATCTGGATCAACATAAAACATCATCACTGGATCTGGATCATCTCTCGATCTGGATCAACATCACTAGACTGGATCTGGATCATCACTCGATCTGGATCATCACTGCTGGATCATCATTACTGGATCTGGATCATCACTCGATCTGGATCAACACTGGTGCTATCTCATGATTCTTCTCATCATAGGAAGTTCTACAGAGCCAGCCCTTTTTCATGCTGGTTGTAGGCCTACCCTCATGTAGGTCTTCTCCCAGCACTTACATCTGACCTGCTCGTCAGAAAGGCACACCCAACACTCACATTTGATCATGTAGTAAACTACAATCCCATCAGAAAGGCCCAGCACTCACATTCACCAGCATGATATGACACACCTACTATCATCTGTGAAATGGCTCAGCACTTACAACCACCAGCATGATAGGACACACATACTATCATCTATGGAAAGGCACAGCGCTCACATCCACCAGCATGGTAGGACACACCTACTACCATCTATGGAAAGGCTCAGCACTTACAATCACCAGCATGGTAGGACACACCTACTACCATCTATGGAAAGGCTCAGCACTTACAATCACCAGCATGGTAGGACACACCTACTACCATCTGTGAAATGGCACTGCACTTATAGTCACCAGCATGATAGGAAACACCTACTATCATTTGTGAAATGGCACAGCACTTACAACCACGAGCATGATAGGACACACCTACTATCATCTGTGGAAAGGCAGAGCGCTCACATCCATCAACATGGTAGGACACACCTACTACCATCTGTGGAAAGGCTCAGCACTTACAATCACCATCATGGTAGGACACACCTACTACCATCTGTGAAATGGCTCTGCACTTACAATCACCAGCATGGTAGGAAACACCTACTACCATCTGTGAAATGGCACTGCACTTACAGTCACCAGCATGATAGGACACACCTACTATCATCTGTGAAATGGCACAGCACTTACATCCATCCAGGCGGGAACACATCCTGCTCACAATGATGGAAGGGCATGCACTCATATATGATCATGAGGTGAACACATCCCAGCAATCATATCAGAATGGCCCCCAGTCCTCCTCAACTGAGCTACCTGGTAACTGACCAGGTGCCTCCATTCTCCTAGAGAATGGCAGTTGCCCTTACATCCGACCTGCTCGTCGGAATGGCCAACACTCACATCTGACATGGAAGGAACTTAATCCTTTAGCCATGAATAGAATGGTTCAACCCTTACATCTGATCAAGTGGGAACACATCCCTCTATCACATCAGAATGGCTACTCAGTTCTTACACTGAGTGTTCCTAGTAACTGACCAGGTGCCTCCATTCCTAGAATGGCAATTGCTCTTACATCTGTCTTGCTCGACAGAATCGCCAGCACTCATATCTGACATGGAAGGGAGCAACCCTACCACCATGATAGAATGGCTCAGCCCTTATATCTGACCTACTCATCAGAATGGCTATGGATCTCAGCACTCATATCTGACATGGAAGGGAGCAACCCTACCACCATGATAGAATGGCTCAGCCCTTATATCTGACCTACTCATCAGAATGGCTATGGATCTCAGCACTCATAACTGACATGTAAGGAACCAATCCTCTCACCATGACAGAATGGCTCAGCCCTTACATCTGACCATGGAAGGAACGAATCCTCTCACCATGTCAGAATGGCTATGGGTCTCATCACTTTCTCTGGGAGGAAGCCTCGATCTGGAGAACACCAAGTCTCTCTCTGAAGTACTTGAACTTCAGCCTAGCCAATGGATTCGTCAATACATCAGCTATATGTTCCTCCGTCGCAACATACAAAAGCTTCACTGCTCCTCTCTGCACCATATCCCTGATATAGTGATATTTGATCTCGATATGCTTCGACTTGTCATGAAACACTGGATTCTCTAACAACTTCACGCAACTCTGGTTGTCTCACAACTAGCTGAACAAGATGCGACATACTCTGCTTCAGTCGTACTCAGTGCCACACAGGATTGTTTCCTGCTAAACCAAGAGATCACACCTGATCCCATACTGAAGCAACATCCTGAAGTACTCTTCCTGTCGATGGCACTGCCTGCCCAATCTGAATCAACATAACCTTCCAGGTTAATCTTCTGATTCGCATCGTACTTGAGCCCATAATCAATTGTACCCTTCAGGTACCTCAGAATATGCTTTGCAGCAGTCAAGTGAACACTTCTCGGATCTGTTAGGTACTGGCTCAAGGTGTTCACAGCAAAGCAAATATCTGGTCTTGTGTTCGTCAGGTACATCAATGACCCAATCATCTGACGATACATCGTAGCATCAACCGACTCCGACGAAGCATCACTCAATAGCTTCGGGTTCAATGCCATAGGTGTGGTCATCGCCTTGCAGTCCATCATCCCAAAACCTCTTCAGGATCTCTACTGCATACTTCCCTTGTCCAAGGAAGATCCCATCTGTACTCTGCCACACCTCCATACCTAGAACAGTAGTGCATCGACACATAACAGGAGCATCACTGGTCTTCCACCTTCAACCTTGGATCAAAGGTTGGAATCCACTTTACTCTCAGTAAAGCCTAGAATCATCAGTAATCTTCCCATCCTGTCGTACCATGTCGAACCTCAGGATCTTCTGCAATCACTCCCTCTGAAGCGGAGCATCATACTCCCTCTGTCTTCCGTACTCTATGCACTGAAACATTCTGTACTGGAGTGACAAGTAGTATCCATCTAGGATCACTGGATACTAAGATCCTCTATCTTGAACTTCTTCAAAAGTTCATCTTGCACCCATCTGTGAGCTTGTCATCCTCTATCAACCTTGTAGCGAAGGTTAAGATATTCATCAAGCTCCATGTATGTGTTATCCCATGGGTGTCTTCTGAACTCGTACAAGGCCTTCTTTCATTTGCACACATGATTATGCATGTCATGTGACTTCATTTCTATTAGCTGTAAATGTTTCTTTGTAGACTATGCCTTCTCTTCATGAGAAGCCTCATGCTACGAATCTTGCTTTGTATCCCATGATGTTTCCATCTACTGCATGATGGAACTATGAAATTCTCTTTAGGTCTCGATACTACGCCTAGACATCATTCTTCTTGAACTGATCTTCCCTTTCTTCTTGGTGGCTGGAAGGTTCTGCATCAATGATGTCACTGCACTCGTCATATTATTCTGTCTTTGAACTGTCGTCACTTGTTCTTTGGAACAAGTCTTCATTCTTCTTTGCTTGTAGGCGATTATGTATGTGATATTTCCTACAAGTCAAATGCAATTGTATGGTTAGAAACATTTCATAAGGAATATTTATACTCGCAAACACTTATCCACAAATATATGATCATGCAACTACTTTAGCCAATACAACATTCATCCATATCTCATTGAAACTTTCTAGATGCCTTCCATCTCTACCACAACAACATTGAGATTATGCACTAATCCAATATGTCAGCAAAGCGGTTTCATTCTAGATAAGTAGCAATGGAGAATTTGTATAGCCCCATGAGTTACTTACCCATCACGTGCATATTAGTAGTATTCTGTCATTAATGCAAATATCCTATCATGCATAATACAATAACTGAATATAAACAAATGCATAACAAAATAATATAATGAAATGACAATTGAATACTTATCTTTATTCGTTTCGAGGGTAGACTCCTTGAGCCTTCAGCTTCATCGTCTTCTTCATTCATAATAGCATCATTTCTTATCCAAAAGCTAAGGTGGATAAGAAGTTCTTCAAGAGTTGAGTTCTTCATAGTCCTCATTGCTTGAGGGATATTCTTTGGATGGAAAGAGCTTGATCTTCAGTTGCTCCCACCTTCTCTTCTTGAGCTTCTTCTTCTTGTGAGTTCTCTTTCTAGAGTCTATTGAAAGTAATCACTTCCTTCTAGCACACATTCCTCACATGAATGAATTCCACGATCCTGGGAGGCCATTCAAGGTGGCCATCACCACTTTTGCATTCTTCACTTTTTCTTTTACCGCTTCAAGTTGTTCTTTGATTTGAGAGACTCTTATGACTACATGGTCTCTGCATTCTCGATCTTCACATTCTTCAACTAGTTTCTTTAAGTCATATTCTGATTTTGTTCTTCCCTTCAAATAGCTTGAAATTCTGGAAGACCTTCAACAACTTTGCTTGCAATAGGTAGTGATCTATAATGCACATGTGCAAGCCTTCTATGCCAAAGCTCATTTCTCTCTACTGTGTCATGGATCAAGGCTTGTTCTGGATATCCCTTCAATTTGTACAAGCCTCCTTCTTGTTCTTCAATCACTACCACATCATCGATAGTCTTTCCTTTTGGCCATATGATGACTTGACCATCTATGAATGCATCCCGCATTCCTTTTGCATCAATGCTGAAATGGAGAGAAGGTTCTTCTTCAATCCTAGCACAAACAATACTTCTTTCATTGTTAGAGACTTACCAGAGTCTAGCTTGTATGAAGATTCCCCACTACCTGTTATTGGATATTGGTAGTCATCTCCTAGTTTCACCTTGTGAGGTGATTCATGTTCTGACAGTCTTACAAAGGATTCCTTGAATCCCGTCATATGTTTGGAAGCCCCACTGTCTATAAGCCAATCATCACTTCCATGAGTAATGTTACCTATGAGAGCTCATATCAGAACATATTCATCCTTGCTTGAAGAATCTTCACTTTCATATCTGGATCTCTTTCTGGATGGTTCATCATCCTCTGCAGCATGAACATGATGTCTTCTTTGGCCTTGAGCAAGTTCTTCTTGTGAAAGGCTTCTAACCTTATCTCCCTCTGAAACTGGAACCTCTATACTTAGGTAGGTGTCCAATCCAGTTTCTTCAGAGAGATCAGATACTTCTAGGCTTGGAAGTTGTCAAATTCCCCAAGCTTGTCACCAAGCTGATGTGATATATCATATTGAAATGAGAACCTCAAATGGAAATAGCAAAGGATTAGATCTTACCGATTTGAGGTGTCTGTCCTTTATCCCATAGTTCGCTGATCTAGGGTTTGTCACAAAAACCCTAATTTTCAAAACATGGAATATTTCAGATCTGATTGGATGAGCAGATAGATATCTTCAAATGGAGCTATCCAATGTACTCCTTTTCTGAAAACAGTGGATGGAAGCTCCCGGAACAGGAAGCCCTAATTTTCCAATTTCTTCTGCAGAAATTCTTGTTACTGTTTCTATGATATCTATGAAATTACTGCTCCTCTGTGTCTAAAATTTCATACTGAGGTAACCTCACATGTCCCTAATCCAACACCGTATGTTTCATCAGAATTGGTTTCACCATTTTGGATTTATGATCCTTTTCCAAGGTGACCTGTTATAAGACTGTTCAGAACAGCGAAGTTGTACGACATGCCACATTTCACTGGTTCATCTTTTGAGTTTGATATTTGGACAACCGAAAGTACAGTCCATGAAATTTCTGGAACATCTTCATGAATTCCATTTGTACCTCTGTAGCTCAAGATATTGCAGATCTCCCCAGATGTCCTGTTCAGGGATGAATTCTGGAAGAGGCTGGAACCCTAACTTGGAGAGATCATATCTCCTGGAGTACAATGAATCTTGGTTTGATATTTGGATACAGGCTTCATCAAGATTTTATATTCGGCCCCTACAATTTTCAGCTTCTGAGACTTTATCAATATTGGAATATAGCGACTGTACCAAAAATTAGCAGTTTTAGTATTTAGGGTTTCTCCTAGCTCAGGGTCAAACTAGGGTTTGACTTTCCTGAATTTTCACCCAACCAAATTTCTTGATCCAGGTCTCTAAACTTTGGTTTTTATGAGGAGAACAATCCTATGTTGGTCTCACTCAAAAATTCATCTTCTGTAGAAAGCCCTAATTTCCACATTGAAACTGAAAATGCTCGAAATTGAATTCCACATCGATAGAAATATGTACCCTTCAATGGAGAGTCATCCTAGCATACTTTTGCTGAAAATATGTGGAGGAAGATCCACAAACTAGGAATCCCTAGTTTCTGTAGCTGCACAATGTCTTCTTCTCAGGTTAGCTCTGATACCATGTTAGTTTTTCATCACATTAAGCTAGCATTATGATCTTAGGATCTTTTCACTGAGAGAATAACAAGCACAGCAATAAAACATAAGCACATCATAAGAGACAAGAGACACAAAGAGTTTTCCTCGAGGAAACCATAAAGGAGAAAACCCCACAACTTCCTCTAAGATAGAATCAACACCAAAACAGTAAGATCTCCCAAAACAACAGTAGTCTTTTGTCTTCTGTCTAGGCCCAAAATTTCCTTCTTCAAAAGTGCGCCACACTTGAGAGAGCAAGTGATGTATTTCATAAGTGATAAATAGAGAGAATCTCACTCTCTATTTATATTCATCTATTCACTTGAATTGCCTTTTCACACGTAGGCTCAACCTAATAATTACTACTCGAGCCTACACCTTAATTAGTGTATAATAACTCAAGTGCCCCGAAACTGTGGGGACTTACCTAATGACTTGATATGACTTGATTACATTATTAATCCTCCCGATCGAAACATCGAGGCATGACCACATGACTCAAATACATAATAGAAACATCTCGGAATAAACATCGGGTTACAATACATAAGATACATAGAAGAATACATTCCGAAGTTACATATACATCAACAAAGAGAAGGGTTCAAGGAGAATAATGGAAATCTGCCACTTATTAGAAGGTAAACTAACCCTATCCATCTAACAACAAACCTACCCTTCTAGAAGTGATTTCATGGAATGTTGACTCATCAATCAACGAATTCTGAGCTGGATGCTCCTGCATCATACCCCTGGGGAAGAAAAAAATTCTTTAGTAAGTCTTTAGGGTGCACATTGTATTTGGAAATTTCTTGATCTGTCATCCAGACTGCATCTTCAGTAAGTCGATTCTTCCATTTGATCAAGTACTGAAAGAAGGTTTTGTTCCTGGTCTTTCTTAGAATTCTTTTGTCAAGGATGGCTTCAATCTGAGGTTGTTCTTTCTATGAAAGTTGTCCTTTCCAATCTATAGTTGAATCATCTCCATCTGAAGTTATACCATCTGTCTGGATACTTGCATCTCTAAAAGGATACAAATCTAAAACATTAAAAATTGGTGAAATTTGAAGGTCAGAAGGAAGCTCAATCTTATAAGCATTTGCAGAAAACTTCCTTAAAACATTACAAGGTCCAATATTTTTAAGCTTCAATTTATTATATGTTTCTTTAGGGAACCTTTCATTTCTAACGTAGGCCATCACTAAATGTCCAACCTGAAATTTTACTTCTCTTCTCTTCTAGTCTACTCTTTGTTTATATTTTTCTGCACTTTCATGTAATCTCCTTTTGATATTCTCCTGCAGCTCATGCATGCTAATTGCAAATTCTTCACCTTATGCACTTCTCCTTTCCTGTTTTCCCAAATCTCTAAGTTCATATACACCTCTTGGATGTATCTCATAGACAATTTGAAAATGACTCATACCTATACTTCTATTCGGTGAATCATTGTATGCAAACTCAACCTGAGCAAGAGCTAAGTCCCACTATTTTGGATGTGCATACACGAGATTTCTTAGTATGTTTCCTAAGCTCCTATTTACCACTTCAGTATGGCCATCAGTTTGAGGATGATAAGTAGAATTAAAATTGATATTAGTCCCCAACTTTTTCCATAGAGTTCTCCATAAATTACCAACAAACTTTGTATTTGGTCAGACACAATACTCAAAGGAAACCCATGCAATTTTACAATTTTCGAAAAAAGAAGGTTATCGATATTGGTTGCATCATTAGTCTTCTTACATGCAATAAAATGAGCCATTTTGGAAAATCTATCTACCACAACATAAATTGAATCATAACCTCTCTGAGTTCTAGGTAAACCCAAAACAAAATCCATGCTTATGGAATCCCAAGGCCTAGTTGGAATAGGAAAGAGTTGATACAATCCTGTGTTCTGACTTCTTCCCTTTGCATGTTGACAAATTCTGCATCTTTCAACAAATTTCTTCACAACATGTTGCATGTTTTGGAAAAAATAAAAATTACTCACTAGAGAAAAAGTCTTGTCTTGTCCAAAATTTCCTGATAGACCTCCACAATGATTTTCCTTAATTAAATTCTCTCTCATTGAACATCTTGGAATACACAACTTACAATCCTTGAATAGTATTCCTTCCTACAGCATATAATTTAACCACTGGCTTCTATTATGGGTAACTGGATTTTCACAGGCTGCATAGATATCCTTGAAATCTAAATCTTCTTTATACATATCAATCAAGTTTTCAAATTCCAAAGTATTGACCTTAACTTCTTGTAATACCATATTTATCCTACTCAAAGCATCAACAACTTTATCACACTTACCACTTGTATGTTTGATAACAAAGGTAAAGTTTTGCAAAAAATCTATCCATTTAACACATCTCTCATTTAATTTAGGGTGATTGTTTATGAACTGCAAAGCATGATCGTTAGAATACAACAAAAATTCCTTAGGCATCAAATAATGTGTCCACTTCTTAAGAGCATTCACAACAACATATAATTCTTTATCATATGAAGAGTACTTCTGTTTTGCTTCATTCAATTTTTTCACTGAAATATGCCACTGGCCTTTGCTCTTGACTCAAAACTGCTCCCACTACTATTCCACTAGCATCTGTTTCAACTTGAAACACCTTGTCAAAACTGGGCAAAGCCAAAATAGGCTTCTCAGTTATCTTTTTTTCAAGAACTTAAAATTTCAATCAGTTGCTTTTGTCCATTTGAAAGGCTGTTTACTTTCTCTGAAAGTATCTATCAAAGGTGCACAAATATGACTAAAATTCTTAATGAACTTTCTATAGAAACTAGCAAGTCCATGGAAACTCCTTACCTCATAAGCATTCTTTAGAACTGGCCAATTTAAAACCACTTGTACCTTGTCAGGATCCATCTTCATTCCTTCTTATGAAACTACAAATCCCAAGTAAACTAACTCTTTCTTCAGGAAACTACACTTCTTCAGATTTATCAGCAACTTCTCTTTCTACAAATTCCTCAACACCAACTGAATGTGCCTTAAATGTTCCTCTCTATTATGACTGAAAATCAGAATGTCATCTAGATACACTATCACAAAATTCCCAGTAAATTCTTTTAAAACCTCATTCATCAACCTCATGAAGGTACTAGGTGCATTAGTAAGCCCAAATGACATCACTAACCATTAATACAATCCATAATTAGTTTTAAATGTTTTTTTCCACTCATCCCCTTCCCTTATCCTAATCTGATGTTATCCACTTTTCAAATCATTTTTTGAAAAATATTTTGAACCACTTAAACAGTCCATCAGATCATCACTTTTAGGTAAAGGGAATCTATACCTGATAGTGATCTTGTTGATTTCCCTAGAGTCAGTGCACATCCTCCACCCACCATCTTTCTTTGGACTAAGTTTAATGGGTATTGCACAAGGACTCAAGCTTTCTTTTACCAATCCTTTCTCCAATAGCTCTTGTACCTGCTATTTAGTTTATCCATTTTCTTGAGGAGTTAATCTGTATGCCGCTTTATTAGGTAAAATTGCACCAGGTATTAAGTAATGTGAGGACTAATACTTATTATAGGGGGTAAATCACTTGGCAACTCATCCACAATAATGTCGGCACACTCATCAAGAAAAGTTTTAACTTCAATAGGAAAATCATCTAAATTTGTAGAAGTTAAAATTACCTTTGGTGTACCAACAAGGGAAAAAAGTAGACCCTCCTCTTTCTGAACTTCTTGCAATTGTTATTTTCCAATCACTAGAAAAATGTTTGATCCTGAACCTTCTTGAACTGCTTTATCTTCCGAGGGTGACAAAGTATGTCTCTTCCCATATTTCTCCAAAGAATAAGTATTTTTTCTCCCATGATGAACATGTTTCCTATCATACTGTCATGGCCTCCCTAAGAGTATATGGCACACATCCATAGACATTATGTCACATAATATTTCATCTTTGTAAGTACAAATTTGGAATTTTACATTACACTGCTCATTCACCAAGAGCTTATGTCCTTTCTGCAACTTGGACACTTTGTAGGGAGTAGGATGTTTCATCCTCTTCAATCCCAAATTCTCTAACATCTTAGTGGAAACCAAATTATCTATACTACCACTATCAATAACCATTTTACAACACTTACCTTGTGACTTACACCTTGTTTTGAACAAACTTTTCATTTGAGCTGGTTCATGTACTTGCTTCTTTGATTTTACCAAAACTCTCTTCAACATAAGAGATTCTCCTTCCTCTGGAGGGTTATTCATCTCTGTTTCTTCTTTTGACTCTTCTTGAGCCTCTGTGACATTCACATTTCTCTAATTTGAAGACTGATTTCTTGGACAATTCCAAGACATGTCCAATCTCTCCACAAGCATAAAATTTTACATCTCTATGCCTGCCTCTTCCTCTTCCTCCTCCAAATCCTCCTCTCTAGGATGACTGATTGCTAAAACCCTCAACTCCATCTTTGGAATCCCTACCTCCACTACTAGGAGATCCTCTTCCTATTACTATATTCTTTCCCTTGTTTCTATGGTTATGTTTTCTTAACAGTTTCTTTTTTACATTTGAAGCTACTTTATATGCATCTTCTATAGTTTTTCATATTTAATAAACTGAGGTCATCTTGTATATCATACCTTAATCCATTGATATACCTAGCTACTCTTTCTAGACCTCACTGTGTGTAACTAGCTCTAATGCCTAGTCTAAAAAAATCTTCTGTGTATTCTTTTACAGTCATGGCCTTCTGTCTAAGGTTCTATAATAGTCTAATAAGATTCAATTGAAAGTATTTAGGCATAAACTTACTCTTAATATTACATAACATCTTATCCCAAGAGTTTGTTTTTTACTTACCTCTTCTTTCTTGATGGATTTGTAGCTCATCCCACCAAATGGCTGCATGTCCCTTCATTCTGGTAGCTGCAGAGTCTTACTTTCTATCTTGTCTTCAATTTATTCAAAATCAAAATATTTATTCGGAGAATTAATCCACTACATGAGTTATTCAACATTTAAGTTACCTTCATACATAGGTACTTCCACTCTTGGTTTGCTACTGGCCTTCATCAACATCTTTAAAATTTTGACTTCTTCAGGATCTTCTTCTTCTTCTTCTTCTTCAATGTTATCTCAATTTTCTAAATGGTTCTTTATTTCCATAGCTTCTAGTCTTTCTTCCCATCTTATGATGTCTCTCTGCACGTCTGTCTTTGCAGGTTTTCTTCCTCGACCACGTCCTACAGGAACCCCATGCGCTTGTCCTGAGTCTTGGTGGCATCTTTATCCAAGCTATAATACCAAACCTGATGCCGAGTAGGAGATGTGAGTCCAATCGGAAAACCAAAACCGATCCAATTAGTTCACAAAGTAGTCAATTTGTCATCCAACTCGCTCGTGGATTTCAAATCCACGATAAATTCCATTTCATAAACAAAATTTCGCAGCCAGCCAGAATGTTAACAACCTTGCTTGTTAATTCTATGAAATGGCTTGTGGACCATTTGAATAGTGTTCCCATCAAATCAATGGTGGAATCCAAAACAAATGAAGCGCATTTCATAGGGATTTCATGCACATCGAAATTTCTTTGGACCACACAACTTCTCCCAGCGAAATCGTTGTGTGCCGTTGATCTTCTTCAATGATCGATCTCAGCCATTGGCTCCAATACGATTTCCTAGTGATTGTTTCTGATTTTGCTAGCTTGGACATTTCTTATCCTCCGTGCACTTTTGTCAGTGAAATATTTCATAGCTGTAGATCTTTGTCCACTTTGAATCTCCACTGCACGCTAAAAAAGGCATGTCCACGATTACTTCTTATTCAATAACGCTTATCTCAGGCGTTCTTTTATTTGGAGAAATTGATCTTGACCATGGATCTGACGAAGATATATGTTCTTTAGGTCCTATGAAATTTTGTTAATTTGATCATTGAGAGGATCGATTCCTTCTACAATTCGAAGGCTATGGCAACACAAAGTCACATAACTATACACAGAGTTATATGGAGTGAATTTACACTTAAACACAGAGTTAGATGGGGAAACAAAGATATTTAAAACATGTGCATAGTATGGACCTATGTTCTTCATTTAATTGATCAGAGTTATATATCATACACATCACACTCTCTGTTCGGTCCTTCACTCCCTCATATTCACTCCTCACTGTCTCTTCTAACCTATCCTATATTTTACATTCAATTCTTCTTAGCACACTCAACAAGCCTATCAAATCCGAATAAACAGGATCTAAACACCTAATAAAAGTAAACCTATCAACAAAGACCTATCCTTGAAGAATTCCTCGAAGGGTTCAAGGAGAATAATGGAAATCTGCCACTTATTACAAAATAAACTAACCATATCCATCTAACAAAAAACCCTACCCTTATAGAAGTGATTTCATGGAATGTTGACTCATGAGTCAATGAATTCTGAGGTGGATGCTCTCGCATCACTTGCAAGTAGTCACATCTCAATATAAAAAACACCCAGCACCTAGGTGATTCTAATGGCTCTAATTGATAAATAAGCATTGTAAGCAAAAAATTAAGAGACACAATTAGCTCACATTCTAGCCAACTAAAACCCTGTGCCCAAAACCACTTATATCCTTTCTCATTCTCGGGTAAGCTAAACAATATTCCAACATACCCCTTTTTTTATACTTATTGGGTAGTAAGAACTGCCTTAAGAATGGAGATAGAGTGAATTGGCATGAACTAAACTCAATTGGGAGGTAGTGAACTTTGACAGAATGAACTGCCACATAAGCGTATAAAATTATGCCAAACATTTCCTTAATACAAGGAAATTCAATAAGTGAACTTATATACAAGCATATAAAATTATGCCATCCTTTCCTTAAAATAAGGAAATTGAATAAGTGAAGTGACACACAAGTATATAAAATTATGCCAAACATTTCCTTAAGAAAATGAAATTCAGTAAGTAAACTTCGCAAGTGAACTGCAACCCAAACAAAAAAAAAATATGTCAAATATTTCCTTAAGACAAAGAAACTTAAATTATGTCAAATATTTCCTTGAGACAAAAAAAACTTAACATTTCATCAATCTAAATACTTTCCCTATTATTAAGACAAGTATAAAAGAATTTATTCATTAGTATTCTTTTTATGCTCACTTTGCAGTAAAAACATCATGGTAGGTACTTCATAATAAGTAATTGAATTGACAAGTCCAATATGATTTTCATAGTCCTAATTTAGGGAATTTAGATTTATATTTAAACATATCTCTAAATAAACATTATTTCATTTTATTAAGTCAAACATTCATTAAAACAGGGAAACCGCCTTAAAATATAAAAAAGAAAATATATACATTTATACTTTTCCAAATTCATATAAGCTAAAAGACATATAACTTTAGCAATTCCATCCATGGAATGGACTTTTCCATGCAAACCCTACCATTCATAAAAACTTCAATAATAACATTAATATTTTTTAGATAACCCAAACGAGCCTATGGTTTTATCACTACAACAAAACCCTCTAATTAGCGTCTCTTTTAGCTTCCTTTTTAGCGTCCACTATCACTTTTAGTGTATTTTTCATCATTTTTTGGACCAAGTGGACGCTTTTATACGGGATGGTGCTTTTAATGGTGTTACTTACGTCCCTTTTTAAAAGTTGGCGCTATTTTGGAGGCTAATTAGAATCCCAATTAGCGTCCCACCTAGCGTCCCAATTAGCATCCTAATTAGCGTCCTTCTTTAAACGTTGGCACTATTGTGGACACTAATTAACATCCCAATTAACTTCCCAATTAGTGTCCCAATTAGCATCCCAATTAGAATCCCAATTAGCATCCAAAAAAAAATCCCATATAACGCCCAAAATAGCCTCCAAAAAAATGTCCCGAATAGCATATCACCATATATTAATCTAGGGTTAGCGACAGGAATTGCGCCATGAATTTCGGTAGGAAAATAATCCAACATAGTGTGAAGTATAGAGACAATAATAGTTCCTAGAAAACATCCAACATAGCGCCAGGTACAGAGCAAGGTATAGCGCCTGGAATAATGCCTACAATTTCAGAAGGAACCGCACTAGGAATTGCACTAGGTTTAGAGCTAGGAATTGCGTTCAAAAAACATCCAACATAATGCAAAATATATTAATGTCAATGTCAATGATCATGATTCATGTGATAGTACTTTTTGATCTTGATTTATCATAGTGGAAGATAAATGATCGTAATCATGGCACCTTTGGATCTTGATTAATCCTAATTAGGGCTAAATTATCTTAATGTAACCTAAATTTCTCTAATGGCATTTGAGTGTCACCAACAACATTTGATAGACCCTAATGGCATCTTATTTTTCATAACGACATGAAGATGATGCATTACGATAATTATGATGGAGCGTATGGATATGATTTGATAAGTATAAGATTATATCATCCATTCTTGTGAGGTAGTAGGGCTCCTTGCTCATTATTATCACAATTATATTGATGATGACATTGATGATGACTACGACGATGACAATGATGTTGAGTTATTGTATGATTATGACAAAGATGTGGATGCAAATGATGATTATGCATATGGTAGCAATTTTGGATCCTAATTGATTCTAATGGCACCTAAATGTCTGTAACGACATCTAAACGACCCTATTATCATCGAAATGACTGTAACAACATATAAATGACCTTTAAAATTACATGACATGAATCCTAATGGCGACAATTTGGAACCAGTAATTAAGGAATTGTGTATGGAGTCATACCAGCAGCTAGAATCCTTCAATATTATTCTTGCATTAAAAAAAATGAAAAAAATGGAAGTGCTATCAGTGGCAGGGATAACATGTGTCACCGATGAGTTTGTTAGTGAAATGCTTGCTTATCTAGGTTGTGACTTGAAATATATTTATCTATTCGGTTGTGGGTAAGTGTTTCAATTTATTTATTGTTTTAAATTAGTTAAGTTCAAATAACTTGGATAGTGGAATATCTTTTAGAGCACATCTCATGCTTACATTGGTTTGATACCTATGTTATTGAGGGTGTTTGTTGATCACTAGATAATTGCAATGTAGAAAGTTGATTGATGGTTCCCTAGAAGCAATAGCTGTTCTGTGTTTTGCACCGAATTCTCTCATCTTGGACAACCTTTCTCTCTTGACTAACACAACACTTGTCCACCTTTAAAATGGATGTAGATTACTTCAAACCTTATCATTAAAAATATGTTCATTCATGTTAGTGAATGGTGCATAAATATTTCTAAGGGGTGTGAAGTAAAATTGTTGCAAGCAACATGCCTGTTGAAACTTTTTGATAATTCTTCTTATGCGTGTTATTATGATTGTTGTTTAGTCTATAGTTTAAACTAACCTTTATAAACCATATCCTATTGATGCTTATATAAATCATGTCATTTCTATAGCAACCCTTATTTGTTGATGAATTTGATGCAAGAAGCATCCAATACCAAGAAGATATACTATACTTTTGCAGCTCGAACTCTTCGTTAGATGTATTTTTATCCTTTTTTTGGTATTTAGCTTGAAAATTTCTAAACCACTTATGGGATATAACATATCCTGTATTTAGCAGTACGATTTGATTTCTCTCTGATCAGCTTTGGGATTTAAATGTATTTTTTTAATTCTCTTTCTTAGTCCCTTGGTCACATCAATTAGGTTTAAAATATATATTTTTATCGAGATGACAACAATATATATGCTTAATATTTTTATTTTTTGTTTCCTTGGATGAATGTTAACAAATTTTAAGTAGAAATTTAGATATTCAACATCTACATCCAAGTTTTTGGTTGTTAGTTTAGTTTGTTATAAACAAAATTGGCATTTCCTAGGTATTGTCTATAATCCAGCCTTGTGTTTTTTTTCCAATGGCAACTTTGTAGGAAAATCTGTGATGCTTCCCAACATTCCTTGATGGAATACCTAATAAACTCATTGGCGTAGATTAGTGCACCTCTCCCAGGATGATTCGAACCAGGAATTTGCTGGCATTGGTACTACCCGTGGAATACCAATAATGGTTCCATGACCTTTAACATACCATTATTTTTGTTTGGAACTCATCTCATTATATAGATGTCCCTTGGCGAGTCATGTGGGTTTGCACAAAACTCATAGGAATGTCTCCTCAACTTTTGTTGGTTTATAATGGCATTTGGTATTGAGTAATTTACAAAAGAATGTGATATTTTCCAAAGCAATAAGGTATAAAATGTTCCTCATCTTAGTATTCTCCAACATAATGTCACTGCAAATTTAATGAACACAAATCATACATATTAAGTGTGTGGTGGTGTATACTAAATAGGCTAAGTCTCAAAGAGTTGTGTGCTATCATACCTTGTGACCATTGAATGGTATTTAAAATTTCACAAGTATTTGTATCAATCATCACATTCATTATCATCATTATATTTTTATCGTTATGGACTCTCAACTGCATCCTATTTAACCAGATATTTCTGGTTATGAAAATTGTTTTTTGGAACTACTAACCATAAGTGAGAAGAGGTATATATGGAATTCATCACTAGTTTGTCACTCTTAGAAGGTAAATATTCTATCCTTGTGGTTATTAACTATTTATATTACGAAAATATGCAATTAATGGCATACAAATCTCAATGAACATAAGATTTAGGTTTATATCTTTTTCCAACTGAATGCTTCCTCCTAAATTTTCTACTCATTTCCTAGAGAGAAACATACCCCTTGGATTTGGCACATCAATGACATTAACTATCCATAAAAAAACCAACATCCAAGTATGCAAAAAGTATTTCCTATAAGTCTTTGATCAATACATGGACCTTGATTTTCCTTGAGTCTGTAGCACACATACTTTGCTAAGGTCTGGATATTTGTAGGCCAATCTTCTTCATTACATCGTGGGGCATCACACTATTTGAGGCTACTAATCCAAGCATACAATTATGAAACAAACCAATATTTGCATGCCCAATGAAGGAAGGAAGTCAGAATCTTGTATAAACCTACATGTTTCTTCAATGTGCTTGAGATAATTAATCTGATATTTGTTACAGAAAAAGAGAGTATGATGCAGATAAGTAAAAGCAAGTAGGAAAGATACGAC
This sequence comes from Pseudotsuga menziesii, assembly GCA_001517045.1. Lineage (NCBI taxonomy): Eukaryota > Viridiplantae > Streptophyta > Pinopsida > Pinales > Pinaceae > Pseudotsuga > Pseudotsuga menziesii. The sequence goes on from LPNX010710559.1 coordinate 668,596, forward strand.
TAGTCATAGTGCCAACCCAACCAAGCACACACATATTATAAGGTAGGTAGTAGTAAGTTAAACATGGCATTTATTAGGCACAATCTCTGAAGCACTGACATTATTTAATTAATGCAAGAAGGTAGGAAGTTCTGAATATCCCCTGAGTTGCAAAAACTAGATCATTGACCAACACTGTAACATAGAATGAAGAATGAGTACCGTTCCCTCCTCCTTAGTTCACACCTTGACACAAGTTGATACAACTGGCATCTCCTTGGTGTCTTTCAACTCTAATACCTTTTTTATTCAAACTCTTTGGACTAGGATTTCATAAGTTCAATGAGGGGTACCTGCAATTTTTCCTTAGAGATTTCAATAGCCAAATCAGTATTGATAACATCACTAATCAATATACCTTGGGCTTTCTTGACATGCTATTTTGAATGTTGATTTACTGATGCCTACAAACATAAGTCCTCAATGAAGAATTGGTCCACTGAAGATGGAAGAGAAATCCAGATGTGTGATTTCATGCCAAAAATAGACTCAAGGATAGCATGCATCATTAGTAACCTCCATGATGTGGTATCCAAGGTTTAACCACTTCTAAATAAGCACGAAAATGACTAAGAACAAGGAGGAAGTGATTAATACACTAATTGATAGCCAACAATCCACACAAGCTCCATATTGTGTTACATCAAGAGGTTTTAGGACAATTAATTTGCTTAAAAGAGTCATTTATGTATGACACCTACTTACTCATAAATGCATTACTAGTGTCATTCCTTATACTATGAGTTCTTTGGACCTAGATGTTAAGAGTGAACCTACATTTCTTCAACCGTGACCATTACTAGGAGTATGTTGACGCCACACAAGCAAGCACATGGATGATGAGATGTTTTTTGTTGAGCGAAGAGTTCTCGAGCACATGGGTTGTTGAGCGAGAAGCTCTAGAGCACATGATTTCTGAGACATTTGTGTTGAGAATGAAGCTCTAGAACACATGAAAAGATAAATTGGAAGTGTTGGGCATAAGCCTTGGAACCATCCATGTTGATGTTGAGCATAATCTCTGGAACATCGGATCCTTGGCCATTGTATCCCTGGATGTATCCTACAAGTACATCATAGCATTAGTGCTGAGCGAGGAGCTCTAGAATTGCACTAAGTTTGTAACTCCCTATTTTTACCGTTGAGTATGGGCTCTAGATAAGCACTAGGATTTATTGAAAATAATTAATGATTTTGAGTGAAAATGACTCGAGTAAAATATTGATCTCATCTGACTTATTTATAAGTGATTAAATGAAATATTGAATTTTTGTATCTAATCAACTATTGAAGAACAACCATTATATATGAGGGAATACAACATGCAAGGATGTTTAGATTTTCCTAGCCTAGTAGACCTAACTACCTACCTAATGGCCTTAATGAAGAAAGTGTCATAATTTTAGGGATCATACTATATGATACCTAAAGACAAATGTTAACAAATAATATATATATTATTATATATTTTTTACATGGTATGTATAAAGGGGTAAGCATAGTAATAATATTAATAATGTAAGAAAGAAGGGAAGGCTCCATATATTATTAGTATTAATAAAATAAAATCATATATTATAATACCTATAAAAGTACACTTGGGAACTAGCTAAAATTTCCTAAGTTAATTATTAAGAGTACCTAAAATTAAATAAAAGGGTTAAATCAAGAAATAAAATGATTCTTGATTTAACTGCCCCTTGGACTGAAAAGTCTGTTTATAAAGTCCCAAGCCAAAGAGAGGTTTGGGAATCTCTTCCATCTTTTTGGAGTCATTATTCTGCTTGATTATTCTCAAGAGAGTTCTTAGAGAACATTTTCCTAAGATGAAAAAGGAGAACCAATTCAGACCTGATATCCTAGTTAGGGAAGCCTTACCTTAGGATCTCTAATCCACTTACATGTTGGAACCAACTCGGGGGGATCCATATTAAAACCATGAACGATTCTGAGTCATGGTTGGGTCAAACGTGGTAGGTCCCAAGTGATTCGGTCATCTATATAGAGGTCAGATCTTACTATGAGTTGTTAATGCTGGGTAATTGAGTTTCTAGGTTTTAGCAATTGTAGTGGCTTCACCTTTTAGGTATGAGGTTCTTTATTTCCTATTTCATTATCTAGTATAATTTCTAGTCAGAATATTCAAGTTTTTATTTATATTTCTAACCCTATGTTTACAATTGTTTTCTTGTCAAAACCTTTAACGGTTTACATTTTATTCATAAACACTATGTCTATAAATTGATTCCTGTTAAGAATGATTTAGGGATTATTTAATTTATACTTAGTTTTCCATTTCTTCATAGCTTAAACTTTGGGTTCCTAAACCCTAGAAATTTCTCTAAGAGTGCCTATATGTTTATTTACCTATGAACTCTACTCGCAGATTCCATATTGCCAGAAGAACTATACTGAGGAATAAAGACTAATTCAGGTTAAGCTTTAAACAAAACATAAATATAAAATATATTTATCTAAATAATAGTAAACAGAACCTAATAAATAAATCATTTATATTAGATCAAGTATAAACATAACCATATTCGAAATGCAAAACTATAAACACATTTTTTAATACTTAAGAATACTCATCAATAAAAAGTATTAAAGCTAAAATAAAACACAACAAAGACCTCTCAAGGTCTGTACTTATTTCTACTAAGAACCAATGTTAAACAATATCTATGTCCATTAACCAAATAAATTCATAAATCTAATCTACAGTCCAAATATCGAGACCATCTAATGGCTGCAATTTATTCTTACCAATACTCCACATTAAATCAGACCACATATTTATTATACCAGCTACATCCATGAAATTGTATGCATTAAAGAAACTATCAACATAATAAATCCATTGCAGGTATAATAAACCAAATCCTTTAAATACTTACAAACTACATTACAAGAATCGTATGCCATAATGAAAAACCCAACACAATAAATCAAGCATAATACTTATGTACTACATTCATTAAAAACATAAATATAATTACACAGAGGTCGCATGATCAATTCCTATAGGAGTTTTAACCAAATTGAATCCATACTTTTATAAACCCTCACAACCATAAACAAACCAGGATCAATTCCTGTAGATTCTTTTTATTTACAAATCACCTTAACGAATCCTGTAGGATTCGTTTTTCATTTTCTACCTCACGCTGTAGCATTTCACTATTAAATCCATGCTATATAAATACATAGTCTATAAATTAAAATACATCTAATCCATACACAGTGGTCGAAAGACCCAAAGAAAATTACACATTGTAACTATGACACTCGACCATACATATTAACAAATATTTAATCATGAACGCAACCATGTCAACGCTATGAGAATAGAAAGGACACCGCTGAAGGGTTACACCCCTGTCACACCCTGTTACATTTCAACATAAAGGGTTAACCATAAACAATTTTTCAACCAAAAAAATGATAATGCAATTCTCCAATATACTATCACATCTCTAATGGCGGGAACACCAATGCCACATACATCATGGCCCCCAAATCCAACAACGCTGTCAACATGTTTCCATAAAAGAACTTGAACCAGAACTCTCGAATCCACATAGTCCATGAATAAGAATTATAACTACGAAATCAACACAGTATGGAAATACTGTTGGTATATATAAACATAATCATTATCAAAACCATTAAATATTGGCACAATCTTTTAAACTTGGTCTTGCACCATTCCAAGCAATGGTGCTTCCGCCATTACCCTTAATATAAACTTATTTACATTGCACAGAGCCTGTCGATAATTACCCAGTCTCTTTTGGCACACAGAGTCCCATTAACAAAATCCGAATAAATTAAAGGCTCAACCCAAAGGCACTAAACCCCCATAAGAAAAACCCCAAACACATCACTAATGATTTACTCTTTAAGATTTCAAACAAAACCCTTCTCAAAATGCATCCATTAGAAACTAGAGCCAAGCATTCAACCCACGACGAGTATTAACTCTATCACAAAAAATAAGCAAATGAGGGAACACGTTAAAAAATTGTTACAACAGGATTACCCGAATGGGTATGGTTTTTCCTTAGAGTTACCCACGAACCATGACCCATGATTTTTGTGACACCCTTCAACCTGCAACACAGAGCAGAGGCCATGATAAGGACTACACATGATAATCAAACTGAATAGAAAAACATCGTTGCTAAACCAGAGATGGCCACGTACCTATCGTCATGACCAAACAATTAAAGTCCCTCTCCACCACACATCACAGAGGTAGAGATCATGTAGATATGCTGCAAATGACCAAATCAATGCAAGAGACCAACCCTTGATCTTGGATGCCACATTTACCAAAGTGCATTTATGTCGCCACCTTGGCCTCCATTAACATTTTCCAAACTGTAGAAGGAGCAAGTTGATAAGTCGACTTGAACGATGAGCCGACTTAGTCGATCAGCCGACTAAGTCGGTCGACCGACTAAACTAGAGATTAGTTCGGCCACCTAAGGTCATGTCGGTTCACCAAACCGACAGGTAGTTATCTCGTAACTATTTTGTAATCATATATATTAGGTTGTTGAGCCAGATGAGAACTCAGTTTAGTTCTCTGCATTGTATGGACACATTTGTATAATATAATCTATTAATTCACCTCTTTGTTCTTATCTCTTGTCTTTGTTTTATATATATGTTTTAGTGTGTATTATTGGTAACCTTATGTGATCTGTGAGATTACAACATTGGTTCCATTGCCGGTAGTACATGTCTGAAATGTATGCAAACAGATGATACCAGAGCAGAAGATTAAGGATTGGTGGGAACGTAAAGTTGCAAATTATTTGCAAAACTATGTGCGAAGCAACAGATTAACAATCACACAAGCAAAATAAAGATTTTTCACAGAAACGCATGAAAATTTTGTCGAATCAGTGCCCCAAATTCTGAAGAAACTCCTGGATGAGAAATCCAGAAGGGACTAAAGAACAACAGTTGCTAGAAAAACTGATACGAGGAGATAGAACAAACTTGTTAGAGTGGTTCGAGAAAATCGCCGACGACTTCTGTGAGGAGCAAGCAGTCGAAGACAGAACTTCAATGGAAATAGTAAAGGAGAAATTTTACATAGATCTCACCGAGAAATTTATGTGTTCCTTACCGACCTTACTCTTCAAATTCCTGATCGAGAAGGGAGTAGGACATATTGTCGAACCTCTCCCATCACTTCACGAACTGCCATCAAACTCTAACTAGGTAGAGAAGCAATGGAAGTGGAAAAAATTTATCGTAGAAAGGGAGTGGGAATACTTCCTAAGCAAATAGAATGAACTATCCGGGCTTTCTAAAAGCGTCGGGTAGGCTATGGGGGGGGTAGCTGGTCATTTGTCGAGATAGAGTAGAGTGGATTGTAGTCGACTAGAAATAGATACCATTCACCAGTAATGAGAAGTCGACCAAAAGGGAACTCAAGAGAATAGTATCATATCAAGGTATGTCGAACATTTAGAAAATAGAGAGGGAAGAGAGACAACAGAGGAGGGAATCAAGAAGAGAAAGAGCCTTAGAGATGCATAGAGAAAGAAGTCCTAGGGTGATTGACTAGGAAGAGAATCGACCAGAGTCGATTCATGACCGACATGAAGAAGGCGTGGAATAAGAGGCATCCCCTACGGAGGAAGAATTTTGGATAGTGCAACCCGAAGCTCTCCAATTAAGAGCTTCCCATGAAGGAACAACCCTCTCTCCATTGAATTCGTGTACTCGGATACAGACTATTATCGAATAGGACCTCCGACTACGAGCTGGTGACTTTAGTATATGGAGTCGACTAGACGATGAAACATACATTGGATGACACCTTATTATCCGTCAACCAGAGGAAAGGAATTGGGTGACCTTTCAAGCGGTACCCTCTAACCGAAGTATCCACTTAATCTTACAGACACATGAAGGAGCACCCCCCCCACGCCAAATACAACTTTAGAAGACATAGAACATTCAGAACTACAGATAAAGAGTTACAGTGGACCATCGATAGCAGAATTCGATATCAACTGACTGCCAGTCGACGAAGAATCAACAACCGACGAAAACAAAAGTTTTGTTGACCATTGTCCCATAGAGACGAATAAACCAATAAGGCCACCACCCTCACCTCCACCCCCACCTCCGCCACCACCACCTCCTGAGAGTAGTGACAGTGATTTAGACATGGGTGATGGATCAGCTCACATTCTTCCATATGAGGGGGATGAGGACCCCAGACGACACTGGTTCGTCTGCGAGTCGACTTGGGAGGCCAACCAAGTTACAGATGAAGATAGACAAATGGAACAGTTCGCTGGTGCCTTGAGGAAAATGGAATTAACGTGGTATATGACCTTTTCAGAAAGATAACCTACAACAACCAAATCCGAGATCAAGGCACAATTTTTATCATTTTTCAAAACTCCAGATGCTAAGCACTTGGCAGCAAAATTATTAAAAACTACATCACAAAAGCCATGGGAAATTGTCCACAACTATGATAAGCACTAGAAAGACCTTCTGAGCCAGTTGGACTATGTTATAGATGAACAATTACTAATCCAATGGTTTCTTGCAGGGCTATCTCAAAAAGTGCACTGACACATCAGTTTGGAAATGTTCAAATCTTACGAAGATGCGCTAACAAAAGCTCTTCAAGTGGAGATGGACAAGGACATACCCGCTTACCCTATAGACCACCAATTGGAAGAACAGCTCGAGAGTGTCTAGAAGTCTTTGAAGGAGTTAAACCTCAAGAATTAGGAGATCTGGTGCACCAAATGCTCAACAGCCGGCCATTCCAAAGACAACTGTCGATAGGAATACAGCCGATAGGACATTCGATTCATGCAGACCAAATCATTTTGTGACATTTTCTAGGAGCACAGGGATCACTTGACAAAATACTGCCCATTCAACATGAAGAACAACAAGGCCTCTTGGTGTGCCATCTGCGAGACTAAAAATCATAACACGACTGACTGTCATTTGAACTTGAAGAACTGACAGAATTATCAGGTGGTCTACCAAACCAATGCAGTGGCACAACATAACAAGCAAAACAGTCTAGCAAACGATCAGAATGGTGAGAGATATGACGGTTGATGATACAAGCACTGGTACGACAATCGGCATGTAGGCTATAGAGGAAGAGGTCGATTCCCTGGGAATCGCAACAACCGACCGCGTTGACCCATCCAGTGATTTACATGTTATAAAGAAGGACATCAGTATGCAGAATGTCCATATAAAGACAAAACTGACCTCAAATTATGTCCCACTATGGAGTAGGGGATCACTCACTAGAGGATTTCCCTACCATGTTAGAAAAAATAAATACAAAGAAAAATGTTAATTTCTTGTCCCGTGTGCAAAAAAATGATGTAATAAAAACAAAAAAATTTGCATATTGTTACTCAACAAGGAACAAAAATAGGAGCTGATAACCCAAGAATTAGTACAATGAAAGAGAAACATGTATATCCTGACCCGCTGAAAGAAAAACAAACATACAAAGAAGCAACCAATGTATTCAAAGAGATTGCATGATAAGAACACGTTCACGACATTCAACATAACACAATAAATGAATTAATCCAGCTCGTACAAAAACACAACTCAGTATCTCAGTTCATCGATTTTTCATATGAAATAAAATGTACCAACTCTAAAAAGCAAACAAAGAACATATGCAGCTTAAATAAAAAAGACAAAGGTGATGCCGAACCACTTGTCGACCTAGAAATCGAAGGATACCACATCCGACAAGTAGTGCTCGACTTCGGCTCACAAGTAAACATCATGACTCGTGACACTTGGGAACAAATGGGTAGACCTCAACTCTATGAGTCAGGCATATACCTAAAACTAGCTAACCAAGGCTTAATTGAACCCATTAGATTCTAGAAAAACGTCGACACGACTATAAAAGGAATCTCGACCAAGGTCAACTTCGAAATCATTGACCCAAAGGAAGGATCTAGTTCCTTCCTAGTGTTAGTCGGTTGAACTTGGGGTAGAAAGATGAAAGCATCAATATCCCTGGATAAGGAGCAAATAAAATTAAAAGGAAATGGACAAAAGGTAATTGTACCCATTCATCCATCTCAAGGGGAACCTTGGATGAACCTATTGATGAAGAAGTCAATGTCGGACAACTGTACCAGATCCAAAACAATGCAGATTACACAGAACCAAATATCCATGGAGAACTTCATTTAGGAAACCAGGATTCAGTTGGTTATAATTCAGACGCCGAATTATATGATTGGGAGATCGAGAACTATGAAACACAAGCAAGAGGGTGTTGGACTATACAAAAAGTGTAGAAAAATCCCACCCAATAGTGCTTCATAGTGTCCATTGTCCCAAAAATCTTTGAGAAGAAAATTAGGGAATACCCTACCTTAAAACCTACCAATGTAAATACTACACAACTACCAAGATACAAGGAAAGGGAATCACGAGTCATGCATGTCGAACAAGTTTCAAAAAGTATTGGTGAACATGGCCGACTCCAAAGCCTAGTGGAAACTTTTACAGGACAAGCTACCAGATGGTGGGATACCCATCAGACAAGACTGTTGGCCTGGACAACTGCTTCGAATTAATTTATCAAACGTTTTGGAGGACAGAAGTTAACCCAACAAGCTCAGATACCTATATTCACTCAAGGACAGGACCCAGAAGATCATATTAAAACCTGTGAAAAAGAGTGGAGAAGGCTTGGATACAAGGATGAACAAGCATGGCCACACTTGTTCCCATCAACCCTCGCTAGTTTACCAAACAAATGGTATAAGATGGAAGAAGCTAGAGGTGAAACCTTCATATGGCATGAACTCAAGGAAAATTTCATTAAATATTTCAACTTTATACCTCAAAATTAAAACTTGGTCGAAACAACAAAACAAATTAAAGAATTTATCCAGCCAACTGAAAACAAACCCTTAACAAATAACCGACATACAATGAAATGTAACAATATACAAACAACAACAAAAACACAGTCGACAAGGCTATAGTTAGAAAATGAAAACACGGAAGAAAAAAGCTTTAGATGGAAATCCAACCATGTCGAAACGAACAAACCTATTTGTACAATCCTGAAAGTAGAAACAACCGAAAAATAAGATACCGACAGAATGGCTACAGCTGACTTCCCTGCCACATTTTCATAGTTTAAGGAAGCAATTCGGCCGATCAATGAAGCCAAAGCACCAAAATGGCTAGATGCTAAAGTCAAAACTAAAGAATTCGACATCTCAAATGATGATCGACAAAAAATGCAAAATATTGGTGACTACTGGAGCGAAGAGCAGACCACAAAAATAGTGAACTTATTAAAGGAGTTTCAAGATGTATTTGCTAGAGATTATAAAGGCCTCAAAGGCTTAGTCCACAAAATGGGAGAAATGCAAATTGACACTAAACTTGATGTTCGACCTGTGAATAAAAGGCCTTATAAATTAGCTCACAAATACAAGGAGATAGTCAAAAAGGAAATTGATAACATGCTGGCAGCAGGCATCATCTAGCCTATAAATCAATCAGAATGGGAAAGTCCAATGGTTGTACAACCTAATAAACATGATCCGACCAGACTAAGAATTTGTGTCGACTTCAGTGAACTAAATAAAGTAACATTGACAGACCCATTCCCAACCCCTAATGCAGATGAAATCTTGAATGAGGTCGCAGGACATGAATGCTACTCATTTACAGACGGATTCTTAGGCTATAACCAAGTGCCAATAGCTAAAGAAGAACAGAAGAAGACAACCTTTGTGTGTGAATTTGGTTCATTTGCTTACAAAGTTATGCCTTTTGGATTAAAGAATGCACCTACAGTATTCTCTCGAATTGTTGTCAAAACATTTCAATAATATATCTATAATACCATGGCAGTATACTTTGATGATTGGAAAATATACTTCATGTTAAAGGATCATTGCAAATGGATCAAACTTATGTTGGAGAGATGTTGACAGATTCAACTCTCCCTAAACATCAAGAAATGCATATTTGTGACCCCCATGGGGATATTATTAGGGCATATTGTCTGTAAGGAAGGTATTAAGGTTGATTTTGCAAAGATCAAAATTACCCTCGACCTAAAACCACCAGCAAACCCAAAACAAGTCAGGGTGTTACTTGGCCACACAGGCTATTGCAGAAAATTCATAAGATATTATTCAGATATGACCTATCCTCTTGAAGAACTATTAAGAGAAGATCAAGAGTTTAACTGAAGAGAGGAGTTCCACATATCATTCGAAAAATTAAAAAGAAAGCTAGTCGAAGCACTAATCCTAAAGTTTCTAAACTGGTCGATCAAATTCCATGTTCGCATTGATGCATTAGGCCTAGCAATAGGAGCAATCTTAACTCAACCAGGAGATGATGGAATGGATTATCCTATAGTTTACAGTAGCATAAAATTAAATAAGGCTAAAAGAAACTATTCGACAACAGAAAGACAAGCCATAGGAATGGTCTTTGCACTACAAAAATATCGACATTATCTCTTAGCCAACACATTTATTTTCTATACTGGCCATTAGGCCCTGAAGTACCTCGTCAATAATCCACTACATCATGGAAGGATCTGTCGATGGTTACTGCTCTTCCAAGAATTCGAGTTCGAAGTCGTTGTTCGACCAGGCAAGTTAAATGTCAGGCCCGACCATTTATCCTGAATTGACACAGGAGAAGAACTGACAGGAGTCTACTATGACTTACCTGATGCACATTTAGTTTGGATAGAAGCAGTCCCAGCAGAACTAGAAGAAATAGGTTAGTTTTTGGAAGATGGACATGCACCAAAAGGAATGAGCACCAAGAAAAAATAGATCTTATCTATGAAGTTTGCACCATACAGTCTCATCAATGGATTTTTATACAAAATGGGACTAGATGACATCCTTAGAAGGTGTGTACTAGAACATGAACGAGACAAAATTATGCATGAAGCACACTATGGCCGTGCAGGAGGACATTTTCAAGCAGACACAACTATAAAGAAAATCCAACAATCATGATTATGGTGGCTGACACTCCACAGAGATTGCAAAAATTTTGTCAGTCGATGTGAGAGATGTCAACGACTAGGTCAACCCCTGCCTACCACAGAAATGCCTTTGATATCAATAAACCCAAGTTTTACATTTGAAATTTGGGCCATAGACTTCATAGGATCGTTTCCTATACCAGTAAAATGGACAGGTGCAAGGTATATCATTACTGCAGTCGAATATGTCACTAAATGGGTAGAAGCCAAAATAGTCGACACATGTTCTAGTGAGATAGCTACTAAGTTTATCTATGAGAATATCATCACTAGATTTGGATGTTGACTAACCCTGATTAGAGACCAGGGAACACATTTTATCAACATAATTATCAAAACCCTAACCGACCAATTCCAAATCGACCATCATCGGAGTACAACATACCATCCTCAGTCGAATGGAGCAATTGAAGCATTTAATAAAACATTAACAAGAGGAATAACCAAATTATGTAACACTGATAAGGATGACTAGGATGAGAAAATACCTACAGTATTATGGGTCTATAGAACAACATATAAACGATCAACTGACCAAACTCCTTTTCGACTAGTCTATGGACAAGAAGCAGTAGTTCCACTACACTTTCAACGATAGACACCTATCATCGCAGAAATACTACATGTTGATGTCGAACAAGGAAGGAAGGACCGACTATTGCAACTCAGCAAACTTGAAGAGAACCGACTAATGGCAGTACAACATCAAGAAATCTAGAAACAACAAAAAAAACCTTGGCATGACCGCAACCTCAAGAACAAAAACTTGTCGGTTGGAGACCTTGTTTTACTATAGAATAGTTGGGTAAAAGGCAAACCTAAAAAGCTCGAGATAGAATGGATGGGACCTTACGTTATTGAAGAGATACATCCCAATGGCTTAGTCCAACTTAGGATGTTACAGGGCATGGTATTTCAGAAGCTTGTTAATGGAGCCCGACTAAAATGCTACAGAAACTAGAAATTCAAAAAAAAAAAAATCATATAACGACCATAACCATCAATCGAAAGCCATAAAAACTTAAAAATTCAAAAGCCAAAAAAATACCGTACATACAGAAATCCATGACAAAAAATTACCATCTTGACAACTGCCATCATGCCCATTGACATAACACCATCGACCATTTTCATCGACCGACCACTTCCATTGACCATTCTCAGAACCGACATCGATCGACGACCTCGATAGTCCCATTGCGCATTCATGACATCGAGCGCCGAAAGCAATTCGCCATTAACACACACTCAAGTATTCCAGTTGGAACATCACATCCACCATTAATACACCCATCGACTCACACATCCATAGCATCACCTGTAAATACTGGATCACCAAAGGATCATTTATCGCAATCCATACAGAGAAAGCATTAGATCATCCAGTCGACTAAAAGCTGAGAACCCCTTCATGAAATCAACCACCAAATTGACACAATGGCCCCTAAACAAACTAGAGCCTCGAGCCAAGGAAATATAGGTTGCAGATACACCTTTAGTCCATAGGTTGAAAAACATTAAAAACACCAAGGTACAGGAAGGCTCGTGGAAAAAACTATGGACCAAAATGCAAGAATGGGCCTTTGTCGACAAAAAGGCCACTCAAGCCACAGAAAAAATCAAACACAACACTATCTTTGGCTATGTCAATGCGCCACTCATGGCCTTCTTTGGTGGCACAAAGGGGACTGCTCTAAAATTCATCATCAGCCGGTACCACAATGGCCCATTCTACTTCGATCGATCGGTCGACATCTTCACGCTGATCAGTCTCTCCAATGAAGGAAACCTAGTACTAGTTGGTATCAAAGAAGGACTGGTCAAAGAGCTCACTGGGTCATTTTTGGGTAAGAACTCGAAGGGGTTGATGATCAGCCAAATCACAACCCAAATGCCATATATTGTGGCCAAAATAATCGCAATCACACTCACCCTGGCAGGTCAAGGTAGCGACCTTAAGTTAAACATGCTAGAAGCTGTCGACACCATTTCCACTGATGGACGAATATAAAAATGGGATGAATATGTCGTCGACATGGTGAAGACCATCTATGAAAGATGTTAAGAAATGGGGGGAATCATCAAATTTCCCTCCCTAATATTATGGATTGTCATGTACCACATCTACCCAGAGGGGAGTCCAATATTTCAGGAACCGATGAGGTTTGACATGTGGAGATTTAAGCCATTCTCCCAGAGAGGAACATTGCAGGAACTTGAAAGAGGAAAGGTCCTGTTGGAGAACTGATTTCAACAGCTGAAAATGTGCATGACTAGATGGAGGGTGACTCAAAACATCCGAAGAAATCTACCGACAAACTCCCACATCCAACTAGAGCTTGACCATACCTCGGTGTGGTACATGCAGGGAGACAACTCAAATGCCAAATCCCTCGAATACTATCCATATGTCGACCATATATTTCGGGAGCTGTCCTAACATGCCAAAAAAAAAATACCAGTACCAGTAGCTGCAAAGTAGATCGACTTCTCAATCGAGGAGCCGCTCAAAGAACAGGAAAAGGAGGAAGACTACGAGCTCAACCTCTATATCAACACCTTCATGTTGGAGGAGACACTAGTCAAACACACCGACCAACTTCAAGTAACCATGAAACCTACAACTGCAAAAAGGGCAGAACCCTAGACCGGAGAGCCAAAGTTACAGCAGCAGGTAATTCCTCTGGCTGCAGAAAGTGTCATCCTGACCTAGAATCCAAGGGGGGAGATAGAGCTAGAAAACCCTGAGTATGCAGTCACAAAGGGAATTATTCAAAAATTGTCAAAGGAGATAGCAGCGGCCAGGAAGAAGCTCAAGACACAAAAAAAACAACAAGGTAAAGGTAAGCGCAAGCTTATCCTTTCCGACTCATTAGAATATGAGGAGGAACTAGCATCCATGACCCTTGATATCATAGAGGATGCAGCAGCAAACAAGGTGCTGATCGAAACCCAGTTCCAAAGATTCGTTGACATAGGGGCACAAGCAGGTCAACCGAAGAAAGATAAGACTACAATGACACTTGAAAATGTTGTTGATCTTGTGTCGACACCTCCACCCCCATCATCGACAAAAATAGCTGAGGAACAAGTACCGCCACCGCAATCAGTAAGCCCCCTCGACTTATGCAAAAGTGCGATGATGGAGGCTGTAAAAGAAAAGTTCGACAAATATAGAGATTTGCAGGCATTCATTGAGAAGCTGCCTGACATATTTATGTCGGCACACAAGATCTCTACAAAAGCACCTCTCTTAATGACTGGAGGATACCAACCAGGACAGGAAGCACAATCCAGAACCTTTGCAACCATCACATTGACTTTTTAGAGAAATTCTGACAAGGAAGCTGAAGTGGTTGCACGTCAGTCCTTGACTATCACTCCGACCGTACCCCAAGTTGACCTACCAGCCACTGCACCGAATGAAGGAGAAGAAACTGAAGAGGGCATAAACCAACAAATTAACCAAATTTTCTCTGACGTAGACTCACCTCCTCGCCCCAACAATCCCGACAATCCACCACTTACCCACCTTTCCCCCAAACCAATCACACCCGACCATTCGCCAACTCCATCACCACCACCACCCTCTCCACCACAACCAGTTGCATCCAAACAACCAGAGGTGGTAGTCATCCCACCTCCCTAACCATAGAAACCATCGGCCTCTATCCCACAAACCAAAGACCTCGCCTTGACTATTGCAGGTACACAGGTGCCGACAGAAACATAAAAAGAAAAGCATAAGAAGAGGAAGGAGAAACATAAGAAGGAGCATCATGGACAGACATCAAGGGTCCACATCAAATTAAAGGATGCAACTTCTCGAACCGACTTAGAGCTAGGAAAACTTCTGAAGACCCTAGTAGGCGAAGCAAAAACATGAAGTGAGAAAAAACATAAGGAACTTGACTACCAAAAAGCATAACAGGTCGAGTTCCTTCACAAATGTAGGAATCTGGCCTAATCCATCATGCCAAGCCCCGTAGAGGTCGACACAGAAAAACCACTTGAAAGGGAATATCATCTCTTCGAGAGCATGGTGTCGACACTCCAAGCTCACATTCAGGAAACAAAGGAGGAACAAAAAGAGGAAACTGCCCGACTCCTAATGGCACAGCACACTGCCTTTTCTGAAGCCTATAAAGTGTTGCAGGAGCATATGGAGGAGTCTGTCGTAACTGAAGAAATACTAAGAGACTGGTCTAATTACTACAAGCAAGTCTATCAGTAGACTTGGCAGACTCGACAAGGGATTCAAGCATTATAAAACAGGAAAACAACTAAGGAAGCACTCCAACAACAATAGAAGAAAAAATAGTGCTTGAAACTGCCAAACTGCAGAAACTAGAAAGGGAAGCACATTAGTGGGTGCAACAAGCTCTCCCTAACTTAGAGAAATTCGACATCATCTGCCCACAAATGAAATGACTTATCGAGACTGCATAAGAGAAGAACCAGTTTATGTGTCCTGACATGGAGAAGATAGCTGAAGTCTCCATTTCAGAGAAGATGTCGATCTTATCAGGCTTGACCACACTCACCATCGACATCCATAAAATTTTGTAGAGTTGGATAGATTTCCAACATCACCTTGTAGTAACAGCCCTAGCCATTGTAGAAGTTTGTGTATAGAAAAGACCGACCATTAGACTTCACAGTCCTCCACAATAACTATTGAGATCATCTAGAAAGAATTTTTGTACCTCCCTGTTTCTTTGGGACGAAGAAACATTTTGTTTGTGGGGGAGATGTAGAAGGAGAAAGTCGATAATTCAACTTGAACGATGAGGCGACTTAGTCGATCAGCCGACTAATTCGGTCGACTGACTAAACTAGAGATTAGGTTGGCCACCTAAGGCTGCGTTGGTTCACTGAACAGACATGTAGTTATCTTGTAACTATTTTGTAATCATATATATTAGGCTGTTGAGCTAGATGAGAACTTAGTTCAGTTCTCTGCATTGTATGGACTCATTTGTATAATATAATTTTTTAATTCACCTCTTTGTTCCTATCTCTTGTCTTTGTTATATATATATATATGTTTTAGTGTGTATTATTGGTAACCTTATGTGATCTGTGAGATTACAACACAAACCCATATCGTATACTTCATGACAACCTTTGAACTTTACCCCAAAAACAATGTGCATTACAAACCCCAAGTATGCATCAAATTGCATAGGGTTTAAGCCATAAGTCCATGTCATATGAAATATGCCATGGAGGACTTTAGACCAGGGTTTTTACAAACTTACTGTTGGTGTATTTGTAACTTTAGAATGTATTCACTTGTATATCTTATGTCTTGTACCCCGATGTTTATTTGGGGAAGTGTCTATAATGCAATTGAGTCATATCATGGTCCGATGTTCCTATCAGAAGATTCAATAATGTAAACAAGTCATGTCAAGGCATTATGGTAACCCTCCTATTGTTGAAGGGCTAAAGTCCCTGCAGTTTCGGGGCCCTAGGGTTATTAGACTCTCCTAGAGACATCGGCCCTAGTGAGTTAGTGTCAAGTTGGGAATTAGTATAGATAGAGAGTGAGGCTCTCTATTTATCACAGACTCACTCACACTTAGTTCTAGCGGATTGCTGAGGAAGAAAAAGTTGCTGGGGCTAGAAAGAAAGAGACTACTACTGTCAGGAGATCATCTTACTATTTTGGGGTTTTATTTTTGGTGCTGATTCTATCTATGAGGAAGTTGCAGGGTTTTCTCCATTTATGGTTTTCCCGATTAAAAAAATTGTTTTCATTGTCTCTTGTGTTTGATTACTGTGCTTTTTATTCTCTTAGTTAAAAATCCTAATATAATGCTAGCTTAAATGATAAAATTCTAGCAAGGTATCACAGCTAACTTGAGAACAAGACACTGTGTAGCTGCGGAAACTAGAGCTTCCTACTTTTTGGATCTCTCTCCACAGATTTTTAGCAAAATAAGGTTGGGATGACTCTCCTCCCTAGGGTGCATCTTTCTGTCGAAGTAGAATCTGATTCTAAGCATTTTCAATTTTTTGACCTGACACTGCTACCGGAAATTAGGGTTTTTCACAAAAGTGGAATTTTTGAGTGAGATCAGACCTGGATTGATCTCCTCCTCAAAATCAAAGTTTAGAGATCAAGATCAAATAATTTGGTTGGATAAAACTCTAGAAAACTCCAACCCTAATCTGGTCCTGAACCAGCACTGCAGAAATTTAGCTCCAGATCCAGATCCGACATCTTGACCTAGTAAAATCTAGATCTTTTGTATTTTCATTTGAGTTTCTTATTTAAGATGTCTCATCATACCAAGCTTGATGAAAATATTGAGGGAGCTAATAACTTTCGAGCCTAGAAGTATAGGATCTCCCTGGTCCTGGAAGAAAATGAGCTGGACTCCTATATTAATGAGGAGGTTCGAGTTCCAGAGGGAGATGAGGCTAAGGCCTTACATAAGAAGAATTTGGTTATGTCTAAGAGGATTATTGTTGATTCAATTAATGATCACCTCATACCACAAGTGTCCTCCCTAAAGACACCTAAAGATATGTTTGATGCCCTAACCAAACTGTTTGAAGGGAAGAACATAAACTGGAAGATGACTCTGACAAACCAAAAGAAGAATGTAAAGATCTAGAATGCATATACCATCCATTCTTAATTTAAAAGGGTATCTTAGATCAAGGAACAACTGGAAGCAGTAGATGAAGAAGTGGAAAATGCAAATATTGTGATGACCAGCTTAAATGATCTACCTAGGGCATGGGACTCTTTCATTCAAGGGATCTATGCCAGAAAGAAGCTGGTCAAGTTCAACAGACTATGGGAAGAATTCTCTCAAGAATAAGCTCGGATAGTAGCTCGAGAAGAAAAGATGGGAAGTGAATATCAAGCTCTCATAGTCTACACCAAGAAAACCAGAAGGGACCATCATCACTCCAAAGGTAATATTTCACACTCTAGAAGAGATCTGTCTACTATTAGATGTTACAAATGTGATGAGAAGGGTCACATATCCAAATAATTCCCTAACAAAGGGAACTCAAAGAAGAAAAAGGGAAACAAGAAAAGACATCATGCTCATGCTGCAGAGGATGATGAACCTTCCACAAAGAGAACGAGACAAGAAAGTGACGATTCTTCAAATGATGAAGAATATGTGCTGAGATCCTCTCTCACGAGAACTATCTCACATGGAAGCAATAATTGTCTTATAGACAGTGGTGCTTCCAAACATATGATAGGATTCAAAGAATCATTTGTGAAACTATCTGAACATGAGTCACCTCACAAGGTGAAACTTGGGGATGACTACCAATATTCAATAAAAGGCAGTGGTGAATCCTCCTATAAGCTAGACTCTGGAAAATCTATGAAGATTAAAAATGTATTGTTTGTACCAGGACAAAAGAAGAACCTCCTCTCCATACTTGCATTGGATGCAAAAGGAATGAGAGTTGCTTTTGTCAATAGCCAAGTTCTTATGTGGCCAAAGGGAAAGACTTTTCATGATGCAATAGTGATTGGGGAACAAGAAGGAGGTCTATACATATTGAAGGGCCAACCAGAACAGGCTTTGGTTCATGACTCGGTAGAACCAAATGAACTTTGGAATAGAAATATTTCACATGTGCATTACAGGGCACTACCACTTGCAAGAAAATTTGTTGAAGGTCTTCCAGAAAATGCAGACAAAACATGATGGTGTTTCCAAAGGATGTGCAAAAGGAAAGAACACAAAGAAGACATTTCCAAGTAGCGAGAGCAAGGTAAAAGGAATCTTGGAAATCATCCAATTTGATGTATGCGGTCCGATGTGATCTAGTTCATTAAGCAGGTATGTATACTATGTTTCCTTCATTAATGATTTTTCTAGGAAGACATGGATATAGTTTATGAAGAACAAAGATGAAGTATTCAGCAAGTTCAAGGAATTCAAAGCCTTGATCGAGAACCAAAGAGAAAATAATATCAATATTTTTCGATCAGATAATGGTAGAGAATTCACATTGAATGAATTCAAATACTTATGCAAAGATTTAGGGATTAAGAGGGAGTTAACCACTCCATATAATCCACAACAGACTGGAGTTGCAGAAAGGAAGAATAGAACGATCATGGAAGCTGCAAGGGCCATGCTTCATGATCAAGATATTCCCATGCATCTATGGGAAGAAGCTTCCAAAATAGCGGTGTATGTACAGAACCGTACTCCACATAGAGTACTCAAGAATAAGACACTTGAAGAAGTCTTTTCCAGAAAGAAACCAGAAGTCAGCCATCTCAGAATATTCGGTTGTCCAGTGTACATACACATTTCGAAAAAAGAGAGGACAAAGTTAGATCCTTCAGGAACGAAGGGTATATTTGTGGGATACTCTGAAAGCTTGAAGGGTTACAAAATATACTTCCCAGGATTTGAGAAGATAGACATCAGTAGGGATGTGACATTTGACGAAGGCTCGGCTTACAACAAATCCAGAAAGAGACCCATTGAAGAACCTGAAGAAACAAAAGCACCCAAACTTCATGACACAACCATGAATGAAGAATATCAAGAAGAAGATTGAGAAATAGAAGAACCTCAAGAACCTGTACATCCACCCCAGGAGAAGAATCCTCACAAGAGTAAACTCACTTGGGTACGAGAAGCTATCCAAGGTGCAGAAAGATATGGGGCTCCAGAAGAATCACACAGAGAAAGGAAAAGAACCAAGTCTTGTTCCAGTTATGTAGCCTTATTATGTGATTTCATTGATAAATAACCTTCCAACTATGAAGAAGCAACATAAAAGAAAGAATGGAAGGATGCTTTGATCGAAGAGTACCAATCGATCATGAAGAATGATGTTTCGGATGTTGTCCCTAGACTTGAGGGGAAGTCTGTAGTGACTTGCAAATGGATTTACAAGATAAAGCATGCTAAAGATGGCAGCATAGAAAAATATAAAGAAAGATTCATGGATCGTGGTTTCTCCCAAAAAGAAGGAATGGATTACAAAGAAACTTTTGCACTTGTATGTTAATTTTTCAACATTAACCTAGCATTATTAGGATATTTAACTGAGAGAATAACAAGTACAATAATCAAGCACAAGAGACAATGAACATAGTGTTTTTCCTTAGGGAAACCATAAAGGAGAAAACTATGCAACTTCCTCAGAGATAGAATCAGCACCAAAACAGTAAAATCCACAAAATAGTAAGTGATCTCCCAACAGCAGTAATCTTCTTCTTGACTAGCCCCAGTGTCTTCTCCTTCCTCAACTATGCACTATAATTGAGTGTGTGTCAGATGTGTGATAAATAGAGATCCCAACTGTCTATTTAGACTAATCCTGACATGAATAATACCCTACTAGGGCCGACCTCTACTTGGAGAGTCTAATAACCCTAGTGCCCCAGAACTGCGGAGACTTTAACCCTTACAAAATCAGAGGGTTACCCACTATGACTTGACATAACTTGTTTACATTATTGATCCTCCCGATAGGAACATCGGGGCATGACAATATGACTCAATTACATTATAGATACATCCTGGAATAAACATTGGGTTACAATACACAAGATACATAGATGAATACATTCCGAAGTTAGAAATACATCAACACTCCCTCTTAACTAGGAAGGTATTCTTTCGACACAATTTTCAGCACCGGTCTTCTTCTCTGTATCAACTGGATCATCTCATCATCTACATCTAAGGTCTTCTTGAGTCTTCAAGTCGTCTTTGTCTTCAAGTCATCTTTGTCTTCAAGTCATCAGATCTGGATCATCATGGGACATCATCTCTGGATCTGGATCATCACTCAATCTATATCATCATGTGGCATCATCACTGGATTTGGATCATCACTCGATCTAGATCATCATGTGACATCATCTCTGGATCTAGATCATCACTGGATCTGGATCATCATGAGGTATCATCACTGTATCTCGATCATCACTCGATCTGGATCATCACTGGCTGTCATCACTGGATCTCGATCATCACTCGATCTGGATCATCACTACTGGATCATCATCACTGGATCTTGATCATCACTCAATCTGGATCATCCCTGGTGCTATCTCATGATTCTTCTCATCACAGGAAGTTCTATAGAGCCAGCCATTTTTCATGTAAGTTGTATGCCTAGCCTCCATGTAGGTCTTCTTTACCACTTATATTTGACCTACTCATCGAAAAATCCCAGCACTCACATTCACTAGCATGATAGGACACAACTACTATCATCTGTGAAAAGGATTCAGCACTTACATCTGACCTACTCATTAGAAGGGAACCGTACTCACATCCATCCAGGCTGGAACACATCCTGCTCACAATGATGGAATATTTCTGCACTTCCATCTAGGCTAGAACCACATCCTGCTCACAATGATGAAAGAACTCTGTTATTTCACCCAAGCCGAAACCACACCTTGCTCACAATGATGGAAGATTTCCTCACTTTCATCCAGGACAGAACCAAATCCTGCTCACAATGATGGAAGAAATATGTTCTTCCACCCAGGCCAGAACCACATCCTGCTCACAATGATGAAAGACTCTCATCCAGGTAGGAACACATCCTGTTCACAATGATGGAAGATTTCTGCACTTACATTCATCCAGGTGGGAACACATCCTGCTCATAATGATGAAAGGGATTGTACTCACATTTGGTCTTGTAGGAACCAATCCTATAGTCATATCAGAATGTCCCCTAGTCCTCCTTGACTGAGCTACCTAGTAACTGACCAGGTGCCTCCATTCTCCTAGAGAATGGCAGTTTCCCTTATATCTGACCTACTCGTCGGAATGGCCAACACTCACATCTGACATGGAAGGAAATTAATCCTTTAGCCATGACAGAATGGTTCATCCCTTACATCTGATCAAGTGGGAATACATCCCTCTATCACATTAGAATGGCTACTCAGTCCTATATTGAGTGTTCCTGGTGCCGCACCAGGCAGCTCCATTCAAAGAATGGAAATTTCCCTTACATCTATCCTACTCGACAGAATGGCTAGCACTCATATCTGACATGGAAGGAAGCAATCCTCTCACCATGACAGAATGGCTCAGCCCTTACGTCTAACCATGGAAGGAACCAATCCTCTAACCATGTCAGAATGGCTATGGAACTCATCACTTTCCCTTGAAGGAAATCTTGATCTGGAGAACACCAAGCTTCTCCCTGAAGTACTCGAACTTCACCCTAGCCAATGGCTTTGTCAATACATCAGCTATCTGTTCCTCTGTCGCAATATACTGGAGCTTCACTGCCCCTCTCTACATCATATCCTTGATATAGTGGTACTTAATATCGATATGCTTCGACCTGTCATGGAACACTGGATTCTTTGACAACTTCATGCAACTCTGGTTGTCACAATGTATACAAGTAGCATCTAATTGGAGATCAAATAAATTAGACAGTAGCTTCTTGAGACATACTACCTCACAACTAGCTGCGACATACTCTGCTTCAGCTGTACTCAGTGCCACATAGGATTGCTTCCTACTAAACCAAGAGATCACACCTGACCCCATACTGAAGCAACAACCTAAAGTGCTTTTCCTATCGATGGCACTACCTGCCCAATCTGAATCAACATAACCCTCAAGGTTAATCTTTTGATTCACATCGTACATGAGCCCATAATCAGCTGTACCCTTTAGGTACCTCAGAATATGCTTTGTAGTAGTCAAGTGAACATGTCTCGGATTTGTTAGGAATGGGCTCAAGGTGTTCACGGCAAAGCAAATATCTGGTCTTGTGTTCGTCAGGTACATCAATGATCCAATCATCTAACGATACATCGTAGTATCAACCGACTCTGATGAAGCATCACTCAATAGCTTTAGGTTCGATTCCATAGGTGTGGTCATATCCTTACAGTCCATCATCCCAAACCTCTTCAGGATCTCTACTGCATACTTCCCTTGTCCAAGGAAGACTCTATCTGCAGTCTGCCACACCTCCATACCTAGAAAGTAATGCATCATCCCGAAGTCCTTCATTTCAAAATCAGCAGCAAGCTTTCTCTTCATATCAGCAATCAACCCATCTGTACCTGTCACAAATAGATCATCTACATACAGTAGCAGCATCACTGGGTTTCTATCTTCAACCATGTAGTAAAGGATGGAATCTACTTTACTCTTGGTAAAGCCCAAACTGGATAGAAAACTATCAATTCTTTCGTACCAGATCCTGGGTGCTTGTTTCAAGTTGTACAGGGATTTCTTCAATCTGCATACATGAGACTCTCTATCATGTGTCTCAAAACCGAGTGGTTGTTCTACATACACTTCCTCTTCTACTACACCATTCAAGAAGGCAGTCTTGACATCCATTTGGTGTATCTTCCATTTCATCACTATAGCTAGAGCAAGTACTGATCTGATGGAAGTGTATCTATCTACAGGTGCAAAGGTTTCTTCATAGTCTATTCCTTCTTTCTGAGAGAAACCCCGAGCTACAAATCTTGCCTTATACTTTTCAATGCTACCATCTGCAGCATGCTTGATCTTGTAGATCCATTTGGAAGTTACAACTGACTTCCCTTCTGGTCTTGAGACAACATCCCAAACATCATTCTTCATGATCGATTGATATTCTTTGATCATAGCATCCTTCCATTCTTTTTGTTTTTCCGCTTCTTCATAACTAGAAGGTTATTTATCAATGAAATCACATAGTAAGGCTACATACCCGGAGCAAGATTTGGTCCTCTTTCTTTCTCTGTGATTCTCTTCTGGAACCCCATATATTTCTGCACCTTGGATAAGTTCACATACCCAAGCAGGTTTCCTCTTATGAGCATTCTTCTCCAGAGGTGGATCTACAGGTCTTTGTGGTTCCTCTAAATCTCGATCTTCTTCTTGAGCTTCTTCGTTTATGGTTGTATCATGAATTCTGGGTACTTCTTCTTCTTTTTCTTCAAGTTCTTCAGTAGGTGTCTTTCTGGATTTGTTGTAAGCTGTGTCTTCATCAAATGTCACATCCCTGTTGATGTCAATCTTCTTGTATCCTGAGAAATAGATTCTGTAAGCCTTCGAGCTTTCAGAGTATCCCACAAATATGCCCTTCTTTCCTAAAGGATCTAATTTTGTTCTCTTCTCTTTTGGAATGTGTATGTACACAGGATAGATGAATATTCTGAGATGGTTGACTTCTGGTTTCTTTCTGGAGAAGACTTCTTCAAGAGTCTTGTTCTCGAGTACTCTATGTGGAGTATGGTTCTGTACATACACTGCTGTTCTAGTAGCTTCAGCCCAAAGATGCATAGGAATATCCTAATCATGAAGCATAGCTCTTGCAGCTTCCATGATAGTTCTATTCTTCTGTTTCACAATCCCATTCTGTTGTGGATTATAAGGAGTGGACAACTCCCTCTTAATCCCTGATTCTTTGCATATCTATTTGAATTCATTCGAAGTGAATTCTCGACCATTATCTGATGGAAAAGTCTTAATATTCTTTTTAGTATGGTTCTTGATCAAGGATTTGAATTCCTTGAACTTACTGAATACTTCGTCTTTGTTCTTCATGAAGTAAACCCATGTCTTTCTAGAAAAATCATCAATAAAAGAAACATAGTATGCATACCCGCTTAGTGAATTTGATGACATAGGACCACATACATCGGAGTGGATGATTTCTATTATTTCTTTGGCTTTGCTTTTGCTGCTGGGAAATGTCTTCTTTGCATTCTTTCCTTTCGCACATCCCTTGCAGACACCATCATGTTTGGCTTGAAATTCTAGAAGACCTTCAACAACTTTGCTTGCAATAGGTAGTGCTCTGTAATGCACATGTGCAAGCCTTCTATGCCAAAGTTCACTGGGCTCTACTGTGTCATGGACCAAGGCTTGTTCTGGATGGCCCATCAATTTGTACAAGCCTCCTTCTTGTTCTCCAATCACCACTGCACCATCGATAGTCTTTCCTTTTGGCCACATAATGACTTGACCATCTATGAATGCAACCCGCATTCATTTTGCATCCAATGCTGATATGGAGAGTAGGTTCTTCTTGAGTTCTGGCACAAACAATACTTCTTTCATTGTTAGAGACTTACCAGAGTCTAGTTTATATGAAGATTCCCCACTACCTTTTATTGGATATTGGTAGTCATCTCCTAGCTTCACCTTGTGAGGTGATTCATGTTCCGATAGTCTTACAAAGGATTCCTTGAATCCCGTCATATGTTTGGAAGCACCATTGTCTATAAGCCAATCATCACTGCCATGAGTAATGTTACTTGTGAAAGCAGAGATCAGAACATATTCATCCTCGCTTGAATAATCTTCATTTTCATATCTGGATCTCTTCTTGGATGGTTCATCATCTTTTTCAGCATGAGCATGATGTCTTCTTTTGTTCCCTTTCTTCTTATGAGAGTGGTTCTTGCTCATAGGACAGTCTTTTGCAAAGTTCCCTATCTCATCACATGTATAACATCTTATTCTAGATAGATCCTTTCTATTGTTATCTCTATGATGAGGATTCTTACCTTTAAAGTGATGATGTCTTCTTCTGCTTCTTTTGGAGTGAACTGTGAGAGCTTGGTCTTCACTTCCCATCTTCTCTTCTCGAGCTGCTATCCGTGCTTCTTCTTGAGAACATTCTTCCCATAGTCTGCTGAATTTGACTAACTTCTTTCTAGCACAGATTCCTTGAATGAAAGCATCCCATGACCTAGGAAGGCCATTCAAGGTAGTCATCACAATATCTACATTTTCCACTTCTTCATCAACAACTTCGAATTGTTCCTTGATCTCAGAAACCCTTGTGAAGTAAGACTAGATCGTTTCTACATTCTAAATCTTCACATTCTTTAGTTGATTCCTCAGAGTCATATTTCGGTTTATGTTCTTTCCTTGAAACAACTTGGTTAGGGCATCAAACATAGCTTTAGGTTCCTTAAGAGAGGACACCTGTGGGATAAGGTGATCTTGATAGAATCAGCAATGATCCTCTTTGCCATAACCATATTCTTCTTATGTAAGACCTTTTCCTCATCTCCCTCTGGAACTTGAACCTCCTCATGAATGTAGGAGTCTAGTTTATTCTCTTCCAAGACCAGGGAGATCCTATACTTCCAGGCTCGGAAGTTATCAGCTCCCTCAAGCTTTTCATAAAGATTGGTATGATGATACATCTTTAAAATGAGAATCTAAAATGGAAATACAAGAGATCTTAGATCTTACCAGGTCAAAATGTCGGATCTGAGACTTGAGCTAAAATCCTACAGAGCTGGTTCACGAGCAAATTAGGGTTTTTCTTTCTCGGAGTTCTGTCCACCCAAATGCCTTGAAATTTGTCCCTAACTTCGATTTTGTGGAGGAGATCAATCCAGGCCTGGGCTCATTGAAAAATTATTCTTCTGTAAAAAGCCATAATTTCGGACAGTAGTGACAAGTCTAAAACTGAAAAACCTCTGTTTTTCCTTAGGAAAACCATAAAGGGGAAAACCCCGCAACTTCCTTAGAGATAGAATCAGCACCAAAATAGTAAAAGCCCCAAAATAGTAAGTGATCTCCCAACAGCAGTAATCTTCTTCTTGACTAGCCCCAGTATCTTCTCCTTCCTCAACTATGTGCTATACTTGAGTGTGTGTCAGATGTGTGCTAAATAGAGATCCCAACTCTCTATTTATACTAATCTTGACATGACTAATACCCTACTAGGGCCGACCTCTACTTGGAGAGTCTAATAACCCTAGTGCCCCGAAACTGCAGGGACTTTAACCCTTACACAATCGGAGGGTTACCCACTATGACTTGACATAACTTGTTTACATTATTGATCCTCTCGATAGGAACATTGGGGCATGACAATATGACTCAATTACATTATAGATACATCCCGGAATAAACATCGAGTTACAATACACAAGATACATAGATGAATACATTCCGAAGTTACAAATACATCAACACTGTAGCCAGATACAGTTCCATCAAATCAGTACTTGCTCTAGCTACAGTGATGAAATGGAAGATACACCAGATTGATGTCAAAACTTCTTTCTTGAATGGTGTAGTGGAAGAGGAATTCTATGTTGAGCAGCCACTTGGTTTTGAGACACATGACATGGAGACTCATGTGTGCAAAGTGAAGAAAGCATGGTACAGTTTGAAACAGAAACCTAGGACATGGTACGACAGAATTGATGGCTTTCTATCTAGTTTGGGATTTACCAAAAGTAAAGCATATTCCAACCTCTAATACAGGGTTGAAGAAGGAAATCCAGTGATACTCCTGCTATATGTAGATGATCTGTTTGTAACAGGTATGGATGGATTGATTACTGATACAAAGTGAAAGCTTGCTGCCAAGTTCGAAATGAAGGACTTGGGTATGATGCATTATTTTCTAGGCATGGAGGTGTGGAAAAATGCAGATGGAATATTCCTCGAACAACGGAAGTATGCAGTAGAGATCCTGAAGAGATTTGGGATGATGGACTGCAAGGCCATAACCACACCTATGGCATCGAACTTGAAGCTATTGAGTGATGCTTCATCTAAGTCGGTTGATTCCATGATGTATCATCAGATGATTGGGTTCTTGATGTACCTGACAAATATGAGACTAGATATTTTCTTTATTATGAACAACTTGGGCCAGTTCCTGACAGATCCGAGACATGTTCACTTGATTGCTGTAGAGCATATTCTAAGGTACCTGAAGGGTAGATTTGATTATGGGCTCAAGCATAAGACTGATCAAAAGATTAACCTGGAGGTTTATGTTGATTCAAATTGGGTAGGCAATGCCATCGATAGGAAGAGCACTTCAGGGTGTTGCTTCATTATGGGATCAGGTGTGATTTATTGATTTAGCGGGAAGAAATCTTGTGTGGCACTGAGCATAGCTGAATTAGAGTATGTCACAACTTGTCTAGCTAGTTGTGAGGTAGTATGGATGAGGAAGCTACTGTCTGATTTATTTGATCTCTAGTTAGATGCTACTTGTATATATTGCGACAACCAGAGTTGTGTGAAGTTGTCAAAGAACCTGGTTTTCCATGACAAGTCGAAGCATATCAAGATCAAGTATCACTATATCAGGGATATGGTGCTGAGAGGAGAAGTGAAGCTCTAGTACGTTGCAACGAACCAACAGATAGCCGATGTGTTAGCAAAGCCATTAGCTAGAGTGAATTTTGAGTACATCCAGGAGAAGTTTTGTGTTCTCCAAATCAAGATTCCTCCCAAAATGAAGTGATGAGTCCTTGATGAGCCCTTCTGACATGATTAGAGGATTGGTTCCTTCCATGGTCAGATGTAATTGCTATGCCTTTTTGACATTGTGAGAGGATTGGTTCCTTCCATGGTCAGATGTAAGAGCTGTGACATGGTGAGATGATTGGTTCCTTCCATTGTCAAATTTATGTGTATATCCCACATCCAACATGGGATAGCTCTGTGAAGACACATCTAGTATGAAAAAGGACTAGCTCTATGTAGATCCCATGTCCAGTATGAAAAAGGGCTGGCTCTGTGAAGACACATCCAGTATGAAAAAGGACCGCCTCTGTGTAGATCCCACATCTAGTATGAAAAAGGACTAGCTTTGTGAAGACACATCTAATATGAAAAAGGACTAGCTCTATATAGATCCCACATCTAGTATGAAAAAGGACTAGCTCTGTAAGACACATCCAGTATGAAAAAGGACTCGCTCTGTGTAGATGCCACATCTAGTATGAAAAAGGACTAGCACTGTGATGATACATCCAGTATGAAAAAGAATGGCTCTGTAGATGTACATCTAGCATGAAAAAGGGTTGGCTTCGTAGAACTTCCTATGACGAGAAGAATCAAGAGATAACACCCGTGATGATGACCCAGTGATGATGATCTAGATCCAATGACGATGATCTAGTAGTGATGATCCAGATTAATATGAAGATGAATTGAAGATGAATATGACAAGAAATCATTGATGATCTAGATGATATAGAGAAGAAGACCCGTGTTGATAAATTGTGTCGAGAGAATACCTTCCTAGTTAATAGGGAGTGTTGATGTATTTGTAACTTAGGAATGTATTCACTTGTATATCTTATGTTGTGTACCCTGATGTTTATTACAGGAAGTGTCTGTAATGTAATTGAGTCATGTCATGCTCTGATGTTCCTATCAGGAGATTCAATAATGTAAACAAGTCATGTCAAGTCATTGTGGGTAACCCTCCTATTGTTCAAGGCTTAAAGTCCCTACAGTTTTGAGGCCCTAGGGTTATTATACTCTCTTAGAGAAGTCAGCCCTAGTGAGTTATTTTCAAGTCAGGAATTAGTATAAATAGAGAGTGATCCTCTCTATTTATCACACACTCACTCACACTCAGTTGTAGCGCATAACTGAGGAAGAAGAAGTTGCTGGGATAGAAAGAAAGAGGCTACTTCTATCAGGAGATCATCTTATTGTTTTTGGGTTTTACTTTTGGTGTTGATTCTATCTCTGAGGAAGTTGCAGGTTTTTTCCATTTATGGTTTCCCCGAGGAAAAACATTGTGTTCATTGTCTCTTGTGTTTGATTGCTATGCTTGTTATTCTCTCAGTTAAAGATCCTAATATAATGCTAGATTAAATGATAAAATTCTAACACTTACACCAACCATTAAAACCATACACTAAGGCTATGTTAAATCATGAAGCCTCTTATAAATCCTTTATACCATAGTCAGTATGTGCCATGTAAATAATAAAGTGTAGTAATGACCAATTTGCTAACATAGACTGCATAAGAATAACATTAATAACCAGTGCAACATAGTCTAGTAAACCATCCATCCTGGTATAAGTATCCTCCAACAACCTTTGTATTTTCACTAGGATAAATATATAAAACTGAGTGCTAGTGATGAAACAGACATCATGACCTGTTTAGATTTTATAAGCAGTTCTGTCGCCAAGTGCACCTGCACACAAATTGGAAAGAAATGCATTAGTTCATAAGATCTAAGTAAGCCCGATGCGACGAGTAGAAAATAGTTACCTATCAGGTGGTTACAAGGGAAACTAGTCCCGCCACTCCACCCCTTTTTACAATAGTATAGTTAAGTCAAAATTGTTTATAGAACAAATAATCAAACGTTATAATCAATGAGTATGTAATCGAATTAACTAACATACATGTAAATTCGTTTCCATAGATCAAGATAGTAAGAAACATCATGACAACATAAGTATACATTAAATAACCATATCAAGAAATATGAAAGCAACACATAAGAACAACTTATGACATTTCAGTACAGTAAACAAAGTATGACACATTCCACACAAGATTCAAATAATTTCCAACATAGGTAGTTTGGACTAGCCTAATAATTTTATTTTATTTTTCAATTTTTTGGGACATTACAAAAGGAGCCTTGTTCCTCATTATCTTGCTAACTATCTGAGTTACCAAATTCCATCCTTAAACTAGAAATTTAAACTAAATGTATCAAAGAAAGTGCATTCAAACTTGAGTTTATAGTGGTTAATCCTTGTTCAATGGTTGTTTATGTTCCACCCTGTCCTACCCCATCCCATCCCAAATAAAACTGAATCCTAAGAGAAAAGAAAAAATAAACATACCATAAACTTCAAGTCTATCATCAATTGTCTTGGGATCCATTTCACTTAATTATAAAAACCAAATCAAAAGACAAGAGAGGAAATAAACATACCCTAAACTTCAGGTCTATTATCAATTTCCTTGGGATCCATTTTCACTTTTACTAATAAGTTAATTCTTGAAATTGGCACTCTTATCTTGCTTTTCCTTTTAAAACTTCCGCCACGTTTGAAATTTATAGGATTTTCATGTCGAACTTATTTTTGAATTTTCTTTTCTTGGTAATATTTTACCTAGGATGGCATTAAGGAACTCATATATGAACACGTATTGTTCAGTTTATACACATATGCTATAAGAGACTGTCGAGGGCCTGTACTTGATAACTAGTCCCTAATGAAAACATTATCACTTTCAATTATTTTTGTGGGAAATTTGATTGGAATTTCTTAGAGGCAGCAACATGGCCAATTTATCTAGTAGAATATCTTTCAATTCAGGGGTTTGGTAGTCAGCTAGGACAAAATATTTCTCAATTGAATATTTTGAATGGCGATTACTATACCATATTGCCTTCCAAAAAGCTAACATTGGTCTATCTTTTTGCGATGATATCATGGAGGATGAGGAATCTTGAACAAAAATAAACATGCAGGTAAACTTTGAACAAGATACAGATGCAGATGTGAAAATGAACTTTTCTTCTAGTGCAACTGGATTGGTTTGAAGAAATCCCTGCTATTTAAAAGAAAGAGGGTTTCTTGTACCCAAGAGGATGTGTAGAGGAAGTCTAGTTTGAGTCAAGTGACACTTTAAAACACAATATTTCATTTAGAAAATTAAATCTCTCATGACAAGCATAGTTATTCTAAGAATGGACATACTGAGTTTATGAGTCCCAAGGTGAATGATGGAGAGGATTTCAATAGTGATGAATGTTGCTTATGTGGAATGGATGGGAATTTGATTGATTGTAATGGTTTCCCTTCTCCATATCATTTTTCCATGTGTTTATATTTCCCCTTTCTCTAATTCGTACAGGGTTCTAGCTCAATGGAAGAGCGCTTGCTTTACAAGCAGGAGGTTGAAGGTTCGATTCCTTCATGCCATAATGATATTGCAATATTTATATTTTAAATAAAATGTATTTTTTATGATTTATTATGGCTACGAGAGGGTTTCTAAACTAACTTCATATGTCATTACGAGGGGGGTTTAAAACTGCCCTTGTATGTTACAACGAGGGGGGTTCAAACCCCCCTTGTAAGTTTATATGAGGGGGGTTTAATAACTGCCCCCAAATGTTTGTAAAGAGTATTAGGGGGGTTTTGAAACTCATCTGTAGTTACCTATGAGGTGGGTTTATAACCTCCCCCAAATTTTTGTAAAGAGTTTTAGGGGTGCTTTTGAACCGCCTCCATAGGTACCTACGAGGGGGTTTTTGAACCTCTCCCGTAGGTACCTATGAGGGGGGTTTATAACCACCCCCAAAGGTTTGTAAAGAGTTTCAAATGAGGTTTCAAACCACCTCTATAGGTACCTATGATGGGGTTTATAACTGCCCCCAAATTTTTGTAATAAATACTATTAGGGGGGTTTTGAACTGCCCTCGTAGGTACCTACGATGGGGGTTTGCAACCGCTACCAAAGGTTTGTAAGAAGGAAATTTGGGGGGTTTTGGAACCACCCCCATAGGTTTCTATGATGGGGGTTTAGAAAGGCCTTTAAAATTCACTTTTGGGAGGTTTAGAACCTCCCCCAAAAGTGACTTTTTGGGTGGAGGGGGTTAAGAACCTCCCCTAAAATTGAATTTTGGGGGGGTAAGAACTACCCCAAAAAGTCACTTTTAGGGGAGGATTTAATCTCTTCTATAACCACCCCTTAAATTCAAATTTTTTTGCGTCAGTTCTATTAGGATCAGTTTTGTAAAGACTGCCTCCAAATCCAAAACTGCCCCCAAAAGTGACTTTTGGAGGCGGTAGACAACCACCCCTAAAAGTCAAATTTGTTGTAGTGAATTATAACATATAAATTAAAATGAATACATGTTATCCTATTCTCCTCATAAAAGTGGGTCTTTACCCCATCGATAGCATGGCTATGACTCGGTACTTGATGTATAAGCATAAGATAAATAACACGAGAAACGAAAGACTTCCTAAAATTTCTTTAAACTCAATTCAATACCAACTTCAGCTCAAACAGTGTTGGTCTAAATATACCATGGATTGGTTAAACAATTGGGGCATTGACAAAAATGACATTTTGCAGAGCATTGATAATGTTAAAAGCATTATTACTTCTAAGTTTAAAGAGAAATTGTGGTGTGAGAAAAATTTAGTGGTTAAGAGAAAATGAAGATACTATAAGGAGGTCAATAATTATAATTTGGAAGATCAAAAGTATCTATTATTAGTAACTAGCTCACTGAAGAAAATTAATATATCCAATATTAAAATGGACTCTCATGAACTACATAGCGAAACATGGAATTTGTAATACACCGAACTAAAATAAAGTGTTATTATTCTTTTTGAATATTTTATTTTTTAATATTTTGACAAGAAAGTCAAAAATAGATGTAATGGATTATTCTTATTATTACTTAAAATAGTGGAAGGATTTAGAACTGAAATAACTATTGAAAGATTGTTTGCTAACACACAAGAGGAAAAGGCAAGTGGCGAAAGCTACTGAGTGAGAACTCAAGATGCAGAAGGAATCCTCACCAAAATCAGGTCACAACTCCTTGTCGAGTGCTAAAGAGAATGAGGCTCATAAATGATCAATTCCTAGGAAAAATACTATATAATACTATGCTCATTTAGAAAGTAGGAGGATAGAAATGGACGAGGAACTGATGTGTTAATGCAAGAGATGGTGCATTGATTGGATTTTGCTATTATGGTTTAGAAAATGGGCTGATGGGTTATGGAGAAAGTGATACTTAGCTTCTCCAGGAGTTTGTTGGGAGGAACGTCTATTTCAATTGTGTTTTCATGACAGTGGTGTCAGGCTCCCTATTCAACTTATTATCTATGCTAGACTTGTTTAAAATTATTTATGAATCATATTCTTTATACAGTAATGGTATTATGTATCTGGTTTTATTATCTTCTCTATTGTATGCTATCATATGAATTAAACTAATCTTAAGTGGCATGTGTAGATTCTTAACCATAAGTATTTTATAACAAAACTCTTTTTGGGCATCCATACCCGAATCAAGGATTGTAATGTTAGTGTGATTAGTACTTCTAAACAAAGTATTATCATAGATCTGGATAAATGTTCTAATTCATGTTGCACACATACTATTTCATCATTTTAAATACATCTATTTTCAATTAACCATTTTCTTAGAGGTTAAAGGTTTCTTACCTAACTAGTTAACATAACAAGATTGAAAAGAAAATGTTTAATCAACCAAATCAATTAAAATAATAGAGTATCCATTCACATAACCTGTAAATTGAAAGGACTATAAACTATTATTTAGGAATTTTTTAAATGGACAGAATAAGATCCGAGAGGCTTTTTAAATCCAAGATCAAGTCATATAAATGTTATCTCATGTCAAAACCCCATATGCAGATCAAGATTTACCAAGATCAAATCAACAATTATAAATACAATAAAATAATATTGAGATCCAATTACTATATCAATTAACTGGTAATCCAAAACTGAAGTCAAGTTTACCAAAAAATAAATCCCTTAGATCGATTGTAATTATAACTCATGAATCTAGCTTGTAATGGCATAGTATCTTATTACGGGTATCTAACCCGAAGATTATACTTTTATTTAAAACAAATAAACTCTACAAATTCAAACCGAGTTTATAGATATTTCACAACCAAGGAAACCATCAAAATATATAATAAGTGGTAGTACGGCCATTGTAAAATGGTAGCCACTATATAAACAAAATTTATGATATGAATTATCATTAACAATAAATTAACTCACAAACGATAGGCTAGTACAGACCCATATATGGGATCATTTTAATTTGTTTAAATATCAAATTAACCATATAGGGTTCAAAACCGAGGTGGCTATAATTCCATCGAGGATGGCATCCATTGTTCCTTAAAACTATAGCATGTAAAATATTTTACATCAACGATGAATCCAGAGTGGTTGTAATACCATTGAATATGGAATCCTTTTCATACACATATAAAAATATTTGAGAAAATGATGGAGCATAGAGGATGCAAAGCCCTCTTTCATGTAGAATGAGAACCCATAAGGGATAAACCATGATTACTACACAGAACCACAAAACTAGCCACCTGCATTTTTTTAATAAACCATTAGCTCATGGATAGACATACACTTTTTGCATATAGGTAACATCCAAGCCAAGATCCACATGCAAAAACCAGGAAACAAAAAAGGTCAGATGTTGGTTATGCAAAGATTGTATTAGATAAGTGTTACCATAGTAAATTTTCTTTATACTCACCTTTGCGTTGGGAAGTAGCAGGTAAGGGAGGAGGTGACCCTGTTGCCACCCTCTTTAGCTTCCCCCTAACTTGCATTCACTAGTAATACAGTCAGAATCTTAACATTTGTTTAAAAACTCCAAATTATAATGACCAAGTTAAAATGCATACCTTATCTGAATGTAGATAAGGATAGGGGCCGGATCCTCCTAGATTCCCTTATCCCTCCTTTGCGTGTAGAATTAAACAACAAAACAAAGTCAGTCATTACTGCTTAAGAGTTGTAAAAGAAGGATTTATCAAACTATTACAAAATCGAACTGAGCGTGAATAACTTACTTAGTTAAAGGCTTTGATAGGACATTGAGCATTAGTCCCAATTTGATACACACTAAACTAAGAAGGCCAAGACTAGTGGCGGCCATTAAAATCAAGAAGGAACTCCAACACGCTTCAAAAGAAACTAAATGTATGCCTTTAATTACTAGGTAAGAGTTTTAACCACTGAAACTACACAATGCAACCATGGGAGGAAGATCCTTCTTCTAAAAAACGTACAGAAAAAAATAACAACGAAATGAAATGTTTAGATATCCAAAGAACCACATTAAAACCATAGCAAAACCCTTTCCAACATGTAAGACAAATGGAGGTCCGATATTTGATCTCAGTCATGCTAATTAACTGCCTCGCTGCATTGTCAACTCGGAGCCAAGAAAAAACTTTAATACCAAAGTCAAACCATAGTACTATCATTTGATCACCCTTGTACCTCCAATCGTATCCTGTGGTCAAAAACCTTATGATATAGCATCTCGAAGGTTTTAAATCCAAGGATCAACCTAAAATATGGTATGAGCACCATAGTTTCCCCACTTTGCTAACTTTTAAATCAAGGACATAAAATTTATACCTTGCGCAACGACCATAGTTATACCTTAGATCAACATATCGTTAACTCATGCCATTATAATGGGATCAATACGATGATATTTAACACCATAGTCTCCCAAACCTTGCGTCTTCATAAAACTAGTTTTCTAGCACCATGGAGTTAGGGTGTGACTGTAATACCTTCTAGTTACTTTTGATATTTTATTGTTATTTACTTATAAAGAAACAAGTAAGTTAAAATTTATATGAATATAATTTGGAAATGGGAGTTTTAACAGCTACATAATAAATTGATAGAAACTTGGGTTTAGAAGCAATTATCAAACCTTCAGCATTCTCTACGGAGACAAGTGGCCAGAATTAAAGGGAATTTGTTATTTTTCTATAAAAGTCCTAGGAAAGGAAAGGGATGAATTATGAATATTTTTTTTTAAAGAGATCTACCAAGGATTACCATGGGTGAAGGCTCTATAACAAATTCATGAATTAGCATAGATCTTCCAGTGAGAATCTTGCAAATGTTAGGCTCTGTACTAGAATTGCTATTGAAGCATAAGAGAATTCTAGGTTCTATAATAACTTATTCTTTTCATATATTGGTGGAAACTTGAGGCTGCAGAAGAACTATTTTAAACCCAATGGTCTGGGAAACGGGGTGGAACCAAAAAACTTGTTTTCTACAAGGTTTGAGTGGCAGGGTTGTGTGTGACTATTGACACTACCATTTCCATCTTTTAAAGATATGTTTCTTTAAAACAAATTCTTGTTTTCAGTTATAGCTCAAGAGATAACCTTGATGTTATGCCATCTATATTTTTAAATAACCATGAATTGGAGTTTATATTTCTATTTTTTTATTCTCATTTATTTACAATTATACCTTTGATATTACCTAGTTTATGTTTTCATATAGTTGCATACTGGAAATTATTTGTGTACTGTACATTCCTATTTTTATTCACATTTATGAGCTTAAAGTAAATAATTGCTAAGGTACTTTGTATTGTAGTTACACTCATTGAAATGAAATATGTGTATTATTTGCTTTTCTTAATAATAATTAGTTGCAGTAAATATTAGCTGAAGTAAATATAGAGAAATACAATAAGGTGGTATTACCAAGAAACTATTAGATAACAGTAGAAAGATTCTATGTAGTTTTCGAAACAAATACATTAAATTTTAATAAAATAAAGAAACATTATTGAGGTTTTATTAAACCTCCCCATTTTGCATAACTAATGACCTAAAGTAATCATAAAAACCACAACCCAAAACAAAATGGAGGCCACACACAAAACCCTAGAAACACTTTTCATTATAGTAAACCCTAAATTCAAGTTTAGATAAAAATCATTACGAGTTTGAAGAATAGAACTGATAAGAATGAAGGGAAACATTTAAAGAAATGACCAGGTTAAAAAAGACCCGAGATTTCATTATACAGTATAATCAATTCTGTAAATAACAAACTTAGAAATACAAAACCTTCATTATATCAGAGTTCAACATTTAGCTAACAAAACCCTAAAAAGGTATTGGTGTATTAAAGCCTTCGACATTATTAAACACGCTGGAAATTATAATTAAGAAACAATCGCATGACTTTAGAACTTAAACCCCAATTGAAAATCTTTAATAAACGGCCAAGCCAAACCAAGACACGGGATACACAATAGCCACTTTAAAAAACGTATACATATGAAACGGCCACAGAACCATAACTTCTCTCCCTCTAAAGAGCAGAATAGGAGGAAACCATAGTTAAAATACAAAACTTACCTTGAAAACGTAACCTCAACTGTTACGTCCAGACCTACAACACCAAATTTTTATTAAGACTATTAGTCTATGCATAAGGTTTTATTGTTAGCTACAACATTTAATAACCAATCTAAAACACATTAGAGGAAATTTCAACTCAAAATGGGCCTCCTAAAAAGAATTAATAAAATAATAGTTAAAATAATAAAACAATATTTATTAATTTTGAAGGAAGAAAAGAAAAAAACTACTTTTTTGTTTGTATTTTTGACATATCTCCTCGTGTTTTTACTCAAATTTCGATCGGGTGAGCTCGTTGGATGTGGAATTAAATTCCACATTCAATGATTACCCACTTGGAATACTTTTGACGGACCCAGCTACACCAAAAACAAGAAATATCTGAAAAAATGTTGTGATGATGACATCATCATCACAAATCATCATCACGACATTTTTCAGATATTTCTTGTTTTTGGTTTAGCTGGGTCTATCAAAAGTATGTCAAGTGGGTACTAGTTGGATGCGGAATTTAATTCTGCATCCAAGGAGATCTCTCGATCGAAATTTGAGTGAAAAGACGGGGAGATATGTCGAAAATACAAACAAAAAAAGTAGTTTTTTTTATGATACATATCCCCAAATTTATATTAAAAAAGTGTTTAAGACCTATACAATATTTCAAATTTAAAGCAATTTCATTGGCTAACACATGATGACATGGAATTTGAATCAAAGTTAAAAGGCCCATTTTGAGTTGAAATTTGCTCTAATGAAAATTCCTTACCTATGTGTTCGTAAAGAATCTGGAATTTAGCGGGATAAAAGGACCAGCAAAGTTTATAAAATATCTGTGTTCACTCAGTAAACAAGAGAGTATCCAACTCCAATAGAGATAGCTATGTATGATTCAACTAAGCATACTTTCCAACTCACTAAAATATCATTATCTCGAAGTAAATCGGGCTCTTGTTCGAGTTTCCCAGTACAGTTATAGCAGAGTTGCACCACAATGAGTTGACTAATGAAACTAATCATCCGAAAAATTGAAAAAAAGCCATGTAAAAAGTCAACCGGTTGATATTGCTTCCTAGCTGTATTCCACGACGGAATTGAAAGAATTATAAAGATCATTTATATTTTCTTAAGTTCAAACTTTGGCTATAGTTTGAAAGTGGTAGTGTTGTTCTTTAACATCGATGGATCTAGTACCTTGGATGGATACCCCATGTTAAAATTTAGAATAGAAGAATATCTACAAGAAAAAAAATTAGGTTAGCCATGGGGCTAAGTAATTTTTATATTTAAACCTAAGCATCATTACTAGAATTCCTCTAAAGGAGGTTTTTCATGAATCAAACTTTAAGTGAAAGAAACATTTCTTTAAGCAAGGGTTTAAGCTCTCAATCCAAGGGTTGGTGCAAATAGTAACATGTTAAGGTTAGAACCAACAACATCATACTTTTAATTGTTTTTTACTAATGGTAAGTGTTGAATATTAATTCTATCCTACTACAGAATGGTATCAAAGCGAGATTATAAAACTGTGACCTGTTTGGACACTATGTAGTTAATACATATAAAATACATAAGAATATTGTTTATAAATATCTATAAATAACAAAATAATAATGTCACATCCCCACCCTTCTACCAGTGAGAGGATGCGACTATAATGCTAACAATCTGGACAATCTAGCCCCATGAACGTAAAATAAAATGCATTGGAAATAAACATAAAATGATGCATAAATAATTAACATACAATGTAAGAAAAATTTAGTGATTCACAACATTTTAACATGTTCATATTGAATCATAATCACATATACAGATGCAGAGGTAAAACAAACACAGTTGCAAGGATTTAAACACAAGAATACTTATCTTAGAAGAAGCTCATCCTGCAACCAGCTACGTCACTGCAACATTCCACCCAACCATAGGCCAGTGTGCTCATCAATCAGTTACCAACACTGTTACCCCCAAGGTGGGCATGATTCCACAAGGAATAAGGGGAACACTAGCTAGCTCACACATAGCCAAGGGTACACAAAACTCATACAAGCCAATACAGTTGGGTTTATTAGGCTAACAAGGGGCTGTAAAGGTTGGATGCTAAGCTAGTGAGCTCAATCCAAGAGTTATGGATACCTGCACCAGAACTAGCATGACATCTAAAACATCCACACACATCCAACATAAGGAAGCATTCCCTTCTCTTATACACAATACCTCGGGTTATGCCTTCCCTTCCAGTTCTATTCATAGGGTGTGAAGAAGAAATCCATCCCTCTACCTCTGTCTATGAGGCTCCTTCATACACCAAGTTTGTCAAGCAAGCTCAGATCCCATTTCCACACCCAAAGACAGTTCAAAGGACAACAAATAGTGTGCACAAGACAACAACAGTTATGGACTAAAGGAAAAACACCACAGAGACCAAAATTGGGTATGGAAATTGGGTAGAAACAACTAAGGACGAGCAACTCGGATTCCAAAGTCATTTATGGCCCTAACGTGGACAAAACGACTTCAACAACACCCAAAATTTGTGGCTTGGTTCTCCCACTCATTGGGAAACACTAAACAACAAAATTATCCATTGTGAGCATGTGGAAATGACACCAAAATGCCCAGCAGAGATCCCAACCACTAGAAGCTAACAAAAACACTTCACAGCCATGCTAAAAACACATGAAACTACAAAATCGTGAGTGTAAAATGCTTTGGAAGGTCCAGAAATGTGAGGAAAACCAACCCAATCCTAGGCATTACAAAACAGACTTCCCATCCATGGGAAAATGAAGCCGACAACCAAAAATGTGGGTTGAAAACACACACAAGAAGTTCTCGATGCCTGAGAGAGCTCACCTGAAGGAAAAAATGGTGAGGAAAACATGCCAATGTGAAAGCATGGTAGAATGGCATATGTTTTTGGTTTTTTTCTTTCCCAAGGAGTTAAAATGAGTTTCCCAAAAACTTATGGCTTATTCAATTCGAATTTTTGTTGTCACACCTTTCCCATCCCATGCAATAACCAACCCAACCAATTTCTGCCAGTAATAAATGATTGGGTGAATGAGACAAGAAAGGTAGTTGAGAGTTTGATGGGTTCTACCTCTAACATTTGGATTTTCCCCATTGTACCAAAGGTTTGAATATTCCTCCCCATTATCCTTAGGAAATCATGCCCCTTCTCATTATTGTTGCATTGACATAACTAGTTGTGGGTATTTTTTTATTAAAATTCATATTTACATGATGTCCAATTTATAATATGCCTGGCTAGAAAAAAATACCATCGACATCGATTTTAATTGCTGAACATATAACATTAAATCGATGGTGGGGCTTTTTCCTATAGCTCCACACCATGTTTAATTACAATATATACATCATATACATTTAATGCAAACGGGGTCAAAACTGGGGTGTTACAAATAATTATTGTTACACGTAGATGAATCAATGGCTGAAGAACCTGAATGAATTATGGGTGAAGAAGAGGTGCCATAAGATATGCCAACTGTAGAGAACACAAATTTCTTTGTCGAACTTGGAGAAAAACGAAATGCAGATATGCAGTCATAGATGCTGGAGACGATGAGGGGTTTGAAGGAAGATATGAAAATCCTTAAGGAATATATAAACTTAAACTAATGAATGTTAATTCAGATCAAGGAGAGAAAAATGAAGGTATTCTCAAAACATTGACAGATCCACACAAGAATAATGGTCAAAACTATTGTAGTGCTAGAAAAAAGAGGAAAGGTGAAGCACAAGGTGACAATAGTGAAAAAAATACAGAAAACATTTGTGTGATCATACAAGACCTAAAGAAAGAAAAGAACATAACAGTTGAAAAAAAAGAACATCCTGTAGAGCTACAAGGAGAATTTAAAAATTTAATACCCTTGACATTTGATGGAGAATCGAAAGAGGAAGTTGAAGCTTGGTTACTCAATATGAAACGGTATTTTGCAGTATATATATATGATGACAATTTGAGATCACACTTAGCAATCTTTCAGCTGAGTAGAAAAGCTTCCCTGTTGTGTAAGGAGGCTAAAAGTGTAAATAACACACTCAGTAAAGAATTGAGTTGAAAATTTTTTAAAACGTTATTTAAAAATAAATATATTTCAGAATAGTATTATGATGAGAAAGCCAAAGAATTCAATGACATGGGACTAGGAATGCTAACTATGGAAGAATTGGTAACCAAGTTTGTAAATTTACAACACTACATACCTTATTTAAGGGATGAAAAGGCCAAGGTTTATAGGTTTATCAGTTGCTTACCATGAATGAATGAGGAAATTAGAAAAGCCAAATTGTGTTACCATTTGTTCAAACAAATATCAGAATTAACTAGAAGTTGGGAAAATAAATGAAATGATAAGATGGATCAGATTAAAAAAAGGATTTAAACCTTCTCCTTTCAGGAAACGAACAATCCATTATACTAATAATAATTACAATAAACCAATTACAACTACCAACGGTGGTATAAAGAGTGTTGGAACTCTCAATGGAAAGTGGAATAACACTGTGGAAGTAGTTAAATGTTGGGGCTGTAATGGACCTCATCTGTACAAGAACTGTCCTCACAATCCTATAAAAAAAATGTCTCCCATAAATAGGATACATAAAGCTTCCACTGTCAATGACATATGCAGGAACATACCTAGAATAAATGTTGCTTTGGAATATAGATAGGAGGATCATCAATCCACTATGCTGGAAGTAAAAGGTAAAATCTCAAATACAGTTGTTTCTATAAACACTGATTTAGGAGATAGTTTAAGTTACATTACAACAAGAGTACTTGAAAAATGTAAACTTAGTAAGAAAAAATAAAAGAATGCATGGTTGGTACAATTAGTGATAGGAATAAAAAAGGAAAGTTACTGAAATAATTAAGGATTGCAGATTAAGTTTCAATGGTTTGGATACCACAACAAATCTAAACATACTTATGTTAGGACCATATGATATTTTTATAGGTATGGACTGGTTAGAAGCTAATAAATCCATTATTAATTTTTTATATACAATTTTTGATTTCATGGACGAGGAAAGAAAAATTCATATAGTAGTAGGAATTTACAGACCTATATCTAAATGACAAATTTATGTAGTATAATAAAAAAATTTCCTTAGGAAAGGGTGTCTGTTGTATGCCATACAATTTAAATAAATTGAGCTTGAAAATTAAAAAACAACAATGGAACAGTTCCCTATTATGAAGGAATTTCAAGATGTATTTCTTGAGGAAATACCTGGATTACCGCCTAACCGAGATTTAGATTTTACCATATAT
This sequence comes from Pseudotsuga menziesii, assembly GCA_001517045.1. Classification (NCBI taxonomy): domain Eukaryota; kingdom Viridiplantae; phylum Streptophyta; class Pinopsida; order Pinales; family Pinaceae; genus Pseudotsuga; species Pseudotsuga menziesii. Next base: position 711,718 of record LPNX010710559.1, read on the forward strand.
ATAATTCCAGGTTTCCCGCCATTATCACGAGCTCCCTATCATATGACTACTCCAGAACTAACATAATTAAGAATGAAGATACAAGAATTATTGGACAAGGAATATATTTGATGTAGTGTATCGCCATGGGGAGCACCCGTGTTGTTTGTGTTGGGACGCATATTCTAAGGATCATTAGTTTTGGTAACTCCGCGGTTGTTGAGGAAGTTTGTAAGCGGAGTTACGGGTCAAAATAGTCTTAGGGGTGACGGGGTAAGTCAAAGACCCTTTTTGTAATAAGCCCATGGTTTAAATCCAGGGTTTAGGGTTTTGGATGCCCATGGTTTGAAGCCATGGTTTTGGAATAGCGCGATGTATAAATAGGCATTTTTGTAAATAAGAAAAGTTAGGCTTTATGATGTAAGAAAGATTAAGGCGAGGCTAAGGCTGATTTTGTAAGGAAAGGTTAAGTCCCAGCTATGTGCGTGGATGACCTCTGCAGCTGTGTGCGCAGAGGGTTTTTGTAAGAAGATTAAGGAAAGATCTGTAGCTGTGTGCGCAGAGGCCTGCTGCTGTGTGCGCGGCTTTTAAGGACTGAAGGGATCTGCAGCTGAGTGCGCACATCCAAACTGTGGTTTTGTAGCAAGTTGAATAAAACACAGTTTGTGGATGTAGCCCCTACACTGGGGGTGAACCACGTTATATCTGGTGTTGTGGTTTCTTGTGTTGCTTCTATTTCTGTTGTCTTTTATGCATTAATAACTGTTTACATTTGATAAATTAGATTGCTGCTAATAATGAGCTTCGCTGGGAATTCCCTGTAGTGGGTTAAGCAAGTCACGGTTGTTTATTTATCTGCGAAGTTGTATATGAGTAAATGGTAAAGCTTTGTAATTATTGATTAATAAGTTTATTAAAGGCTAAGGTACAGTAATACCCCTCTCTGCTTGCATAAACCTGATTCTGCGGCACCCCATAGTTGTTTTGGGTGAGACTGCAACTTGCGCACAGGTTGTTGCCGAAAGGGCCAATACTGTGGGTCTTTTGTTGGTGCAAAGCAAAAGGATTAAAACCCGGGTCTGCCCTAGTGCCCAACAAATTGGTTCCGTTGCCGATTGAACTCAGTATCTGCTCAAGGGGGGTTTACGTCGTACCTCGAGGGCTATGTTCTGGAGGCCATCTATGAAGGAAATCGGTGATTGGTTTACTGAGACTTATCTGAAATTCACGCAGCAAGAGAACACAAATCCGCATTGTAGCGCAAGTGACTCTTTTACAAAGGTATGTTTTTTATGATGCTTATGAAATTTTATTTGGTACTATCCACATAGAGTTGCACCAGTGGTTGTCTAGGTTAACAGAGAGAAGGATGAATTTCCAAGCTTGACGGGTTCCTGCGTGGACCCCTGCAAGGGTCAATCTTGTGCAACACGTGAACAACGAGGTATCCCGTGCTGTTGATTTCTGGACGACGCAAACGTTGGAAGCCTTTGTGACAGAGTTTGCCATTGACGCAAGTGCCTCCTTCAGCGAAGCTGAACGACAGTTCTTCAAAGGCCCTCGTGGTAATTTTTTGAATTTATTAAGCTTGAGGATTAAAATACTATTGGCTGAAAAGGGTTTATTGCTATTTGAATCAGACTGTTAGCTTAGTAGTACTAACATATGTTTGCAAGTGATAATACCTTCGACGAACAAAGTGGTTTTCCGCGAAGTGAGAAAAGGTACAAGAGAGATTTTGAGTCTTATTCCTCATGTTAGGCTATCGCGTCTTCCCCTATAAATCCTCAATAGCCAGACCCTGAGGAAAACCCTTCGGTTGGAAACTCCTCAGTCACCCCATAGCGTAGTTCTGTTACCCCTGAAACTCCGTCGCAGTCTGACAGTCAACCAAGTCCGAGTATTCCGGCCACAGGCCAGTCTGCCCCTGTAAATCACCCCCATCAACGTCCTGTCCCCCTCCCAACCCTCCCAGAACCACCATGGCCCACCTAGCTGATGACATTAAGCTTCCCATCTTCAAAGGCACGGGATCAGAAGACCCAGAACAGTTTTGGTTTTTATGTGAAGCAGTATGGAACGCGAAGAATATTATAGACCTGGATGTGCGAACCGCGCAGCTCATTACTTCTTTCTTGGACCGGGATTTAACCTGGTTCATGAAATTCTCTAGTACTCAGAACCCTACTTTAGATGAGATTTAGGCAGCCATAACCAAAGAATTTAAGAAGCCTAAATAAGAATCGCAGAGCATCACTGAAGTAAAAGAGATTCAACAGCGGCGGAGCGAATCAGTGTGGGACTTTGACCAGAGATTCAAAGTTCTACTAGACCAAGTCATATTTACCATTAGTCCTGCACAGCACAAGGAATGGTTTATCACAGCATTATTACCACATATCAGAACTCCGCTCATGCAACAGAAGGTTGCTGACCAGCAAGAGGCTCTGGAAATTGCAATGAAGCTAGAGACCGCCCCCGTCGGAGATGATTCTGGTATTGCTCAAATCCAAGCGCAGCTAGTAGCGATGGCCCTGGAGCTTCACGACATGAAGAAAGCTAAAACCAGTCGAGAGGAGGTCTGGTGTACACAATGTCGGACAGAAGGCCATGATAGGGACCAGTGCCCCGTGGTCAGAACTTACCTAAATACGGGTGCGCCAAACCAATTCAATCCTGGTGTTCTATATTGTGAGATTTGTCGAACCACTAGCCAACATCACCCTGAAAAATGCCATCTTCTTCAGAGATATGTTCAAGTTCCCAGGAACCCCTACTACAAGTTTTGTAAGTTCGTAGGGCATAATGAAGAGGAGTGTCGTAGCTATGACCTCATGAGAGAGCACACCTCTGACGCCTACCGAGTGCAAAATGAACCCTAAAATAATGATAGCTATGGTTACTGCGATGGTTCCTTTGGAGGTCGCGGCCGTGGTGGTATGATCGGAAGAGGTAGAGGCCCGGTTGTGTGTTACAATTGTAACCAAGATGGCCATTTGGCTCGCGACTGTCGGAACCCCACCACAACCTGTCAGTATTGCCGCGCATTAGAACACGTGATTTAACAGTGCCCCCAGCTCATAGCAAAGATTCAGGAAAACAACAGTGGCCCTACCCAGAATATCCAGTTGATTTCCATTGAGCAGAGACTTACCGCAGCCATCAATGTGGTCACCCGGAGTGGAGCTACGACGCACATTCAGAATACGCAGAAACAACCTGTCGAGGTGTGCGCGTGTAAGGCCTCCGAGAAAGTCCCAGCACTTGACACTGCGAAAGACCAAGCACCAGCCAAGGCGGCCCAGTGCAATATTGTTGACCCTCGCATAGTAGCAGTACCTGCGCGGCAACCTTAGCAGGCATTGCAGCCGCAAGATGCCTCGATGGATAAAGTAAGTACACTCTCCTCCTTTTTACAGAGTTGTATGAAACTCTTGAGGAATCAGAATGCTTTAAAAGAGCTACAAAAATTTCTTGCTGTCACAGACCCTCAGAGAGGAATTGATCAGGAGAAAACTGTTAGTCGTGTCCGAAGAATGGGGAGGGAAATGAGATTGAATGTTCAGATAGGGGAATATGATATGACTGATGTCATTTTGGATCTTGGATCAGAATTTAATGTCCTACCCAAGCAGACCTGGGGACAAATGGGAAAACCTTCCTTGGCTTGGTCACCTATACAACTGAGATTAGCTAACCAGCAAAGGATTGTACCCCTAGGGAGACTTCTTAGTGTTCCAATAGATATTGATGGGGTCAGTACTCTAGCGGATTTTGAAGTTATTGAGATCATTGATGACATCAAGCCTTATCCAGCCTTGAGTCACAAAGGATGCAGACCCTGGAGACAACATTAGGAGCTACAGCAGCATGGTGGACCGATCACAAAAAGTCTACTCCCAGTTGGGGAGCCTGCCAGAAATTTCTGCGCCTCAGATTCATAAACCAATCCCAAGAGGTGCGAAGTAAGTTCAATGGGCAGAATAGCCCTTAGGAACATTTGAGGCAATGTTATGCAGCATGGGAAAACATACCTCACGAGGAGTGGGTGCATAATTTCATGCACACCTTGGAACCTACAGCAAAAAACTTGTATATGGAGGCCGAGCTCCGACACGGTACTGTAAGCGGGGATGATTTTGTTGATAGCTTTTTGCTTACATTTTCTATTAATGGAGTTTGTCCTGTTTTAGATATAGCTGTCAGGTCAACCCATGACAAGGCAGATGATGATCAAGAAGGAATTGAATACCAAACCAAGGGGGAGAACCAAGAAGCCAGTCCATCAAACCTAACAGTCCTGTCGCAGACATTACCAGGACGGGTCGAAGGGCAATATTGTGTCGAGGGTGCTTCTTGTCACGAAGCTCAAACCATGATTTTGCCAAAGACCAAAAACACAATGAGGATTAAAATCCGACCATTAGGAAGCATCCAAATTGGCGGCGGTAGTGCTTTAATTGCCTTAAATTCCTTTACTAAGAAGATTATCGGAAATCGAGTTCCACTTGGACAAGATTTTCGTCAGATTTGGTGCCTTCAATGCACCGTCCTGCCCGATTTGATTGATGGAGTGTATAAGAAGTTGCCTAAGTTAGGGAAAATTGTATTCTGCATTTCTTTAAGATTTACGAGTGAACCCATGAAAACAGAATGAGAGCTTGACGATTTAGTAAGAGAATTCAAGCAAGAGGGTCTGATAAGTTGCTCTAATCGGCCGCCTGCCTCTGTTCCCTGTGAAGAAGCTCACCCAGCACCACCACGGTCGATGCAGACACGGTCTGCCAGGAAAAATTCTAGAACTGAAGTTCGCTACAAGCGAAACCAATACCAGCATAGGCAAATAGGGAAAATGCCAGCAGATCATCCTATGGATCCCCCCAGTTCAGCACAGGTCCCGGCCGGGGGTAGGGAGAACATTACGCCACCGCGGCCACCGTATCTACAACTTGTTCGACCAAGTGCCGAGCTACCCCGTTGAACAAAGCAATTCACCTTAACCACACCCTCGCTGCCACAATGAGTTCAGCTGATCGGAAGCATGACAGGGAAGATAGATCAGCTTAAGTACAACGATCACGACACAAATTACCATGGAAAGTTTCCACAGTTTGCACCAGCAGAATACTTGCAACGCGTCAAATACCCAAATGATAATGTGACAATACTGGAAGTACAACAATGGGATGTGGGCCTGGACAAAGATGGCCTACTCAAGATGCTTGATATTACGCATTTCGATCGTGGCATACATGTGACCGTAGTGGCCAAACAGTTGCTAGAGTTAGTGCATGACGACTATTTATGGATAGGGGACCAGCAAATTCCTATTGACGCCGCACTCATCCATAAGATCACAGGTTTACCAATGGCAGGACCTGATCCAAGAACTGAATTTCCCTCAAAAAATGAGGATACAAAGCTCGCGCAAACTATGAAAGAGCGGTTTGGCCTGACAAAGGGGAAACGGGGGTATCACACTTCCGCGATTCAAGAATAGAACATTTGCATTGCAGCTGAACTCTTAGCCTACAAACTCATACAAAAATGCAGGCCAACTGAAGTCCCTGCTCTGGTTATCCAGATTGCTATGAACTGCGCTCAGGGGTACACTTACAATTGGGCCACATATCTTGCGAAGGAATTCCTGGAGGATGCTCGCAATGCACAGGAAAAAGGTATACCTTTTCATTATTCCTGGCTATTAATACTTATTGCATTAGTTGGGTGGAAAGAACCCACCGAAGCTCAGTTTGTAGAATTAAACACAGGCATGCCGGGGGCAGTGAGGTATGCCTCCCTATGTATATCCTCAGATAAGGTATCTCAACAAATGACGAACACTGTGTTCGTATTTTATGCCATGAGTATCCACTATGATATTGTACGAACACCATGGCTTACCAATGAGTTGTTCTCTATACATCATGTTTTCATTCAAGCCCGTGCAGATCCACGACATCAATGGTTTAAATTACCATATGTAGTTACCGAACCAGATATCAAGGGTATAGTTCAGCAATGGCCGGCTGACTGGTTGAAATATATAGGAAATAAACCCTCTATTCCAGTTCCCCTAGCTACCAATATTGGCACAGGTACCAGTCAGGCGTAGCAGCAAGACCCATTAGAAGATAGCGAAGACCTAAGTGATTCGCAGCCGGATGGTGACGGCCAGGGCGGAGATGACAGACAGGATGAATAGGATGAGGAGTCGATCAAGACCATATCAGATCCTAACCCATCAACTAAGTGCAAGTCACCAGAAGCAGCAGAGATAAACAAGTCGCAGTCCTGCAACAAGTGAAAAGCGTCGAAGGACAAAAATATTGAAGAAGAACCCATTATAATGCTGGATGAGCTGGAGCAAGCTCTAGAAAAATCTACTGGAATGCTTACTAAAAAATGGTCAGAGTTTGCGGAAATGCATCTTGCTGGGCTCACAGGTATAGCAAACAGGGTTTCGGAGCTAAAAGAGTTAGCAACAAAGTCATCAGCCAACACTGCGACAAGTAGCACTACAGCACCCGCGCAGTAGGATACTAGGCAATGGCCACCCAGAGATAACCGAGGCCAAGTATCAAGCGCAACTCTGATACTGACCGATGCAGATTCCCAGTCCCAGATTAGTATGACCGTAGGGATCGATTATACAAAGATTTCCATGTCAAAATTGCACCTCTGCCAGCTTGCTATTACAAAGGAGATTCATGCACGAGATCAATTGTCCCAAATCCAATTGGAAGACACCATCAAACAAAACAAAATCTTCACAACACGACTAGAAGAAGTAGCACAAAAGAAGAAAGATGTTGAACATAAAACAACTACACTGATGCGAGCACTGGACGAGGCATGTTGGAGTCTTTCTGACTCCGACCTACAAGGAGAAGAGGAACCAGAACAGAGAATCACTAAGCTAAGAGACTATGCCCATCAGTCTCGCAGCGAGATTGAAAGGTTGAAGATAGAATACCAGCACCAGATCGCAGAATTGCAACTGCGCATCCCTCCCGAGACTCCACCAGAGGCCCGAGAACAGCGCCATAGGGACATCAAGGCTTCAGCAGCAAAGATATCAGATAATGTGGCCAGCACTACAAAACTGATGGAAGACAGCATCGAAGCATGGGTGAACCTACAGGACCATCCAGATGTAGGTAAGATCTAGGAAACCATCAAGTTGCGCCAGGCCGAATTAGATGTAGTCAGAGTAGAAATCAAGACGCTGCCACCTATGCAGAAGATGGCTAAAGTGAAGTGCAGCAAGGAACTTCAGCAGGAAATTGAGTCCTGCAGGAAGAAGGTAACGCTGCTGGAGAATTCACTACAGCCACTGGTTGATGAAGCATTGTAATTAAGTAATACTGCAGAGAGCCAGCTCAAACTTTTGAAGACCTACGACGCTTTTGCGCAGGAACGGGCTAACACAGAATCATCCTCAGTGTTACAAGAGTTGGTGGAAAAGGAGAAAGAAGCTAACGACATACTACACAACCTCACCGGTCACTTCCACACCCTCGCGCAGAATATTCTCCCACCAGAGACGTCGCAGAGTGTCCCGGGACGGGCCACTGGTGAGTCTTAGGGGCCTGTTGGGATGCATATTCTAAGGATCGTTAGTTTTGGTAACTCTGCAGTTGTTGAGGAAGTTTGTAAGCGGAGCTACAGGTCAAAATAGTCTTAGGAGTGACGGGGTAAGTCAAAGCCCCTTTTTGTAATAAGCCCATGGTTTAAATCCAGGGTTTAGGGTTTTGGATACCCATGGTTTGAAGCCATGGTTTTGTAATAGCGCGATGTATAAATAGGCATTTTTGTAAATAAGAAAAGTTAGGCTTTATGATGTAAGAAATATTAAGGTGAGGCTAAGGATGATTTTGTAAGGAAAGGTTAAGTCCCAGCTGTGTGCGTGGACGACCTCTGCAGCTGTGTGCGCAGAGGCCTGCTGCTGTGTGCACGGATTTTAAGGACTGAAGGGATCTGCAGCTGAGTGCACAGATCCAAACTGTGGTTTTGTAGAAAGTTGAATAAAACACAGTTTGTGGACGTAGCCCCTACACTGGGGGTGAACCACGTTATATCTGGTGTTGTGGTTTCTTGTGTTGCTTCTATTTCTGTTGTCTTTTATGCATTAATAACTGTATACATTTGATAAATTTGATCGCTGCTAATAATGAGCTTCGCTAGGAATTCCTTGTAGTGGGTTAATCAAGTCACGGTTGTTTATCTATCTGCGAAGTTGTATATGAGTAAATGGTAAAGCTTTGTAATTATTGATTAATAAGTTTATTAAAGGCTAAGGTATAGTAATACCCCTCTCTACTTGTAGAAACCTGATTCTGCGGCACCCCATAGCTGTTTCGGGTGAGACTGCAACCTGCGCGCGGGTTGTTGCTGAAAGGGCCAACACTATGGGTCTTTTGTTGGTGCGAAGCAAAAGTATTAAAACCCGGGTCTTCCCTAGTGCCCAATAGTTTGTTAGAGAGAAGGATGGAACTTTTATAATGTACAGAGATAACGAACAATTGAATAAAATGATAGTTAAAAATAAATACCCTTTACCTAGAATATATGATCTATTTGACCAGATCGGTGGAGAAAAAATATTCACAAAAATTGATCTCAGATCATGATACCACCAAGTAGGGGTTAAAGATAAGGACATTCATAAAACTGCATTCCGAATCCAATATGGACACTTTGAATTTGTTGTAATGCCATTCATTTTAACAAATTCTCCTCCAACATTTATGAATATGATGCATAATGTGCTAAGTAAATTCTTGAATAAATTTGTGTTGGTATTTATTGATGATATTCTAGTATATTCAAAGAATGAGGTGGAGCATGAAGGGAACTTAAGAAAGGATTTGGAAACCTTAAGAAATATCAGCTATACTCAAAATTAAGTCAGTTTTATTTTTATAAAAAAGAGGTACAATACTTACGACATGTCATTTCAGAAAAGGGAATAGCAGTGGATCCAAACAAAATCAAGGCTATATTGGAATGGTCTGCACCAAATGTTGTGCATGATATAAGATGTTTTATGGGGTTAATAGGATAATAATGTAGATTCATAGAAAACTTTTCCAAAATTTCTTACCCTATAACCACTTTGCAAAAGAAAAGTGTTAAATTTATCTCGAATCAGTAGTGTCAAGATAGCTTTGAGAAACTGAAACAATTATTGACAACAAAACCAGTACTAAAAGTTGTTGATCCAAGTAAGTACTTTGTGGTATGAACTGATGCAAGTAAAGAAGGGTTAGGAGGGGTTTTAACTCAAGAAGTTCATGTAATTTGTTACGAATCATGAAAAAAAGGAACATGAGAAAAATTATGTAGTACATGATTTGGAATTGGCATCTATCATTCATGCCCTTAAGATCTGGTCACATTATTTGATATGAAATAAATTTCTGTTACTAATAGACAATATTGGGTTACAGTATTTATTTGAGAAAAAAAAATTGGATGGCCATAGGTGTCTTGAATTTCTAAGTGAGTAGATTTAGAAATTAAACACATAAAATAAAATAAAAACATTGTAGAAGATGCATTAATCCGACAACAACAT
>LPNX010710559.1:722090-734773 GCA_001517045.1 Pseudotsuga menziesii
TCCTTCATTTACACGGCACTTGCCAGTCAGTCTACACCCATGCAAGCGACAACAACATAAATTGAATTCATTGGTAATTAGTAATTATGAATCTGAATTTCAAACTTTGTTAAAAGAAGGATCAATTATTGATGAGCAATATAGGAATTGGATGGAAAAATTTAACCAACCAAATTTCGGAGCAATAGAAATCTGTATCAGATTGATGCAGAAGGTTTTTTACATTTCAAAAATCAAATTTACGTGCCTAATCAATACAATATAAAACATGTCATATTTAAAGAATTGCATAATAGCCTGTATGCAAGACACCTTGGATATAAAAAATTTATAACAGATTTAAAGAAACATTTTTATTGGCCAAATATGAAAAGAGAAGCAGCTTACTATGTGACCCGATGTTTCACTTGTCAACATTTTAAATCCATACACCAACACCTAGACAGATTATTGCAGCCTATACCTATACTAGAGTGGAAATGGGAAACTATAACTATGGATTTTATTACAGGGTTTTCAAGAGCTAAAAAGTAGAATGACTTCATTATGGTTGTATTGGATAAATTAAGTAAGGAAACCCATTTCATACCTATAAAGTCAACTTATAAAATAGTTAATATTGTTGACATGTTTATGAAAGAATTTTTCAGGCTACATGGTACACCAAAGATAGTGATCACAGATTGTGACGCTAAATTTACTTCCAGGTTTTGGGTGTCATTATTTAAATGTATGGATACAAAACTAAACTTCGGTGCAACCTATCATCCGCAAACCAACGAATAGATAGAGTGAGTGAATCAGGTCCTGGAATATATGTTGAGAATGTATGTGATGAATCAACTAGGTAAATAGGAGGATTATATTCATCTAGTAGAATTTGCATATAACAATAATTGCCAAGCATCCCTCAAAATGAGTCCTTTTAGGTAATATTGTATGGTAGGATATGTAAAGTACCTTTGAGTTGGGGTAACTTAGAGGACAAATTGGATTTAGGGCTAGATATGTTAACGCAAATGAAGGAAATTGTACAACAAATACAACAAAACTCAAAAATAGCACAAGACAAACATAAGAGTTATGGAGACAAGAAGCGAACAACTAAAGAGTATAACGTATTAGAAAATGTATTCTTGAGAATCAAACCAAAGAAAAGAAATCTAAGATTAGGAATTTATGCAAAAATGGTGCCTAGATATGTGGGACCTTTTGAAATCTTGGCTAGAGTAGGGCCTATAGCTTATGAATTGGATTTACCCCCTTATATAAGAATACATTATGTTTTTCATATTTCTTTGTTAAAAAAATATGTTGATGGTCAATCTCATATTATTAACTAGAGTAGTTTACAGTTGGAACTAGAGGGAGAATTTCATATAGAACCAATGTGCATTCTCTATATAAGAGAAATTCAGCTTTGAAAGCAAGTTATTGTACAAGTTAAAGTACAATGGAAATATTATTCGAAGGTAGAAGCTACTTGGGAAATAGAAGAAATTATGAGACATAATTTTCCTGCTTTATTTTGAAACTTTAATAATATTGATTAAGGACCGAGGATGGTGCAAAGTTTTTAGGAGGGGAGGATTGTAATACCCTCTAGTTACTTTTGATATTTTATTTTTATTTACTATCAAAGAAACAAGTAATTTAAAATTTATATGGATATAATTTGGAAATGAGAGTTTTAATAGCTACATAATAAATTGACAAAACCTTGGGTTTAAAAATAGTTATCAAACCTTCAACATTTTCTATAGAGACAAGTCACCAGTATTAAAGGGAAGTTGTTATTTTGTTACAAAAGTCTTAGGCAAGGTAAAGGAGGCATTATGAAGAAAATAAATTTTAAAGAGAGTTTCCAGGGATCACTGTGGGTGAAGGATCTATAATGAATTCATTAATTAACACAAAGCTTCTAGTGAGCATCTTGCAAATGTTAGGCTTTGTACCATAACTTTCAGTGAAGCATAAGAGAATGCTAGGTTCTGGAATAACTTATTATTTTTAGATACTAGTGGAAACTTAAGGCTGCAGAAGAATGATTTTAAACCCAAGGGTCTGGGAAAGGTTGTGGAACCAAACAAACTTGTTTACTACAAGGTTCCAATGAAAGGGTGGTGTGTAGTTGTTGACACTACCATTTCCAGGTTTTATAGATATGTTTCTTTAAAAAAATATATATGTTTTTAGTTATAGCTCTGGAGATAACCTTGATATTATTCCATATATATTTCTAAATATCCAATAACTGGAGTTTACATTTCTATTTGTTTATTCTCATTTATTTACAATTATACCTTTGAAATTACCTAGTTTATGTTTTCATACGGTCGAAGACTAGAAATTATTTATGTACTGTTCATTCCTATTTTTATTCGCATTTATGAGCTTAAAGTAAATACATGATAGGTTAGTTTGTATTTTAATTAGAGTAATTGAAATGCAATAAGGGTAATATTCCCTTTTCTTAACAATAATTAGTTGTGTAAATATTAGCTGAAGTAAATATAGAGAAATACAATAAGGTAGTATTACCAAGAAACTATTAGATAACAGTAGAAAGATTCTATGTAGATTTTGTAATAGGTAGAATAAATGTTATTACAATAAATAAACATTATTGAGGTTTTATTAAAACTCCCCATTTTGCATAACTAATGACCTAAAGTAATCATAAAAAACCTAACCCTAACATAGTACGCAGGTAAAGAGTAAACTCAAGGCCAATACAAAACCCTAGAAACACTTTTCATTATAGTAAACCCTAAATCAACTTGAGATAAAATCATTAAGGATATGAATAATAGAACTCATAAGAACAAAGGGAAACATTTGAAAAGAAAATACTAAGTAAATAAAAGACTTGAGATTACATTATACGATATAATCAATTCTGTAAATAACAAACTCATAAATCCAAGATGGCGATTATATCAGAGTTCAGAATTTAGATAACAAAACCCTAAAAATATGTTGGCATATTAAATCCTTCGACATTATTAAACATGCTGGAAATTACCATGAGGAAACAATCACATTACTTTAGAACTTAAACGCCAGTTGACAAGCTTTAATAAACGACCAATCCAAACCAAGACTCGAGCTACATAGTAGCCACTTTCAATAGCGTATACAAACAAAACCACCGCAGAACCATAACTTCTCTCCCTTGAAAGAGTATACTAGGAGGAATGAGGGTTAAAATGAAAAAATTACCTTGAAAATGTAATCCTCATCTGTTACGACCTGACCTGCAACAACAAGTTTTTATTAAGACTGTTAGTCTATGCGTAAGGTTTTATTGTTAGCTACAACATTTAATCACCAAGCTAAAACATAAAATCCTTACTTGTGTGTTGGTAAAGAATTCGGAATTCGACAGGATAAAAGGACCAACAACATGTATAAAATGATTTTGTTCGTCGGGTAAGCAAGAGAGTATCCAAATCCACCAGAGATAGTTTTGTATGATTCGACTAAGCATACTTTCCAACTCACTAAAACATCATTAGCTCGAATTAAACCTAGATTTGGTTTGAGTTTCCTATCAGAGTTATAGCAGAGTTGCACCACACCAAGTGGACTAATGAAACGAATCACCCGATAGATTGAAACAAAATCCTGTAAAAATGCAACTGGTTGATATTGCTTTCCAGTTGTATTCCACGATGGAATTGAAATAATTATAAACATCATTTAAATTTTCTCAATTTCAAACTTTGTCTATAGTTTGTAAGTGGTAGTTTTCTTTTTTAACATGGGTGGATTTAGTACCTTTCAAGGATGTCCTATGTTAAACTTTAGAATAGATGAATACTTGCAAGAAAAAAAATGAGGTTAGCCATTAGGCTAAGTAAGTTTTATATTTAAACCTAGGTATCATTCATGGACTTCCTCTAAAGGAGTCTTTTCATGAATCAAACTTTAAGTGCAAGAGCCATTTCTTTAAGAAAGGGTGTAAGCTCTCAAGCTAAGGGTTGGCGCAAATAGTAACCTGTTAAGGTTAGAACCACCAACAAGATACTTCTAATTTTTTTTTTTACTAATGATAAATGTTGAATATTAATTTTGGTCTGTTACAGTGACAGCTCGGGAAGAGACTAGCCTTAGGGATAAGAAACCCTTAGCAAAACATATAGTAAGATAAATATAAAAAAATGTCAAGAACATCACCTTCGTAATGTCCCCAAAAATTGAAAATAATTCTTTTTATTAGGGTAGTCATTTATTGCCCAAACTTGACATTATCTTAACTTATGCAGAATGTGTCATACTTTTTTTCACTGCTCTGTATTGTCGTAAGTTGTTCTTACTTTCTTCTCTATGTTTTCCTAATGTGGTTATTAATGTAACATTATGTTGTCATTATGTTATTTAATATATGAATTTGATAGTTACGTTACTTACTCATTGGTTATATTGTTTTATTATTGTTTATGTAAATCTAACTTAACTTGTATTCTCAAGGAGTAGAGTGGCGAGACTTGTTTCCCTTGTAAACACCTGAAAAATAACTGTTTCTACTTGTCGCTACAGGGCTTACTTATTTCTTTTTTAACTAATGCACCTTTTTCCTTGTCACGTGCGGGTGCACTTGATGATGAAAAACTGACTATGAAAGAGGAACAAGACATACCACTCGTACATCACTAGCACTCAACTTGGACAATAACAAACTTATAGTCCTATCCTACTTATTATTATTACGGTTGTTTTATGCAAGGATGGGTTACTAGATTATGTTGTACTGGTTACTATTATTGTATATGAATTTATGACATTGATTTAATTACTTCCATACTTTATCATTTTCATGGTATACAATGTATATGGCTTATTATATTATAACATGGTCATTGGTTTATTAAATTCCTTGTGTATAAGTTTGTAAACATAACAATATCCCTCCATGGCATATTTCATATTCCATTGATTATGGCTATACCCTAAGACCATGATACACATGTTGGGGTTTATATGTTGCATGGCAATTAAACATGCACTGCATTGTGGGGTGATATCAACTATATACTTTGGGTTTTGATTTTTGGTAATGGAGGATAGGGTGGTGCATTTAATGTGCATGGGGAAACATGGGTCTCAATCTTAGGTTTTGGACTAGCATGAGGGTTTGGTTCATTTGAAAAATGGTTGTGTGAGCTCTGCCTCTGATCTTCTTTATGGCGTGGATATTTGGAGGTCGAATGTATTGGAAGGTATGTCTTCCAATCTGTTTTAGCAGTGTTATATTGTTGCTCAGTTTGGTGTTTTTGACATAAGTTCCTCATCGTGGATTTGGTTTTGTTGCAGGTTGCAGGGCTTGGATAGCTTGGATTGTGGGTCGTGGGTCGCCCTGAGGTCAACACAATACCCATTACGGGTAAGCCTTGTTGTTTAAAACTTGTTCCTTCTCTTGTGTGGGTGCCGTCACAGAGCTTTAAGCTCATTGTTGGTTGACTGCTTAGTCTGGTTTTAATGGATGTGATTTGGAAAGGGGTTGTCTATAAAAATTATGTAAAGCATCCAGAGTTGTGTTTATGACTTAGGGTTTTTATTTGGGCTTAGCTCCTTTGGGTTGGTACTAAATGACTTTGGGTTTTTGTAAATAATACTTTGTTTAATGTTGTTGGCCATGGTGAATACTTATAGGCTTTGTGATTTGTAAATATGTTTATGTTTTGGTAATGGCGAAAACACCATTTCTTGCAATGGTGCAAGGCCTTGGATACATGACTGTGTATATTCTTATTTCGGTTTATAATGGTTATTCTATATAGCATTTTCATACTATGTGTATCATGGTTATGATTCTTGGTTTCAATGATAGTTTGACTCTATGTAGATTTGCATTTCTTGCTTAGTTATTTATATAGATTGTTAACAGCGTTAATTTTGGCCTTTGGAGCCTTGCCATAGATGGCAATGGCGTTCCTTCCATTAGAGCAACGACTATGTAAAATATGAATTAAATGTTGAAATAATGGTTTTAATTCTTACTTGTGTATTTAGTTTTAAAAGGATGTGAGTATGGGTTTTACCCTACGGTTAACTATCGTTGCTATTTGCTTAGCATTGACAAAGGCTTTAATGGGTTTAAGTTAGGGTTTTACTGTGTGCATACAAATGGTCATGAGCCACAAGATGGTTACAGTGTATAAATTTTAACTTGGTAAATGAGTTTATTATCATGGTTTGTGTAGTTTATAACTGAAATGTTACAGCATTTGGTATGAGGATAGTGAATCCTACAGGATTCGATATGGTGATTTGTAAATGTATTAAGGTGAACTCCACAAGATTTGATCTTAGGTCATGATGGTTGTAAAATATGATTGATGTAATGAATTGTTTGGGAATTCATGCCCACAGGAATTGATCCTACGACCGTTGTTTATCTATGTGATGTTTTAATGTCGATGTAATTGTAAGTTTTGAATGTATTCACTTGTATTTCTTATGTATTGTACCTCGATGTTTATTCCAGGATGTGTCTGTAATGTACTTGAGTCATGTCATGCCCCGATGTTCCTATCAGGAGGTTCTATAATGTAAAGAAGTCATGTCAAGTCATTATGGGTAACCCTCATATTGGTCAAGGGTTAAAGACCCCACAGTTTCAGGGCACTAGGGTTATTAGACTCTCCTAGAGAAGTTGGCCCCAGTAGGTTATTGTCAAGTTAGGAATTAGTATAAATAGAAAGTGAGTCTCTTTATTTATCACACACTCACTCACACTCAGTTATAGCACATAAATAAGGAAGAATAAGACAATGGGGCTAGGAATAAATAGGCCACTGCTGTTGGGAGATCATCTTACTGTTTTGGGGTTTTACTTTTGGTGCTGATTCTATCTGTGAGGAAGTTGTGGGGTTTTCTCCATTTATGGTTTCCCTGAGGAAAAACACTGTGTTCATTGTTTCTTGTGTTTGATTGTTGTGCTTGTTATTCTCTCGGTTAAATAATGCTACCTTAATGTTAAAAAGCTAACATGGTATTAGAGCTAACCTGAGAAGAAGACACCGTGCAGCTGCGGGAGCTAGGTATTCCTACCTTGTGGATATCTCTCCACATATTTTCAGAAAAATAAGGTTGGATTAACTCTCCTCCCTAGGGCGCATCTTTCTGTTGAAGATTTTTCAGTTTTGGAATCGACACTGCTGCCGAAAATTAGGGCTTTCCATAGAAGTGGAATTTTTTAGTGAGCCCAGGCCTGGATTGATCTCCTCCTCAAAATCAAATTTTGGAGATCAAGATCAAAGAATTTGGTTGGACAGTACTCCAAAAAATCCAAACCCTAATCTACTCTTGAACCAACACTACAGAATTTCAGCTCCAAATCCAGATCCGACATCTTGACCTGGTAAGATCTAAATCTTTTGTATTTCCATTTGAGGTTCTCAGTTAAGATGTCTCATCATACCAAGCTTGATGAAAATCTTGAGGGAGCTGATAACTTTTGAGCCTAGAAGTATAGGATCTCCCTGGTCCTAGAAGAAAATGAGTTGGACTCCTATATCAATGAGGAGGCTCCAGTTCCAGAGGAAGATGAGGCTAAAGCCTTACACAAGAAGAAGTTGGTTATGGCAAAGAGGATTACTATTGATTCAATCAAGGATCACCTCATACCATAGGTGTCCTCCCTAAAGACACCTAAAGCTATGTTTGATGCCCTAACCAAATTTTTTGAAGGGAAGAACATAAACCGGAAGATGACTCTGAGAAACCAACTGAAGAATTTGAAGATTCGGAATGCAGAGACCATCCAGTAATACTTTACAAGAGTCTCTCAGATCAAGGAATAGCTAGAAGCAGTAGATGAAGAAGTGGAGAATGCAGAGATTGTAATGACCACCTTGAATGGTCTCCCTAGATCATGGGACTCTTTCATTCAAGGAATATGTGGCAGAAAGAAGTTAGTCAAGTTCAGCAGACTATGGGAAGGATGCTCTCAAGAAGAAGCTTGAATAGCAGCTTGAGAAGAAAAGATGGGAAGTGAAGATCAAGCTCTCACAGTACACTCCAATAAAACCAGAAAAAGTTCTCATCACCCTAGAGGTAAGCCCTTCCACAAAGATAACACTAGAAAATATTTGTCTAGAATCACATGTTATACATGTGACGAGAAAGGACACTATGCTAGAGAATGTCTTAGAAACAAAAATGTCTCTCACAAGAATAAGGGAAACAAGATAAGACATCATGCTCATGTTATAGAGGATGATGAACCTTCCACAAAGAGAACTAGATATGAAAGTGAAGATTCCTTAGGTGATGAATAATATGTTTTGATTTCCGTTCTCACGGGAAACATCACTCATGGAAGCAATGATTGTCTTATAGATAGTGGGGCTTCCAAACATATGACAAGATTCAAGAAATACTTTGTGAAACTATCAGAACATGAATCACCACAGAAGGTGAAACTTGGAGATGACTACGAGTATCCAATAAAAGGTAATGGGGAATCCTCCTATAAGCTAGACTCTAGAAAGTCTATGACAATTAAAGAAGTATTGTTTGTACCGGGACTAATGAAGAACCTCCTCTCCATATTTGCATTAGATGCAAAAGGCATGAGGGTTGCATTTATAGATGGCCAAGTTATCATGTGGCCAAAGGGAAAGACTATTACTAATGCAGTAGTGATCGAGGAACAAGAAGGAGGTATATACAAATTGAAGGGCCATCCAGAACAAGCCTTGGTCCATGACATAGTAGAGCCAAATGAACTTTGGCATAGAAGGCTTGCACATGTGCATTACAGAGCACTACCGCTTACAAGAAAAGTTGTTGAAGGTCTTCTAGAAATTCAAGCAAAACACGATGGAGTATGCAAAGGATGTGCGAAAGGAAAGAACACAAAGAAGAAATTTCCAAGTAGTGAGATCAAGGAAAAAGGATGCTTGGAAATCATCCACTCCGATGTATGCGGTCCAATGCCATCAAGTTCATTAAGTAGGTATGTATACTATGTTTCTTTTATTGACGACTTTTCTAGGAAGACATGGATTTACTTCATGAAGAACAAAAATGAAGTATTCAGCAAGTTCAAGGAATTCAAAGCCTTGATTAAGAACCACACTGAAAAGAAGATCAAGACCTTTTGATCAGATAATGGCAGAGAATTCACATCAAATGAATTCAAAGAGTTATGCAAAGACTCAGGGATTAAGAGGGATTTATCCACTCCATATAATCCACAACAGAATGGGATTGCAGAAAGGAAGAATAGAACTATCATGGAAGCTACAAGAGCAATGCTTCATGATTAAGATCTTCCCATGCATCTATGGGTAGAAGCTTCCAGAACAACAGTGTATGTACAGAACCGTACTCCACATAGAGTACTTGAGAACAAGACACCTGAAGAAATATTTTCCGGCAAGAATGCGGATGGAATATCCCTCTGACAAGGGAAGCATGTAATAGAGATACTGAAGAGGTTTTGTATGATGGAATGCAAGGCCATGACTACACATATGGCATTGAACCTAAAGCTATTGAGTGATGCTTCATTAGAAGCAATTGATGCTACGATGTATCGTCAGATGATTGGATCCTTGATATACGTGACAAACACGAGACCAGATATTTGCTTTGCTTTGAACACCTTCATCCAGTTCTTGACAGATCCGAGATATGTTCACTTGATTGCTGCAAAGCATATTCTGAGGTACCTAAAGGGTATAGTTGATTATGGGCTCAAGTATGAGGCAAATCAGAATATTAACCTGGAGGGTTATGTTGATTCAGATTGGTCAGGCAGTGCCATCAATAGTAAGAGCACTTCAAGGTGTTGCTTCAGTATGGGATCAGGTGTGATCTCTTGGTTTAGAAAGAAGCAATCATGTGTGGCATTGAGTATGGCTAAAGCAGAGTATGTCGTAGCTTGTTTAGCTAGTTGTGAGGCACTATGTTTAAGGAAGCTATTGTCTGATTTATTTGATCTTCAATTGGATGTTACTTGTATATATTGTGACGACTAGAGTTGTGTGAAGTTTTCAGATAACCCGGTATTTCATGACAAGTCAAAGCATATCAAGGTCAAGTATCACTATATCAGGGATATGGTGTAGTGGGGAGCAGTGAAGCTCCAGTATGTTGCGACGACTCAACAGATAGTTGATGTGTTTACAAAGCCATTAGCTAGAGTGAAGTTTGAGTACTTTAGGGAGAAGCTTGGTGTTCTCCAGATCGAGGTTCCTTCCAAGGGGAAGTGATGAGTCCATGATCCATTTTGACATGGTGAGAGGATTGGTTCCTTCCATGGTCAGATGTAAGGGCTGAGCCATTCTATCATGGTGATAGGATTGGTTCCTTCCATCTCAGATGTGAGTGCTGAGCCATTCTAATATGACTGTAGGATTGGTTTGTACATGATCAGATATAAGGGCTATGGCCATTCTTTGAATGGAGGTTCCTGGTCAGTTACCAGGAATACTTGATCTAGGACTGAGGGCCATTCTGATATGACTGTGAGATGTGTTCTCACATGATCAGATATGAGTGCATGGCCATTCTAATGTGATTGAGGTATGTGTTCCCACTTGATCAGATATAAGGGCTATTTCCATTCTTTGAATGTAGGCACTTGGTCAGTTACTAGGAATCCTCAGTCTGGGACTGAGAGCCATTCTGATGTGATTGTGGGATCAGTTCCCACATGATCAGATTTAAGTGCAGAGCCTTTCCATAGATGATAGTAGGTGTGTCCTATCATGCTAGTGGATGTGAGTGCTATCCTTTCCATAGATGATAGTATGTGTTTCCTATCATGTAGGTGGATGTGAGTGCTTCATCTTTTCACACATGGTAGTAGGTGTGTCCTACCATGTTGGTGATTGTAAGTGATGTTCCTTTCCACAGATGGTAGTAGGTGTGTCCTACCATGCTAGTGGATGTGAGTCTTGTGCCTTTCCACAGATGATAGTAGTTGTGTCCTATCATGTTGGTGAATGTGAGTGCTGTGCCTTTTCATAGATGATAGTAGGTGTGTCCTATCATGCTGGTGAATGTAAGTGCCGGGCCTTTCTGACATGACTGGATTGGTTCCTATCATGGTTAGATGTGAGTACTGGGTGTTCCTTTCTAACATGGTGTTGGATGTGTTCCTCTCATGGTCAGATGTAAGTGCTAGGTGGGCCATTCTGACCTAGGGTCATATATAAGTGCTGAAGAAGACCTACATGGAGGCTAGGCCTACAACCAACATGAAAAAGGGTTGGCTCTGTAGAAATTCCTATGACGAGAAGAATCATGAGATAATAGCCGTGATGATGATCTAGATTCAGTGATTATCTAGATCCAGTGATGATGTCCCAGTGATGATCCATATCGAGTGATGATCCAGATCTAGTGATGATGTTCTAGATGATCCAGATTGAGTGATGATCTAGATCCGATGATGAAGATGACTTGAAGATGATGAGGACTCGATGATGATCTAGATGAAATAGAGAAGAAGAATTGTGCTTATAAATTGTGTTGAGAGAATACCTTCCTATTTAAGAGGGAGTGTTGATGTAATTGTAACTTCAGAATGTATTCACTTGTACTTATTATGTATTGTACCCCGATGTTTATTCCAGGATGTGTATGTAATGTACTTGAGTCATGTCATGCCTCGATGTTCCTATAACGAGGTTTTATAATGTAAACAAGTCATGTCAAGTCATTGTGGGTAACCCTCCTATTGTTCAAGGGTTAAATTCCCTATAGTTTCGGGGCCCTAGGGTTATTAGACTCTCCTAAAGAAGCCGGCCCTAGTGAGTTATTTTCAAGTCAGGAATTAGTATAAATGGAGAGTGATCCTCTCTATTTATCACACAGTCACTCACACTCAGTTGTAGCGAATAACTAAGGAAGAAAAATTCGTTGGGATAGAAAGAAAGAGGCTACTACTATCGGGAGATCATCTTACTGTTTTGAGGTTTTACTTTTGGTGTTGATTCTATCGTTGAGGAAGTTGCAGGGTTTTTTCCATTTATGGTTTCCTCGAGGAAAAACATTGTGTTCATTGTCTCTTGTGTTTGATTGATGTGCTTGTTATTCTCTCAGTTAAAGATCCTAATATAATGCTAGCTTAATGTTAAAAATCTAACATTTAATGAGTTCTATGCATACAATTATATTTGACTTATTATGTGGAAGTTTTATTATGATATACGATTTGGATAAATGTATCTTGTAGATTAATTATATGTTTTGGTTAATAATATCATGGCAATGGTGCTCACATACCTTAGAGGTCTTTGATAGCTTGATTGTTTATTTGGTTTAATGTTTATTCCTATGTATGGAATGATTCGTTTATAGTGTTTTTTATTTATAATGTAACTTTAGACCATTAGAGGTGTACACGGATTTAGTTTGGCATTTTATTTTGATTATGGTTCTATTTATAATAAATAATGGAAATGATTTGTTTCTTATGTTCTATATTTTAATATATTCTAATTTAATGTATTTTGTATTTATGTTATGTTTAAAGCTTGTACTAATACTATAGATACTAGTTAGCCTTTTTGCTTCTAATATATAGGTTTACTGGCAATATGAAATTTGCCAATAGAAACCATATATATATATATGTATATATATATGTATATATATATGTATATATATATGTATATATATATATATATATATATATATATATGTATATATATATATATATC
>LPNX010710559.1:735834-819170 GCA_001517045.1 Pseudotsuga menziesii
GGAAAAAACCCTAAAATATTCTTGAACGAGTAATAAATTCCAGACATAGATTTAGAAGTAAAAACATAAACCCTTAAATATTCTAAACATGAAATAAATTGCAGACATAGATTTAGAAATAAAACATAAACCCTTAATTTATGGATCATGGAATAAATATCATAAATGAACTAGGGAACAACATCCTTCACTACTTAACCAGAAAATGTACTAGAAATGAAAGGAAAAAAAATCAAGAACCTCATATGTGCAAGGTGAAGCTATTTCAATGGTTGAAAACTTGCACACTCACCCAATATTAACAAATTCATAGACATCTTTGACCTCTGTATATAGAACCAAATTAGTTGGGAACTACCACGTTCCACCCAACCATGACCCAAAACCATTCCTGGTTTTAGTCCGGATCCCCCTAAGCTGGTTCCAACATGCAAGTAACTCAGAGCTCCTAAGGTAAGGCTTCCCTAACAAGGATATCAGGTTCTAAATTAGTTCTCATTTTTCCTCTTAGAAAAATGTTCTCCAAGAACACTTTTGAGAATAATCAGACATAATAATAAATCACCTAAAAGATGGAATATCCCCAAGCCTCTCTTTGTCTTGGGCCTTTATATGAAGACTTATTAGTCAAAGGGGAAATTAAATCAAGAATCATTTGATTTCTTGATTTAACCCTTTTATTTAATTTAGGAACTTTTAATTTTTAACTTAGGAACTTTTAACTAGTTCCTATTTGGACTCTTGTAGGTATTATATTATTTATTTATCTTTAAATAATAATAATAATAATAATAATAATATATGGATCCTTTCTTCATTTCTTATACTATTAATATTATTACTATGCTTACTCTTTATACATGTCATGCATGAAATATATACGTATATATATTATTTGTTAAGATTTGTCTTTAGGTATCATATAACATGATCCCTAAACTTAGGACACTTTCTTTATTAAGGTCGTGAGGTAGGTGGTTAGGTCTACTAGGATAGGCAACTCTAATCATCCTTCCATGTTGGATTCCCTTGTATAACATGGTAGTTCTTCAGTACTTGATGAGATACAGAAATTCAAAATTTCAATTGATTACTTATAAATAATTCAAATGAGATCAATATTTTACACGAGTCATTTTCACTCGACATAATTAATTCTTTTCAATAACTCCTAGTGCTTATCAAGAGCCCATACTTAATGCTAAAAATTAGGGAGTTACAAACATAGTGCAATTCTAGAGCTCCTCGCTCAACGCTAATACTAGAATGTACTATGTAGGATACACCTAGGGATACAATGGCCAAGGATATGATGTTCCAGATCTTATGCTCAACATCAACTTAAAAATATCTAGGGCTTATTTCCAACATTTCCAATTTATCGTTTTCATGTGCTTCTTAGCTTCCTGGTCAACACAAAGGTTTGCATAACTCATGTGTTCCAGACCTTGTTTCTCAACACAACATAAACACTCATGTGATCTAGAGCTTCTCGCTCATCAAAACATAACACTCATCTACTCGAGAGCTTCTCACTCAACACAACATAGACACTCATGTGCTCTAGAGATTCTCACTCAACACAGGCATTTTAAATACTCATGTGCTCTAGAGCTTCTTGCTCAACATAAAACACATTATCAATAATGTGCTTTAGGGTCCACGCCCAACACATAAAATCATACATAAATCATATGTAATTGGCTTACGCCCAATATATCAAACAAATCATTATGTTCATATGCATTGGTGTTCTAGACCCAATATACCAAAATAAAACATCAAAGTCACATCATAATCAATGGGGATTATGACCATAAGTGCCAGGTCAAAATTTAGGATATTACATCCCTCCCTCCTTAGAACAACATCATCCCTGGTGTTCTAGGGACTTGGAATGAAATCATGAAATGAGGAGAGGTAATCCTTTCTCATGGAGGCTTCATTATCCCAAGAAGCCTCATCGGGCTCGAAGTGCTTCCATTGTACTTTCAACTAGACTATGCTGCACATATTGAGATGCAACTCTCTCTTGTCCATTATATGAAGAGGTTTAGGGGAAAACTCCCCTTTAGGTTCCACCTGTAATAAGGGCCAATCAATTACATTTTTAGTATCATAAACATAATTCTTTAATAAAGATGCATGGAAAACATTATGGACTCTTATGTGAGCAGGTAACGCTAGTTCATATGACATTGGACCTATCTTGGCCAGTATCTCAAAGGGTCCAAAAAATATAGGTGCTAACTTGTTGCACCTTCCCAAGCTCAACGAGCTTAGTTTTTCTTTTACTTTCAAGTAGACATGGTCTCCTATTTCATAATATTTATCTTTTCTTTTCTTAACCACATAGATTTTCTAGCGGTCTTTTGCTTCTTTAAGATTCACCTGGACCTTGGTAACCAATTGTTCTGAGTCTTTTAATAATTCAAGCCCTAGCATCATTCGATCCACTGGGCTATCCCAAGTAACCAATTTTCTACACTTTTGTCCATAGATTACCTTAAAGGGACTCATCTCGGAGGAAGTCTAGTATCCGTTGTTATATGTAAACTTTGCAAGATGCAGATAATCTTCCCACTTGGTGGGGTTATTCATGACATACATCCCAAGCATGTCCTCCACAATCGGGTTTACCTCTCTGTCTATCGTCTGTCTACGGGTGGTAAGCAGTACTAAAGTTCAACTATGTCTCTAATCCGGAGAATAAGGATCTTCAAAAGTTCCTGGTAAACTTAGTATGTCGATCTGAGATGATTTCCTTGGGTATCCCATGCAATCTAAATATCTCGTTTAAGAAGATATCGAGAATGTGTACTTCCTTGTAGGTCAACTTCACTAGAATGAAGTGTGTTTCTTTTGCAAAATTTTCAACTACTACAAAGATAGAATCATTTTGTTTCTTACTCTTAGGTATACCCATGATAAAATCCATGCTAGTGACCTCCCACTTCCATTTCGGAATGGCTAATGGCTACAGAAACCTCGAAGGATACTGGTGCTTAGCTTTGACCAGTTGTCATTCTTGATATTTTGCAATAAAAAACACTATTTATTCCTTTAACTTAGGCCATAAAAAGTGTCTCTTAACTGCGGATATCATCTTTTGATATCCTGGATGCCCCGATTAGGGTTTTCGATGAAATTCCGTGAGTATGCTGGATCGAATGCCCCTCCTTCTCGAACGTACAATCTCTATTTGGACCATAGCATTCCTGTTTCGTCTACCTTGTACTCTTTTTGTTGTTGGAACAACCTGTCCTCTTAGACCTTCTTGAGGATTTCAACATAAAATGGTCCAAATCTGTTGGCCGTTCTAATCCTCTCATGTAAATATGAACCGGTTTGACTTAAAGTCACCTCATATATCATATGTGTTCATTGGCTCAAAGCATCAGCAATATTATTCTGTTTTCCCTTTATATGCTTTAGCTTGAAATAGTACTCACTAAGGAAATCCAAACATCTAGATTTCCTGGCATTCATATATGGTTTCTCAAATAAATATTTTAGACTCATATTGTCTATCTTCAGAAGGAATTTCCTTCCCATGAGGTAGTGCTTCCACATCTTCAAGGCATGAATGATGGCTGCTAATTCAAGATCATGTCTGGGGTAGTTCTACTTGTGTTCTTTTAACTTTCATGATTCATAACAAATCGTATAATCGTTCTGCAAGAGGACTCCACCAAGCCCTTCCTTGCTTGCATCCATGCAAACAACGAAATCCCCATTGGGATCCATAATTTGTAGTAATCGGTGCGGTCGTAAAAACGTTTTAAATATTTTGAAAACTTTCCTTGCACTTGGTCATCCATAAGAATTTATTTTCCTTCTTTTTCAAAGTGGTCATAGGAAAATCTATCCTCAAGAAGTTCTCAATGAACTTCTGGTAATAACTAGCTAATACCAAAAATGATCTAATCTCGGTGACACTAGTAGGGGTAGGCCAATATTCTATGGCTTTAATTTTTTTCGAGTCCACAACTATCCATGTCTTGAAGATGATGTGCCCCAAGTACTGTATCTATGGTTTGTGAAAATCACATTTACTAAACTTGACATAGAGCTGATGTTCTCATAACACCTCTAGCACTATGCAGAGGTGTTCCTCCTTCTCTTCTTTACTCTTAGAGTAAACTAGGATGTTGTCTATAAAGACCAACACAAATTTATCCAGGTATTTATTGAATATACTTTTCATCATACACATAATGTTCATGGGTGCATTGGTCAACCCTAACGGAATTATGACAAACTCGTAGTGGTCATACCTTGTATGAAAGGAGGTTTTTTGAATATCCTCATCGTGAATCCGTACTTAATGGTACCCAGATCATAGGTTGATCTTCAAAAAGATCTTGGCTCCTCCTAATTGATTGAACAAGTCATCGATCCTAGGGAGTGGGTATCGGTTCTTGATAGTCATCATGATAATCTGATGGTAATCATTGCACATCTACATCATACTATCCTTCTTTTTCAAGAAACATATTGGTGCTACCCAAGGGGGCACACTTGGTCGGATATATTCTTTCTCAATCAACTCCTGCAACTACAGTTTGAGTTCCACCAACTCTAGTGCACTCATGTAGTAAGGGGATTTTGAAGCTGGAACTAATCCTAGTGTCAATTCTATGGAAAATTCCAAGCCTCGCTTTGGTGGTAATCCTGGGATTTCCTTAGGAAATACGTCTTTGAAGTCTACGAGAACTAGAAATTCCTAGATGTGCTTTTCTCTTTCAGCTTCTATGTCTTAGATGTTTACTGCAAATAGTTTCCAGCCTTTCCTAATGCACTTCTTTGCTTTTAAAGCGGATATCTGCCTTACAAAAACTTTCTTAGGTATGCCTTGAATCTTCACTTGATTCCTTTTGCTATATGTACACAAGATTGACTTGTGTAAGCAATCAAGCATGACATGTTGTTGTTCCAAAAAGTCTGTGCCGATCATGTACATCATACAATCCTAAGGGTAGGATGTTCAAGTTTATTTTAGTAGGAAAACCATTCAGGTTTACCTCACAATCTTTAACTATTTTCAAAACTTTTCATTTTGTAATTGTGGCTAATTGCACCAGCCAAGGTTTATCATGTTTAACTTTGCCTAGTTTACATACATCAACAATTTTAGGCGATACATAGCTTTGACAAGCACCGGGGTAAATCAGTATTGAAATAGAAGTGTTTAAGATCTTACTTTCTATCTCAACCATGGTAGCCTAATGGTGTGCCTGTTAGCCATCCAAAGCTGCATAAATCCGTGGTATTCCAACTATGTCCTCTACCGTTGGTTCTTCTTGTAAGTTGTGTAAGACCCCATTAGTGTTGTTATTATGGTCTTGAGAATAATAAGGCCCTTGAAATTTACAACATTTAATTTGTAGCTGGGAAACATTGGCTCCCCTATTTGTTGATGGCTTGTTAGCATTCGGAGCTAGTACATATGGATTCGTACCAGTTTTGTTGAAGTTCTTGTTGGATGGAAAACTTTTGTTCTGTTTTCTGTACGGTGGTGGGATAAAACCCAGTTTGTGGTTGTCTGAGAAGGTCCTAGACCTATATCTGCTTCTGTTAATGTTCTCTTGCCTTAGTTGTCCATGCTCAGCTCGAAGCCTAGCTTTGTGTAAGGTAGTGTCAAATGTTTCAGGCATGTCAAATTCAATCCTCTACCGAAAGTTGGGAGGAAGACATCCTAAAAAATGTTATATTTTTCCTTTCTCATCCTTGATGTATGGTACATCATGAAACAGATCCAAAAATATGTTAATAAAAGCATCCATAGTCATGGATCCCATACGTAACTTGTGAAAATATTTCACTTTTTCGTAGAAGAACCTTTTTTACATGTATTTTTCTTGAAAAATCTTGTGGAACTTACTCCGCCGCATTTCTCTTAACTCGTCTTTCTTGGTATGCTTTAAGTCTCTCCACCATCTAACCTCTTTACCATTTTAATTATATGGCTTGATGGGCTTTCATTTCACTAGAGTAGTTATGAACTCAAAAAAAAATTCTCATACCTAAAAGCCATTCCTTAGCTTTCTCCCCCATGTTCATATCTCCTTCATAGGTTGGGGATTTTATTTTTTGGAACTCTCTCTGGCAATTGTCATCATTTCTCAGTTTCTTTTTACATGGAGAAAGATAATCATCACTAGAAAGACTGTGATAATATCCTTCTGGGGGTTTAAGGGTATGTTCTGCTTTTCCTTTTTTTCTTGAGTTGTTGGCTCGTTTACGATAAAATTATTTCTTGAACCTGTTTGTGGAATGAGTGGGTTTTCCATGTGGGATTCTTCCCATTTCGCAGCAATGCTTCATTAGTTTATTTTTGTTCCTTTCTTTAATTCATATTATCATCTCTGAAACTCTACAAGTCTGCTTGGATACTTTGTATGGTTTTCATTATATCAGAATTTAGTTCCACTACCAGTTCTGCTTCCTCAGTGGGGGTATTCAATTTTTCTTGTCGGTTATTGTCCTCCTCAGTGTTCATGATTTGAACTGTTCTTTTCAAATCCTGAAATTGGAAATTTTTAATAACAGGAAAAATTTCTGTTAGTTAACAAAATTTAAAAACATACTTTATTTTCCTTGCAATAAATGTCAGGTATTCCCATTTGGTCTCTTAGTGTTGAAATTGGGCTTTGATACCACTTGTAATGTTCCCAAATTTTGAAAATAAATTATTTTTTACTAGGCTAGTCATTTATTGCCCGAACTTGACATTATTCTAACTTATGTGGAATGTGTCGTACTTTGTTTCACTCCTCTGTATTGTCGTAAGTTGTTCTTACTTTCTTCTCTATGTTTTCCCGATGTGGTTATGAGTGTAATGCTATGTTGTTGTTATGTTATTTAATATCTAAATTCGATATTTACGTTACTTACTCATTGGTTATATTGTTTGATTATTGTTTATGAATAAATCTGAATTAACTTGTATTGTCAAGGGGTGGAGTGGTAAGACTTGTTTCCCTTGTAAACACCTGAAAGGTAAATGTTTCTAATTGTCACTACATGGATTACTTAGTTCTTTTGGAACTAATGCACCTTTTTCCTTGTCACGTGCGGGTGCACTTGATGACAAAAAACTGACTATGAAAGTGGAACAAGAGATATTGATCGGACGTCACTAGCACTCATCTTGGATGGCAACAGACTTACAGTCCTATCCTAGTGATTATTATTACGATTGTTTTACACAAGGATGGGTTACTAGCCTATGTTGTACTAGTTATTATTATGTTTTATGAATTTATGACATTGATTTAATTACTTATATAGTTTATCATTTTCATGGTATACATTGTATATGGCTTATTATATTATAACATGTTCCTTGGTTTATTAAATTCCTTGTGTGTACGTTTGTAAACATAACAATAGCTCTCCATTGCATATTTCATATGCCATAGAATATGGCTATACCCTACGTACACTATACACATGTTAGGGTTTATATGTTGCATGGTGATTAAACATCGCACTACGTTGTGAGGTGATATGAACTATATACTTTGGGTTTTGATTTTTTGTAATGGAGGCAAGGGTGGTGCCTTTAATGTTCATGGTGAAAACTTGGGTCTCAAGATTAGGTCTTGGAGTAGCATGAGGGTTTGGTTCATTTGAAAAATGGTTGCGTGAGCACTACCTCTGGTTTGTGTTGATGGATTTGTAACTTCGTAATGTATTCACTTGTATATCTTATGTATTTTACCCTAATGTTCCTATCGGGAATTATCGGTAATGTAATTGAGTCACGTCATACCCCAATGTTCCTAACGGGAGAATCAATAATGTAAACAAGTCATGCAAAGTCATAAAGGGTAACCCTCCTTATTGAGCAAGGGTTAAATTCCCTGCAGCTTTTGGGAACTAGGGTTGTTAGACTCTCCTAAAGAAGTCAGCCCTGGTGAGTTAATCTAAGTCAGGTCATTAGTACCCTAGTTGTGGTTACTTAAGCCTACATAACTGAGTTAGGATTACTCAAGCCTACATAACAGAGTCAAATATTAAGTGAATGAAAGAATATAAATAGATAGTGAGCCTCTCTATTTATTACGTAAAATCACTCAACAGGGGCGCATGAGAGAGAGAGGAAAAGCTCTTTCAAGTGAGAGAGAGAACATCTGTTAAAGATCATATTTTCTATCTTTGGGTTTTACTGCTGCCATTGGTGCTCATTTTATCTCTGAGGAAGTTGCAGGGTTTTCTCCTTTATGGTTTCTCTGATAAAATTATTTGTGTCTCTTGTCTCTTTTTATTATTATTATTGTGCATATTATTCTCTCACATAAGATCCCAATATCATATTGCTTAAATGATAAAAATCTAACATGGTATCAGAGCCAACCTGAGAAGAAGACATTGTGCAGCTGCAGAAGCTAGTGATTCTTACTTTTTGGGTCTCTTTCCACAATCCATCAGGAAAATGAGGCTAGGATAACTCTCCATTGAAGGGCACATCTTTCTATTGAAGTAGAATTTGATTCTGGGCATTTTCAATTTTTGCTGCGAGAAATTAGGGCTTTGTATAGAAAGGAATTTTTGAGTGATTCCGGCATAGGATTTATCTCCTCATAAAAATAAAAGATTATATACCAAGGTTGATATTTCTAGTTGGTAAAACTCCAGGAAAGTCAAACCCTAGTTTGACGTTGGGCCTGAAAAACCCTAAAATACTAAAACGGGTAGTTTTCGTACATTCTATATATCTTGATATTGAAGAAGTTTAAAGGGCCAAATTTTTCATAGGAAAAAGGTAAAATCCTGATGTACCCTATGTAAAAATTGCAGCCTCAGTCTCACTATATTCTAGGAGATATGTTTCCTCCAAATCAGGGTTCTAACACTACTACATTTCGATCCAAAATCCGACGGCGTGTGGATTTCTTTTTTTAAACTTACCAAAAATCACAAGGATAATTTTTTTTTTGTAAATGTGGCCATAAGCATCGCTTAAGCGACGGCTAGTCTCATAAGCGTTGCTTAAGCAACGACGCCTTTAATTGGTCTGTGGATTTTTTGGTTTTGAAGTGATGATGTGGTTGAGGAAGAAGTGGGTGGTCGTAAGAGAAGTGTTGACAAATGTTAACATTGCTTAATCCATTTGATAAATTAGGTAACGACCAATAATCTACTTGTGGTCACAATTGGATATAGGGTGACATTCCATAACGTTGATCCCTTAGTTGCAAAAAATGTTAATAATGATAATGGGATATGGAGGAGTAGATTGTGCTTAGGTTTTAGGGGTGAGAATTTGACAATTCTTGCATAGATTAATCTCATGAATGTAGTGATGTGAAAAGAAAGCCAACAAATATCCCACATAAAGTGTCTAGATGTATATGCTAAAATTCGACACAATCTCACTATGTATTTCAATACTTGTCCTAACATGAATAAAAAATACATGCTTGCACTCATAGAACACCAACTAAAAAGTTTGGCCTAAGCTTAGTGCTAGTCTTAATCTAACTCTCTGAAGGTGTACATTGAACTCAATCAAGACCACTCTAATAGTTCCACTTCTATGTTTATTAATACTACTCTTGACACCTTTTCTTAATCCCTTAGATGGCATTTTACCCTTTGTGGTATCTACATAATTTGAAGTGCTACTAGTCACAACTTCATTGAGCTTTAGGTAAAACTATCCAACAATATATTGTTATTTCACCAAGCTTTGAACATCTCTAGAACAAGGAACCTAAAGAGGTATTCATTCTCGATTTTAATTATGGTTTATTATTATTTTTAGACATGAAATTGCATTATTTAAGAGAACCACTCTAGGCCATTTCTTTCTTCTCACCTTAGTTGAGCATTATGTTTTCCCTTTGGATATATGATGACATGTTGAAATAACTTATGCATTTAAAGTCGTTTATCTTTCCAGCCACACCTCTTTGTATCCCTCACTATTGTTAATGACCCAAGAGGCTACTCAATTCTATCATGACCTTTTATTTACCCATACTTTCTATGTCAAAGATTAATTGACCACTCCCATCCTCAATAATGTCATTCAAAAGAACCTCATCTCCCATGACATTGTATCCTATATCCATCTCCTCACCACAACCCATCCCTATTCTTATCACTTGAGGTAGAGGTAGGTACGAAAAGAAGAGCCTAATTTGTTAGGGAATAAATTTTGCACCATTACCCTTTTCCATTGGCTATTTTCAAAACATGATGTCTCTCCCTTCAATAATTTTAATTTTCTATTAAGAATATTTTATCAAAATTAAACTAATGCTTTTTATGAACCACACTATAATATTTATAAACATTTTAAAAATGGCAAACCCATTGCATTTTATATAGGCATTTATATGCAGTACCTAAATTTTTTTCAACTATTCTTATCACATAACCGAAAACTATTCTAACGTTCACACATAAACACAACCTCAAATTATCATGATTTGGACACGCACACAGCTTCAATATTATAATAATATTAATAAAAAGAAGGAAAGTAAGCAAAGGCGCTAGCTTCTAAAAGAATTTCGCGCTTGGTATTTTGATTGATTTATATTTTATAGCCAAATATAAATTATTTCAATGTTAAAACATTTACAGACGCGCGAAAAAACAAAGTTCGCAGTGCCCGACAAACAAAGCGGAGGAGTTCGCACTGCCTTGCAACCATAGGGGAAAAGCACAAAGCTACTTGGACAGTGGGGGATGTAACAATGGTTAACGACAATCAATCGCCTTCCAAATGCGCCATAAAATCCTTTAAGAGGTCTGCATTCGACATTCTCTATAATACCCATTTTTTCTTCTTTGGAGATTTTCACTCTGCAAGTTTCAAGGTCTGCATCAATGCTTTTTAAAGTGAAAATATCGATAATATGCAGGAACTAGAGTGCAATTAATTTTCCATTTGTTAATTTTTGCAATCTATTTTTTAATCTGTCCAGGGGCGAAGATGATTATTTTCCGAGGAACATAGTCGAAATTGAGATGCACAACTTCATGACATACGACCACATAAAATCCAGGCCAGGGTCACGGCTCAACCTTGTAATTGGTCCAAATGGAATGGGAAAAAGCTCTCTAGTATGTGCGATTGCAATACGTCTCGCCAGAGAACCCCAGGTTGATATTTTCTCCATTTTATGTGTATATATCATGTGTTAGGGCTTGCTATTAAGAATTCAATTGAACCCTGTAGAGTAAAAATGGTGGTTGTACGAATACGAATGCTTGTGTTTGCTGCAGTTACTAGGGAGAGCATCGAACATTGGCGACTATGTGAAACGAGGAGAAGATTCGGGATGGATAAAGATTTCCTTGCGTGGAAATGCTGTGGAGAGATCATTGTTATTACACGAAAATTGACAGACAGAATAGGTCCGAATAGCAGATTAATGGTATGGGCGAGAAGATTGTGTTAGTTTAATTTATGGGTAACTTTCTTGGAGTTGGTTTGATCTTGTCGATGCATTATTCTGTTTTGGAATTGTCATCGAATTGTCAGTTTAGAAACCTTGTTTGAGACAGGGACAATCTAATTCACATGACTTGGAATGGGAAAAAACTCTACAAGTTCAAAATGGACTATTAACTTGGTGCAAAATTTGGTCTTGACTCAGCTTATATGAATAGTCATGGAACATAAACTCAACCAAATCCGGGTTCTCAAAGGAGAGGTTTGAATTCTTCCAGTCACCGCTAGCATTGCCCAATCAACACTGAGGTGCAATGCCGATGACACTAGGGGCTAGGGACTTTGGGGTAAGTTTGAAGCCATTGAATCTGCGAGTTTTTGCTGGATCATTGTCCCTTTAAGGTATGGCTGGAAAACACTCTGTAGGCTTTATAGTTTGCACACCATATGATTGATGAAATTCCTGAGAGAGAAAACCCTCGCTGTTGTTTATTGATACTATCGGTACTCTTTGAATCTCTGTGTGAAACCCATTTCCTGTAGGAAAAGTGATTTGCCACCTTCTCCAGGTTAAATCTGCAGGTTATGAAATAAGATGCTGGATGGATTATTGTCGAAAATGGCCCTTTTTTGTTTGACAGATCATCATCAGGGAGGAGGAGGAGGGGTGGTTCTTTCTCTATCTTATTCTTTGTGCAGTTATGTTGTGGCACACATCTGAGATCCCTCCAACAAGTGTGTCTTTGAGCTAGACCTTAAGATTGGATGGTAGTAGAAACATTGCTGGAGTAAAATGATTGTTTCTTTTGGAAAACAATAAAAAAATGCATCCAAAAGAATGGTACTGGAAAATTTTCTGAAATTGCATACATGAATTAGCAACATATTGTGATGCCTCATATCCTTTTAAGGTCTCTTTTTATTCAATGTGATTTGGAAATGCTAGCCACTTGGATATAGAAGGCTCTAATGGATTTTAAATTGATTTGCTAACATGTACATTGATGTCAAGGGTTTTATATGGACAACCATTTGGAATTGTTGAATCATAAAGTTGGATTAACTACATCAGCAAATTTGTAGATAATGTCGTTGAAAACAGTTAGTACCAAGAAATCTAGTTTAGTCGCCAAGCTTGTTATCGATGCAAAAGAATGTTGTTTGCATTAGATGTTTATAAAGCTTGAATAATTAGCATATAACCACATAATAGGAAATTTTTTGGGCTAGCCCTCGGTTACTGCCACTGGTGGTGGATGGTCTTGTTGTTCATAAGGGCAGTTGTCAGTGTGGACATGTGAGATGAAAAACACAAGTACCCATTGACATGGTATCCTAGAAATGAAAAGCTCTAATTTCTTCATGTGAGGCAACAACCACTTTATTCTCCCACCATGCACTGTCCAGTTGCATGAAGAATGTAAAGAGTAATTGACAACCTAAACTTTTGGAACACATACAATAAAACATATACCCTGAGATATATGTGGCATAACTTCATACCGTATATGATATACCTGGTGAAATGGCATTGTTACATGAGATACACGACTATAACTCATGATGGTGGGTTTGAACTGATGACAATATTTGATGAACATATGGTAAATCTGCAACATTAGTGATAATGATGGTTTGTCAAGAGCTTCAGAGACCCCTTGGAAGTGGATGGAAGCATTCTCAACATGATTATTTACTGGGCTATGGATTGAATTGGGATCTATCAAACGAGCTATGTGCAAGGGCATGATAAGTGTTAATATCGGCAAAGAGCTTGATTGTTGCTGTCGATGCTATAAATAACATATTGAGTGACAAATATATGCTCCAAGCTATTTCATTTTCAAAAAAATATAAAATAAAATGGATACCCTGTATTTGAACTTAAAATGACAAATAATACATTTTTTATTTTATTTTCTGTCACCAATTTTATGTTCCAATCATTTTCCTTCTCTTAAAGTATTTTATAGAAAATTCTATTGACTTCCTTCATTTTTAATTTTTCAGCTTGCCTCAGTAAACTAGCTCAATAATTAGGATATTCAGGTCGTTTGTATATGTGCTCATATGGGTTCGTATCCACCTAAGGACATCAGCAGTCTTGCATGCACTATCATTAGTGCCAATGGTTTGTTACTTGGAAAATATTGCGTTCAGGGTATATATAGGATTCATAACCATGGTGAACACTGAAATCGTATAGCTGTAAACAGTAGAAACCTAGGAAGGAATGTGCTCCTGAAATAACTCAACTCAGTGGTGGCTTCTTGCCTTCTTTATGCACCTTTCAAAAAATTAAAGGGTTGTGAATCGAAAGCCCACCTAGTTTAAGATTGAAAATAAAAGTTGACAGAAGGGATTTTATGACTGCTGTTCACCTCTATATCAGAGAATATGGCTGCAGTATGATGGTTTAAATGCACCCAGAATTGAATTTTAGGTTGTTTTACTGCTGTTTCACCCTTTTAGGCACAATTTCTACTTCAAAAGATAATATCAAATCTGTGTACTGCTGTTTTAGGGCATACAATGCACCCAGAACTGCCCTAAACAGCTTATAAGTTATAACTGAGAACAAGGGTTCTTATCATTGCTGCTTATGCCTAGAATTGGAATTTAACCTTTAAATTCAGCCCAGATTTAGAAAATAGGGGTGTTTGTGCCTGCTGTTGTGGAGACTGCCTTAGAATGATGCCCAAAATTCATCTTTTGCAACTCTTATGAACTTAAACATGATGTATGGATACTCATCATGAAGTATGGATACTCGTCATGATATATGAACATGATACTAGTAGCAACGTTTAGTTCAATATTTTGATGCTCATCAGGAGTAGAAAGATTTTAATTGAGTACATTCACGTTTCAACTTGAATAATCTGAAGAGCAAGCGAATAGTTCATTATGTCTGATTCATCAAATAGTGCTTTGTCTATGAAGGAAATCCCTATCCACTGTATTGACCTTTCATTTGAATACGATACTAATAGCAACCTTTAATTCAATATTTTGATGCTCATCAGGAGTGGAAAGCTTTTAATTGAGTACATTGACGTTTCAAATTGTATAATCTGAAAAGCAAGCCAAAAAACGTGTTAGCTTGATGTTGAGTAAATGATTTTGTTGTTAAAGGAGTTTGTGCACATTAGCCTTATGTAACTTAAATGTTTTTATTAATGCTTTACTTCTTCCTTTGCCTCATTTCTCTCTTGCCCTGTTTTTAAAAGATTTTGAAGAGATTAGAGTGGATAGTGCACTATCTACTTTTTAAATATCTGTGGGTTTCTTATTTTTGTTGGTACAAACCCTTATTCTTATGTTATTTTTGCCAATTTAACCTAGTTGTCTGTTACAGGGATAACACAAAGACTGCACTATTGGATTCCATGTATGTGTTTCTCAAGAGGCCAGAGTATATCAAATATGTGTCAAATTTGGTCACTGTTTGTTCTCGAATTCTTTTGACTGGACCACTAGGTTAGTGACTATTAGTATTTTTTCTCTGATAAATTGCATGCTTCAAATTGCAGTGTGATATGCCTAGTTAGTTCACCTTTTTATTGATAAACCTTCTCATTGGTACTTATGTCTGCTGTATTGCTTTTCCTTTCTATGATAGCTTGATGTAGATGTAACCACTCGCTTGCCTTAGAAATATATTGATGAGCTGGGAGACCCAGCAAGAATAATTGAAGAGGCTGAGGAAGCTGCTCAGAAGGATTTGTGGACTCTCATGCAGTTTACAGAAAAATTGCGTTTTCAATATGGAAAAGAACCACCATCTATGGAGTATACTTTTGATTGACTGCTTACCATTCACATATGCAAGATTAATTTAGCCAGGATAATGGAGGGAAAGTTGAGGTACACTACTGAAATGGATAAAATGCACTAAATTTGGAGATCTCATTCTAACTATTTCTTTCATGTGATTCCATGGCAGCTATTATTGAAAAAGATTTATGTGAAATGAATAGCAGCAAATCTTGGGATTAGTCAAATTCTGAAGTCCAGAAAAAAATTGCAATGAGAACATAAATGACAAAAGAAGCATTCAAATTGTTTTTAGAAGCCATGTCACATGATTCTTTCTGTTCTTCTCTAACATTTGAATACAACTATATCAAGGTTTGTTGACATCATTTATACCACATTACCTTACTGAGCATGGTGAAGGGTTGGGATATAAAGATATATAATCTTTCAGAAACATGATAAATCATGATGTTTATTAGTTTGAGTATTTATCTATGCGTATTTTACTCTATCATATTTTATAGTTTCTTAAAATCCCAAATTGTAATTTTTGAGCTTGGCAGACTTTTTAATATTTTCTAAATGCAAGCACAACTTCTTCCGGATCTACCCAATGAGTGGCTGCTACACTGGCTATTTGACTGTTTGGCAGACATGCACAATTGCTTACCATCATTTGTAAAATATTGAATATGTTCTCTCGGTAGTTATATTTGTATGCACATTTTGTTTACATAAAGCATTTTCCTTCTACTTCATTGTTATGGATGTCTTTTATTAACATAAATCATGCAAGTTGTATTTGTCCACTTGTAATGTCTACCAGTGGCCAAAGTTAGTTAGAAAACATACGTAGTGCCATTTCAAATTACTTATGTGCTAATTTACTGGAAAGGTTGCAGTTATTCATTTCCTCGATGGAATGACATTTTTTATACTGTGTATAAAGGCTTCATTCCTGTTTTTTTTACACTGTTAGAATTTCTGTGGTAGATGTTGTGGAGTTATGCAAAGCTGAATCCTGAAGGACGAAAGGAGAAGCTTGATATCAAAACAGTGCATTACCTAGAACATTAGGCGAAATCCCGAATCCTGAATGAAGATAGCAAGATTGATATGAAAACACTGAATAAAGAATGAGTAGTTATTTTTTATTTAATTCCTCTTCTTGAGGCTGAAATTCCTCTAAAATTTGGTAAAAAATGCATATTTCCATATTGGAACACCATGCTGGATTCTTTTGTACTTAGTCATTTTTGAAGTTGTATTTGTATTCAAATTTTGCTACTATAATATAAACAATGGTATACTTTGAGGATTGACTAATTTGAAGATTTCTGATGAACTTGAACAAAGTGACCACTAACTTGAACAAAGTGACGACTAGTGGTCACTTTGTTCAAGTTAAGTGGAAATCTTGCAATTAGACATTATTTCAGTAGAATTCCATTGTTTAGTTACTTTATACTGTGTACAAAGCGTGGAATTTGGCTACTAGTGGTCACTTTGTTTAAACTCACCAGAAATCTTGCAATTAGTCATTACCTCAGTGGAATGCTGTTGTTTATATTGTGTATAAATGCTTCATCATTTTGGTGGACTCTGGCCACTAATGGTTACTAATGTGTTCAAATTTACTGGAAATCTTTCGAGGTCAATTAGGATCGCCAATATCAGCAAACCCTTGGAATAAAATTTCCATTAAATATTTCACACTTTAAAAGGTCACTCTCTCTATTTTTGTGAATTCTTTGGTTGAACAATTCCATTGAACAACCACAGTGATCTGTCTAAGCAAGCTATGATTCATTTCAAACTCTAATTGATTCTAATTACCCTGCAAACTCCTCCAAATTAAGATCGATGGAAACCTTGCAGAGTATTTAGGAGTCGAGGTATGTGGCTATTAAATGTAAAAATTCCTGGAGTGATGCACCCAAGAAGATAAGGAAACACTTGAATTGTTTTGAATGAATACCTATACCTTGTAATTATGAGATAGGATTGATTCTTATCCTAGCATGTAGTAACTTTGTGGAGGATCTTTAAAATACTTAGGAGTGAAAATATGAAAGTATAATGAACTTAACCGACCACAGATCATTCAATAGAATTCATCACAGTTAGATACGATACTATTCCCGATCAACAACAACATCAAATTTATCTCTAAGTATGCATGACATGTTTGTTGTTCTTGTACATTGTGAATTTGATAGTAATACAATAAATTTCAACGTGAAAGATAATTACTCATCACATCAAACATCTACTTCTTTCTAACATGAATGGATGTTCTATTGCGATGACAGTCATGTATTTTTCCCATGAAATTTGTATTGGTGTTTAGTATTTGGAACACATTACATAGTGGAGGTGCTCCTTTAAATTCTATTATATTATCTGATAGCTCCCTTCTATTTTCTATTTTGAAGTTTTGCGTGGTAATTAAGTTAATTTCCATTTCATTTACTTTCTAATTCCTGCACCTTTGAATGTAATGTATTTGAATTTATCATGTAAATATTCATAGTTGTTTCTTTTACAGAAGCACATTTTGCCTTTTGCTGCATCTGAACTATGGAGATTCCTTTCTTGTTCTTGAGAGTGATGCTGAGGGTGACTCAGTGAACTGTAGTATTTGTAGCCAATGGGCACACCTTGGGTGTGGCAGATGGATTGGTCTTGGTGCATTTAAGGTTATTATTCCCTATAGAAACGGTCCCAATTTGCCTTTTTATTGACAGAAATTCTCCCCATGAATCATAGTTCTCACTGTTTCTTTATATGCACATTTGACATGCATGATTATGACCTACTTCCACATGGAATTGGTCTTATGGCATTTGTATTTTTTTTAAACAGTTATAGCCGTCGCTTAAGCGATGACAATTTTAAAAAAAATTCAGAGCCGTCGCTTAACCGACAGATATAACTATCGCTTAATCGACACATACGTTCCATCTCCGTCGCTTAACTGACGTCCTGTAAGTGAATTTTTTGAAAAAATTCAACACCGCCGCTTTATCCACTGTCGCTTAACCGACGCCTTATATTTAAGCGACGGTAGCTGAGGTGTCGCTTAACCGACGGTTTAAACCGATGTTGGATAACCGATGACAGGCCACTGACGCTTAAAAAAAATCATAGTGTTGTACATGCGACAGGGAAGTGTCGAAAATCCGACAATATGGCCGTCGGATTTTTGGTCGAAATGTAGTAGTGTAACGTATTCAAGGATTCATCCCTAAACAGGACACCTAGGGAGAATTACTATATATTGGGCTACTAATATCCAAATGAAGTTTAGTAAGATGTTCTAGATATGGAACTGACTGTAATTTTGGTGGTAAAATTTTTAGACCCTGATAATGAAATAGAGACATGTGGAAGTCCATACAAGTTTGCTATGCTGAACAGTCCTGGAATACGTCACCTTAGGAAAACTCTCATAAGTCCCAATTGGTGAAACCAATTCTGCTAAAACCAGTGGTTTTGGAAAGAGGACAGGCGAGGTTAACCCAATATGAAATTTTAGACACATAGGAGTATTAATTTTGGAGATACCGCAGAAATTGTATCAGAAGTTTCTATAGAAGAAATTGGTAAAATTGGGCTTC
Organism: Pseudotsuga menziesii; assembly: GCA_001517045.1. Taxonomy (NCBI): domain Eukaryota; kingdom Viridiplantae; phylum Streptophyta; class Pinopsida; order Pinales; family Pinaceae; genus Pseudotsuga; species Pseudotsuga menziesii. The sequence goes on from LPNX010710559.1 coordinate 754,627, forward strand.
CTGTTCAGGGAGCTTCCCTCCATTGTTTTCAGAAAAGGATTAAATTGGATAGTTCACCTTGAAGAGGCCTATCTTTCTATCCAATCAAAAGTTTGAAATTCCAAGTTTTGAAAATTAAGGTTTCTCTGACAAAACCTAGATCAGCCATCTCCAGAACTAGGATGGACACTTCAAATTGGTAAGATCTAATAGTTTACTATTTACAGTTGAGGTTCTCATTTCAAAATGACTAATCACACTAGCTTGATGACAAGATTGGTGAGGCTGAAAAATTCCAAGAATGGAAGTATAGGATCTCACTAGTTCTTGAAGGAAATGAATTGGACACCTACATAACTAGAGATGTTCCAGTTCTAGAGGGAGATGAGGCTAAAGCCTTACACAAGAATAACTTGGTCAAGGCCAAGAAGATCATTGCTGATTAAATCAAGGATCACCTTATACCACAAGTGTCTTCCCCAAAGACACCTAAAGAAATGTTTTGATTCTTTGACCAAGCTATTTGAAGGGAAGAACATAAATCGATAGATGAATTTGAGAAAACAATTGAAGAATGTGAAGATCCATAATACAAGGACCATACAGTCATACTTTACAAGGATCTCTCAAATCAAAGAAAAAATTGAAGCGGTAGAAGAAGTGGAGAATGCAGAAGTTGTGATAACCACCTTGAATGGCCTCCCAGGACCATGGGATTCATTCATTCGAGGAATCTTTGCTAGAAAGAAGTGATTACTTTTAGTAGAATCTGGGAAGAAGAAGAAGCTTGACTCATAATAAGAGAAAATAAGATGGGAGCAACTGAAGATCAAGCTCTCACGATTCAAAGAAGATCCCTCAAGCGATGAGGAATATGAAGAACTCAATTATTGAAGAGCCTCTTATCCATATTGAACATTTGGAGAAGAAATGATGCTATTATGAATGAAGAATATGATGAAGCTAAAAGAAGGAGCCTACCCATGAAACAAATAAACATAAGTATTCAATGGTCATTTCATGATATTGTTTTGTTATGCATTTGTTTGTGTTCAGTTGTTGTGTTATGCATGATAGAATGTTTGCATTAATGAAAGTATACTACTAATATGCATGTGATGGGTAAGTAGCTCATGGTGATATAAAAATATCCATTTCTACTTATCTAGAATGAAACCTCTTTATCAACATATTGAATTAGTGCACAATCTCAAAGATGTTTTGGTAGAGATGGAAGGCATTTAGAAAAGTTTTCGTGAAATAAGGATGAATGTTATATTAGCTAAAATAGTTGCATGATTATATATTTATGCATACGAATTTACCATTATGAATATGCATTATGAAATGTTTCTAATCATACAACTAGTGCATTTGACTTGTAGGAAAGATCGCGTACAATCGCCTACAAGAAAAGAAAGATGAGATTTGTTCCAAAGAACAAGTGATGACAGTTCGATAAGTAATCCAAGATGAAGAATAATATGACGATACTTTCAAAGAAAGAAGAGGCCTCATACACAGTGAATTTATGTGACACTATTGAGTGAAATCATTGATACAGAGCCTTCCAACTATGAAGAAGTAGCCTAGAATAAAGGGAAGGAGAGTACCAGTTCAAGAAGACTGATTGAAAAGAATTATGTGGGATACAAGGCAAGATTCGTAGCATGAGGCTTCTTAGAAGGCATAGACTATGAAGAGACATTTGCAGCCACTGGAAGCTAAGACACATGACAGGAAGACTCATGTGGGAAAATTAAAGAAGGCCTCATACAAGCTCAGAAGGAACTCATGGGATAACACATACAAGAAGAGCTTGAATATCACCTAGAGTGATGAAGATATTAACCTTTGCTACAAGGTTGAAGATGAAAGCCTATAGAGGATGACAAGCTCACAGATGGGTGGTAAGAAGAACTTTTGAAAAGGTTCAAGGTAGATGATCTTGGTATCTAGTAACCCTAGATGGACACATAATATACTAGTGTAATGTCTCCAAAAATTTAAAAAAAAAAAATTATAGCCGAGTGAAAACTACCCAAAGGGGATCATTGTTACTCGTGCGGAAATATGCGTGCTACTTATACTTTCGATCTCTTCAGAATATGCCCATACTGTCTTGTTAATCTCTTATCCATTCAGTGACTATCAGTTCATTTACTTCTTATGTCTTAATTCAGTTATTTAAACTATTGATATATCTTAGTTATTATTGTCGGTGAATTAATGAATTGTATAGACCAACGGTTTTGCTCCTGCACATGTGTAGTTTCTTTATTTAATAAAAACTAACTTAACTTTGTGGATGGGAAAAAAGTGGTGGAGTGGCAGGACTCATTCTCCCATGATGATTTGAGAGGTAAGGTCCTTCTTCATTATGCAGGATTACTTAGTTCATAAAAACCAAGGAACCTTATTTATTGACTTACAGGTTACTCTTGCAACATCAAGATTATTGGTTACTTGAAGCAGTTAAGTTCCTAGTTATACTTCTAGTTTCTCCTTGCACTTTTATTACTGTTCTATTTTACGACTATGGTAAGCACTATGTTCGTTAATTATTTTTCTTAGTTAATTAAATAGATGCTGTGAATTATCTTACTGTCCTCACCATTATTAATTATCTATCTCTTGGTTAATTAATTACTCTCCTCTTATTTCTATTTTGCAGGTCTTCCTTGGTTACGAGTTTGGAAACTTACGCTTGTTCTTCCTAGCAAGGGCATCATGGCATACTACATTTTCCATGATTCCTAAATACTACAAAACCTAGACTAAATATCTATGCACATACGCTACCTATAAGAAATAGCAAAGGGCATGTAAGAACTTAAAATTTGATGCTAATGGGATAACATTCTAAACACTATACCATAGTGTTAAGGTCTGTGCATACTATAAGCTTGGAAGACTATGGTATACATACCATGTCCCAAGTGATAACTCTGTGCTGATATTTAAAGGGTGATGCAACCATAGGATAAAGGGTTTAATTCATGACTTGAATGGTATATGGTATAATGACGAACCATAAGCTATGGTGAGGGTTTATGGATGCATTAATGGCCACCAACTGGTGCCATTAATGCCATCGAGGTTGGTGAAAACACTTGGAAAAGGATTTGGGCATTTACTATTTGTGCATTATGTGGTTTTGGATTTGTGGTTTTGTGTGGCCTCTGCGCAGTTGGAGAAGGCAGGTGACCTCCATCGATTTGTAGGTAAGCTTGGACAAGACTCTGTGTAAAACGCATTGCTTTGGTGTTTTCTCCATGGCATGGTCATTCTTCTCATGCCAACATTGATTTGTTTGCAGGTGAAAATGAAGGAACTATAGGGTTTTCATAGGGCTACGCTGTAGATTTGGGATTGCTACTCCATGGCCATGGTAAGCCTGCTAGCAAGATTTACTTGCCTCCTCTCCTTCTGGGAATTTCTGAGTTGTGATTCTTTACAGGGTTGGGGTTTTAGATGGCACTTGTTGACTCTGCCTTTGGGTTTTATAATGTAGCTTGATTTGTATTTTTTACTATCGTCGGGAGGTTTGGCATTGTGAACCATGGCTGCACCATTACTTGTAATGGTGCCATAGCTCACAGCTTGCCATTAACAGTATTAATACTTGACTATTTGAAAAGAGGATTTGTGCCCTTCTATACTGCGTGTTGGATTTTATATGCAGACTATAATGTGGTTTGGGTATGAAATGCATACGATTTTGTTCATTGTTTTTAATAGATTATACTATGTAAAAATTTGGGACTGTGTAGTTATTTCAATGTTGCATTTTAAAATGTTGACTTGCTGGGTTTGATTCATGGCTTTCAGCCCGTGGAATTTACTTTGTGTATAAATAATGGTTTCGGTTTTGGAATTATGCACATCCCTATGTTTATTTTGTTTGTAAATTATGATGGGAATGCTTCTAGAGCTTGGGGCATTATGCCATGGGCTGCACCATTGTAGCAATGGTGTCGTATCCCACTGGCTTGCCACCATATGCTCTACATTAGCATTAAATGGAGACTGTGTTTTAGATAGAGTATTGAAATTTTGGTTTTTTAATGGCTCAGCATGGGTGCAGGACATGCCATGAATGGAATGTTCCTCTCCCAACGACTGCGATAGCTTTAGTTGGCATTTTAATTTGTAGTTTGTTTATTTAAAAAGATCTGGCCGTAACGACCAGGGTTATAGAAAACCCACGATATTGTTTTGGTTACTGTAGTGTGACTGTGTGATTAGATTTGAAAATTTGCTGTGGTCGGTGTGACTGGGTATACAACATCTAGGATTTGGGCCTGGGCAATACCACAATGTAAATTTTTATATATATGATAATGGAAATGATAGTAGGTATTAAACTATGGATTTTGTTATGCATTTTGATTATAGTAATGATTTATGTTAAGGTTTTTATTGTGGAGTTTATTTTTTTTTATGAATTATATTTGTAACCCGTAAGGGTGAATACCACGACCTCTGTTTATTAATACAGAGTTATATGAATTGTTTACTTGGTAAAATTATAGGTGGATATTTATGATGAATATTATATGGGACCTTTAAAGATATAATGCATGTGATTTATGGTATTTTATTATAGATGTTAAGACTGTAGGTTTTATGGTAGAGTCTTGATAAGGACCACATGGATGGTCACGATATCCCTCGGATTAAATTTAATGTTTGTTCCAGTTATGTAAAGTATTTTGTTTTTACAAGATTAGGTGGAGCAGACCTTGGAAGGTCTTAAATAATTTGTTTAGCTTGTTTATTATATGAACTCTGTTCTTAGTAGATCTAGTTTAAAATAGAAACTTGTATTAGTTAGCATAATTAATATTTTAATTAATTACTACTGAACTAGTTTCTTTAAAATTTAGGGCGAGCATCTGCTGACAAATGGAATATGTCAGCAAAGTATTAAATACAAAGAACACAGTATAAACATAATACTAAGATCAAAACCTAGTTAATACGGTAACATTTATGAAGGATACCTCCCTGAACATAAACAACATATAATAAAAATTCCCTAGCCTATTATTAGTAAATTTGCAAATACAAACCCTAACAGATTGTTAACCATAAAACTTAACCATTAGGGTTAGAAATTTTATTGTGGCCATTACTTAACATAAACAGTAATGAATATTTAGGAAAGAAATAGGATAGGCCTTCAAGGGTTTCATACCTGAATTTTAAGCTTTGTTAATGGCTATAAGTGCACATTTAAATAACCACCATTAACAATTCAACGCAGATCTGACCTCTGTTTGATGACCAAATCACTTGGGAACTACCACGTTCCACCCAACCATGACCCAGAACCATTTATGGTTTAAATACAGATCCCCCCTGAGTTGGAATCCAACATGCAAGTAGTTTAGAGCTCATAAGGTAGGGTTTCCTAGCTGGTAATCAGTTCTGAATCAATCCTCTTTTCCTTGCAGGAAAATTTCTCCAAGACAACACTTTAGAGCAAAAACAAGAAGAATAATAATTCTCCTAGATAGAAATCAGAACCCCAAGCCTTTCATTGGCTTGAGTCTTTATAGACAGACTTTTCAATCAAAGGGGCAATTAAATCAAGAAATCCTTGATTTCTTCATTTAACCCTTTTTTAATTTACTAGGGTAATTTTCAATTCTTAACCTAGGAACTTTTAACTAGTTCCTAGTTAGTATTTCATAAATATTACACTATCTATTAATCCTTTAATAATAAATAATAATTGGTGGAGCTTCTCTTCTTTCTTTATCCAATTATATAATTAATCATAATTAATTATTTATACATACTATGTATAAAATACACAGTATTTAAAATACTTGTTAACATTTATCTCCGGGCATCATGTATCATGATCCCTAGACTTAACGAAACTTCTTTATGAAGGTCAAGCAGATAGATGGCTCAGGTCTACTAGGCTAGGAAACTCTAAACATCCTTGCATGCTGGATTTCCCTTGTATAGCGTGGTAGTTCTTCAGAACTTGACAAGAATATATAAATTCAAAATTTCATTTAATCACTTAAAAATAAGTATGATGAGATCAATATTATTTTCGAGTCGTTTTCACTCGGAGGTGATTTAATCTTTTCAGTAACCCTTAGAACTTACCAGATCCCATAATCAACACTTATAACAGGGAGTTACAAACATAGTGCAATTCCAGAGCTCTCGCTCAACACTAAATGCTAGGATGTACTTGTATGATACACCTAGTGATAAAATGGCCAAGGATCCGATGCTCCAGATCTTATACTCAACATCAACATGGAATGCTCCAGAGCTTATTCCCAACATGTCCAATTATATTTTCATGTTTTCTAGAGATTTATGCTCAACACCAATGTAAGTACTCATGTGCTCTAGAGCCTTTCGCTCAACACAAAACATCTCATCAATCATGTGCTTCAGGGTCCATGCCCAACACAAAACATTTCATCGATCATGTGCTTCAGGGTCCACGCCCAACGTAACCAACATATATACACATATATCATCAACAATTGGCTTACGCACAATATAAAAAGCAAATCATCATGTTAATATCCAGTGGGGTCTCTGACCCAATATAAAAATAAAACATCAATATAAACATCATGATCAATAGGCTCATGCCTATAAATGGTAGGTCCAAAATTCGAGATATTACATCCCTCCCCTCTTAATACAAAATCGTCCCTTGTGTTCTAGGGACTTTGAATCGTATAATGAAACAAGTCGGGGTAAGCCTTTCTCATGGTGGCCTCGTTCTCCCAGGTAGCCTCATCTATGTCAAAGTGCTTGGACTGCACTTTCAATTATACTATAGTGCGCTTCCAAAGCTGCACTTCTCTCTTGTCCAATATATGCAAAGGCTCAGGGACAAATTCCCCCTCAGGTTCCACCTATAATGATGACCAATCAATGACATGCTTAGTGTAATAAACATATTTCTTTAGTAAAGATGCATGGAAAACATTATGAACTCTTACGTGCGCAGGTAATGCTAGTTCATAAGCCACTAATCCTTTCTTGGCTAGAATTTCAAAAGGTACAAAAAATATAGGTGCTAACTTACCACACCTACCCAAGCTCAACGAGCTCCATTTTTCTTTCACTTTCAAGTAGACATGCTCACCTACTTGATAGTATTTATCTTTTCTTTTCTTATCTGCATAACTTTTGTGACAGTCTTGTGCCTCTTTAAGGTTTCCCTAGACCTTGGTAACTAACTGTTCCAAGTCCAATAACAGGTCAAGCCCTAACATGAGCTGATCTACCATAATATCCCAAGTAACTGGGGTCCTACACTTCCATCCATAGAGTACCTCGAAAGGACTCATCTTGGCAGAAGCCTAATACCCGTTTTTATATGCAAACTCTGCAAGGTGCAGATAATTATCCCAATTGGTGGGGTTGTTCATGACATACATTCGAAGCATGTCTTCAACAATTTGGTTTACTCTTTCCGTCTTCCCATCCATTTGCAGGTGATAAGAAGTGCTAAATTTCAGCTGCATCTCTAATCCAGAGAATAAAGATCTCCAAAATTTTCCTATAAACTTAACATCTTGATCTGAGATAATTGCTTTGGCTATCCCATGCAATCTAAATATCTCTTTTAGGAAGATATTGGCAATGTTCATGACCTTGTAGGTCGATTTTATGGGGATGAAGTGTGCTTCTTTTGACAGCTTGTCAATGACTATAAAGATGGAATCATTTTTCTTCTTGATTTTTAGTAAGCTAGTAATAAAATCCATACTAATAACTGTTATAGTGGATTTCACCACACTAGGTGAATCACACATTGTATGGCCTTCCCCTATCCCGTTGCAGACTCATTAGCCCCTATGGACCACTTTTTGTCTTTTGATGTATCCTTGATCATCCCTAAAAACATTAGAAAAGTGATATACGCGGATTTTTCCCCGATAACCGCGTACGTACGCGGATATTCCCTCTATAGTCACGTACATAGGGATGTGTGCATAATCCAAATACTTTTGGAGTTTTCCTTAACTTGGATCCGACTCATATGACTCCTGGCCTTCCATATGCCTTGAGATCACACGGATTCGACCCTTCATTATCCATCATGAAGCTATATAAGGAACCCCTTGATACATTGAAAGCATGGGAGAGAAGAGAGCATTGAGAGTAATGAAACTATAGTCCATTGTTGCCAGAACTTATGCTTGAGTCTGCATCCCTTTGTCCCTTGGAGCACTATTTTGTTCTTCCCAAGCTTGCCTTTTGCTAGTAAGCTTGCTATCGAAGTGATGGAGGATTGAGGTGGTGGAGGCCCAAGTGGGGGATTCAGTTTATCCGGTTCGTAGAAGTGCCATCAGAGGTTGTCACTTGTAATCTCTGATTATTATTAATAAAAATATCTTTTCCTGTCCAGTAATGTGTATTTGAATGAATATTGTATCCATTGGAATATGTCAAATGCTTTTACATTATTGATTATATATGCTAGAATAGATCTAACACCCTGAAATATAGTATGCTTGTATTGTTTACTTGTTGTTGAGGACGTGCTATAAAAATTCAAGCTGAAGATTGGAAAGCTCAATGGGGATCTACTTCAATCGTCCGGAATAAGGTACGAGGTTCGATCCTTTAGTGTTAGATCTTTTTATTTCTATTGCATATTGGGAAAGATTGATTTCTGGAGTCTAGCTGTCTGTTGTGGTACCCCAAGCCATAGGAATTTCTCTCCATAACAATAACCTCCCACTTCCATTCCAAAATGTGCAATGGCTGTAGCAATCTTGAAGGGTGCCGGTGCTCAGCTTTAACTAGCTGGCATTCCTACCATTTCGCAATGAACATTGCAATTTCGGCCTTTAACTTAGCCCAGAAAAAAATGTCTCTTGACAACAGATATCATCTTTTGATATCTCGGATGCCCCGATTAGGGTGGCCTATGAAATTCTATGAGGATGCTGGACCGAATGTCCCCTCCATCTGGAACATACAATCTATCCTTGGACCATAGTAGTCCGAAGTCATCCACCTTATATTCCTTCTGTTGTTGAAACAACTGGTCCTCTTGGAATTTCTTGAGGATTTCCACATAGAATAGGTCAACCTTGTTCGTCGTTCTAATCTTCTCATGCAAATCTGCATCAATTTGACTCAGGGTCACCTCATATATCATATGAGTTTATCGACTCAAAGCATCGACAAATTTGTTTGCTTTTCCCTTAATATGCTTTAGTTCAAAGTGATACTCACTCAGGAAATCCAACCATCTGGCTTGCCTCACATTTAGATTGGGTTGATCGAATAAATACTTTAGACTCTTATTTTCAGTATTTATAAGGAACTTCATTCCCATGAGGTAGTGCCTCCACATCTTTAGAGCATGGATAATGACCGCTAGCTCAAGATCATGCATGGGATAATTCTACTCGTGCTTATTTAATTTCCATGATTCATAACAGATTGCATGATTGTTTTGCAAGAGGACTCATCCAAGTCCTTCCTTGCTTGCATCCATGCATACAACGAAATCCCCATCGGGATCCACAATCCACAACACTGGTGCGATCGTCAAAAGTTGATTAAGATTTTGAAAACTTTCTTCACACTTATCAGTCCATAAGAACTTGTTTTCTTTCTTCTGCAAATCCGTCATGGGGCAAGAGATTCTCGAGAAGCCTCCCAATGGACTTTCGATAATACCCGGCTAAACCCAAAAAGGACCTAATGTCAGTGACACTAGTCATGGTAGGCCAATCCTTTATGGCTTGAATCTTTTTTGGGTCCATAGCTATTCCTGCCTTGGATATGATGTGACCTAGGTACTGTATTTCTGGCTTGTAAAAATCATATTTACTAAACTTAGCGTAGAGTTGGTGTTCTCTCAACACTCGAAGTACCATTAGAGGAAATTTGGGGTCTAAAATGGGCCTTATAAGAAAACATGCCAACAATAAGTTCTTGTGAGTTGGAATTTAGGAACCAATATAATTTCAATAAAATGAGTCAACCATAATGGTTGAATTGACATATTTGTCATAAAAATGTCACGTCCCCATGCCTCCGACCGGCGAAGAGGACGCGATCCATGCATAAAAATTACTGAAATAGAATGCTTAAACTTGTATATTGAACTAGAATATGCTCACATGAATATTTATCATGCACATATGCAATCATCTATCAAACACAGCGGAAAAATCATACATTCAAACAAGCATCCATTCAACATGTTCGTCATATCATTAACAATAAATTATGGTGACAGAAGTAGAAATGGACAAGATCACTTATCTTATGAAAGCTTCGTTCCGTAACCAGCTACGTCGCTGCAACGTTCCACCCAACCATAGGCCAGCATGCTCCTTAATCTCTCAGCAGCGCTGCTACCCCTGAGCTGGGCATGATTCTCCAAGGAATAAGGGAATAGCAGGCTTACATGTAGCCAAGGATACACAAAACACACAGCCAAGCCAACAGAGTTGGGTTTATCAGGACATTAAGGAGCTGGAGAAGGAAAATTGCTAAGCTGGTGAGCTCATTGCAGAGCCAAGAACACCTACACCAGAAATAGCCTGACCTCTAAGACACCCAAACACACCCAACACAAGGAATCAGTCCCTTCTCTGCTGCACAGTCCCTCAGGCACTGCATTCCCTTCCAGTGCTATTCAAGGGTGATGGAGAAGAAGGCCATCCCTCTAGCTCTGTCTGTGTGGTTTCTAGCCACTAGGTTTATCAAGTAAAACTAAGCCAACATCCTTGCTCCTCTCACATTCCGAAGAACAACCATTGCACTCAAGCAATTAATCTGTCGTTACAGCTTAAGACAGGGAAAACGATTCCATAATCCATAGCAGCCTCAAAACGTAGCAGCAACACGGCTCACAGCATGGGGGAAAACATCAGTCCCCAAAATGTATCAACGTACAATACCAACAAATGTGGGGAGACACCAGCACATCCCAGGAAATGGATCCATCGGAAGACTTACACAAGACCATGTTGGGGAAGAAATTACAGTCTCCCAGCCTGTGGGTGAGCGTGAACAACAATACAAAACCCACAATCAGCCGGTGGGGAGTGGATACGACCACATCATCCACAAATCCGCAGAGGAAAAATACTACTTGGGTAAAATCCAGGAAATCCTGTGCATGAAGATGAAAAATGGGGAAGAATCCCTCTGTGCGTGAGAAGAATAACGAACCGGCAATGGTGGAGAACGAACAGATCACCAGGAGGACGCGAAATTGGGCAGGCATGAGTCTTCAGCACTGTCGTAGAGAGAATAAAATGTCTGCATGAGACCAAAAAAACTGCGCAGAGCCTATGCGTGAGCGTTTTTTCCATTGTGGAGTCAACCCTGGTGGAGTGTGCATGTGGGTGAGGACTGTTGAATTTTCATATGCTTAACTAAGACATAAGTATATCATTTCATTTTTCATAATAAAAGCATATAAAGCATGATCACTGAAAGAAACAGTATCACAAGAACAACACAGATTTATCCTGGGAAAACCCTAAAGGGAAAAACCCAGCAAAAGCTTCCTCAATATTGATGCCCCAAAAAGGGAAAAAGGTAAAACCAACAAGGAGATCAAAAACCTGATTCTCCTCCTTCTCCAGCAACTCCTCTCCTCCACAAGTGCGCTATTCCAAGTGAGTGTGTGTGTCTCAAATGAGGAGCACTACACCTCTATTTATATTCATTCGTTTACTTAAAGTTTACTCAATTAACATGTCGGCTTAAGTTAACTCATGTAGGCTCAAGTTACACATGTAGGCTCAAGTGAGCACACTAGGGTGACCCACCTTTACAATAGAGGGGACTACCTCATGACTCTTATTGGTTCTTCCGATTAGGAGCATCGAGGTACAATGTAATACAAGAGGTTTTCCCGGTTGGACCATCGGGGACCACAAAAGATACATAAAGAATATTCTTCGAAGTTACAATATTTCAACACTCCCCCTTAACGAGAAGGGTATTCTACATCAACAACAACAAGAGTAGAGATAGTTGACATCATCAACATTAGCAGGGTAACACATCTATAAATCATTGGAAGCTTTTCAACATCATGTAGTCTTCATCTTCAATCTTCAGTCTTCATCATCAACAACATCTTCAGCATTTTGATCTTTCAATTTTCAGTGACATATTCAGCACTTGGACTTTTCGATCAGCAACATCTTCAGCACTTTGACTGGTTCAATCAGCAACAATATCTTCAGCATTTTGATCTTTCAATTAGCAACGACATCTTCAGCACTTGGACCTTTCGATCAGCAACATCTTCAGCACTTTGACTGTTCGATCAGCAACGACATCTTCAGCATTTTGAACTTTCGATCAGCAACATCTTCAGCACTTTGATTTTTTGATCAGCAACAACATCTTCAGCATTTTGTCCTTTTGATCAGCAACATCTTCAACATTTTGAATTTTCGATCAACAACAACATCTTCAACACCTTGACCTTTTGATCAGCAGCAACATCATCATCATCATATTCTGATCTGTCGAACATAATCATCGTCACATACTCTGATCTTTCGATCAGAAATATCATCAACATAGAAACATCATCATCATACTCTGATATTTCGATCAGAAACATCATCAACATACTCTGATCTTTCAATCAGAAGCATCATCATCATACTCTAATCTTTCGATCAGAAACATCATCATCATACTTTGATCTTTCGATCAGAAACATCATAATCATAGTGCGTCATCATCATACTCTGATCTTTTATATCAGTATGTCATCATCATCATACTCTGATCTTTCGATCAATTCGTCATCATCATCATACTCTGATCTTTCGATCAGTACGGCATCATCATCATCAGCAACAACCTGCAATCCACAACTCAAAGACTAAAATTCTTTGGATCACTTTTGGACTTAAAGTCCAGGGATGATACAATCCCACCACATTCTCGACAACCGAAGTTACCGGATTGATTACGGGAGAATCAGTCCCTATCACTTTAGGACTAAGTCCAAGGACGATGCAATCCTACCACATTCTCGATGACCGAAGTCACCGGATACAATTACGAGATAATCACTCCCTATCACTTTAGGACTTGAGTCCAAGGATGATGCAATCCTACCACATTCTCGATGACCGAAGTCACCGGATACAATTATGCGATAATTACTCCCTATCACTTTAGGACTTGAGTCCAAGGATGATGCAATCCTACCACATTCTCGACGACCGAAGTCACCGGATACAATTACGGGAAAATCACTCCCTATCACTTTAGGACTATGTCCAAGGATGATGCAATCCTACCACATTCTCGAGGACCGGAGCCACTGGATCTATTATGGATAGATGTCCTAGGATGATACAATCCCTCTTCATTCTCGAGGACCTAGGTCTCCGGATCAATTTAGGGAAGGTGCCCAAGGATGATACAATCCCATCACGTTCTCGATGACCGAAGTCACCGGTTCTATTATGGACAGATGTCCCGGGATGATACAATCCCACTGCAACATCACTACTCCTTTCGAGGAAGGTCTTTCCGAACAACACCAAGCTTGTCTTGAAAGTGTTCAAACTCTACTCGAGGCAGAGGCTTCGTCGGTACATCATCATCCAAACCATCATCATCTACGTCTTCTATATATGAATACAAATCTATCACCATCTGTATCTCTAGTATGTGAATACTAAAAGCATCATCATCTATATCTTCAATATAGAAATACTAAAATCATCATCATCTCTATATTCAGTATAGAAATACTAAATCACCATCATCTGCATCTATAGTATCATTATCTTCATCTTATCTTGTATGTAGAAATACCGGATTTCTACGTGTTACGTGGAACACAGGGTTCTTTGTCATCACAACTGTGGTTATCACATAGAATTATTGTTGTATCCATCTTCAGGTCAAAGAGACCTGATATCGGCTTCTAAAGCCATATGGCTTCATAACATAGTAAAGCAATCTGCTATGTATTCTGCTTCAACCGTGCTAAGAGAAACATTGGACTGTTTCCTGCTAAACCATGAACTCATAGTAGACCTCAAAGCATATACCTGATTTGATTTTCCTGTCTGAGATACTTCCAGCCCAATTTGCATCTGTGTAGCCATACAATCTATACTCATGGCTAGCATCATAGTATTGACCAAAGTCTATAGTCCTCATCACATGTTTTGTAGCTACCAGGTGAGCCCGTCTTGGTTGAACAAGATATTGACTTAAGGTGTTCACAGCAAAACAAATTTCTGGTCTGGTATTTGTTAAGTACATCAATGACCCAATGATCTGTCTGTAGTGAGTCACATCCACTAACTCTAATGAGTCATCAGCTAACAGCTTCAGGTTGGAGTACATGGGTGTGTCCATGAATTTGCATTTCAGCATATTGAGTCTCTTCAATATCTCTACCACATACTTTCCCCGGTTGAGAAAGATTCCTTCTGAGCCTTTCCATACTTCCAGACCTAGGAAATAATGCATTAACCCAAGCTCTTTCATATCAAATTCTTCTGCTAGTATCTTCTCACTTTCCATGATTTGTTTCTCATTCCCCTGTCAAGAATAAGTCATCCACATATAGTAATAGAATGACAGGTACATCTTCTACAACCTTGTAGGAAAGGCTAGGATCAACTTTACTCTTGGCAAAGACCATGCTCACCAGGAAACTATCTATTCTTCCATACCAAGCTCTGGGAGCTTGCTTTAGGCCATAGAGGGCCTTCTTCAACTCGTATACTTGATTCCTTTTGTCTTCAACTTCAAATCCTCGTGACTATTTGATGTAAAAATCTTCCTCAATCATACCATTAAGGAAGGCTTGTCTTTACTTCATCATGGAAGAAACTACCATGATAGTTTTGAAGGAAATGTACCTTGCTTCCAGAAGTAAGTGACTCTTCATAGTTAATTCCCTCTTTCTGATAGAAACCTCTAGCCACAACTCTTACCTTACTTCTATCAGCAACATATCTTATCTTGCAAATCCATTTGGAAGATACCACATTCTTGCTTTCTGGTTTGAGCACTATATCCCAAACATCATTCTAGTATCACAACATCTTCTATGAGTTTGTCTTCTCAGGTCATCAACATATCCTAGACTTTTACATTCAACCTTGAAGGTTGGAAACTACTTTACTCTTGGTAAAGTCTTGATCCATCACAAAGCTATCCATCATGTTATACCATGTCGAACTCAGATATAATTTTCTGTAGTCACTCCCCCTGAAGTGAAGTATCATCTTCCTTCTTCATTCTGTACAGGTGGTTCTATGCTTGACATATACTGGTCAATAGAGTATGTCATGTCATAGTCTATTCTTTCTAGGGAGAATCATGAACCTTGCTTTGTACCATTAGAGGAATTTTGGGGTCCAAAATGGGCCTCCTAAGGAAAATAATAAAATAATATTTAAAATAATAAAATAATAGTTAAAATAATAAAATAATATTGATTAATTTTGGAGGAAGAAAGAAAAAAACTACTTTTTGTGTTCGTATTTTCGACATATCTCCCTATGTTTTTACTCAAATTTCGATCAGGAGAGCTCGTTAGATGCGGAATTTGATTCCACATCCAACAAGTACCCACACTGCATACTTTTGATGGACCCTACTACCCCAAAAACAAGAAATACCTGAAAAAACGTGATGATGACATCATTATCACGTTTTTTCAGGTATTTCTTGTTTTTGGGGTAGCGGGGTCCATCAAAAGTATGCAGTGTGGCTACTCGTTGGATGCGGAATCAAATTCCGCATCCAACGAGCTCTCCCGATCGAAATTTGAGTAAAAACGCAATGAGATATGTCGAAAATACGAACAAAAAAAGTAGTTTTTTTTAATGACAAATATGTCAATTCAACCATTATGGTTGACTTATTTTATTGAAATTCTATTGGTTCTTGAATTCCAACTCACAAAAACTTATTTTGGCACGTTTTCTTATAAGGCCCATTTTAGACCCTAAATTTCCTCTAATGATTTGTTTCATCATATCATATACATCATTCCCCATGATCAACTGTTATTCTTTGATCATAGCTTCTTCCATAGCATTCTTTTCTTGAGTTATCTCTTGTACCCATGGTGGTCTTCATCCTTCAAGGTGGATCTACAACTCTCTGAAGCTCTTTCTTTCGTCATGGTGTCTCTGACCCTGGGAGCTTCAGATTCATGTTTATTGGAGTGAATCTTGAATTGTCATCACTTGTTCTTCGGAACAAGTCTCATCCTTATTTTCTTGAATGAGGCTCTACATGACCTTTCCTGCATTTCAAATGCACCAGTTGCATGGTTAGAACTATTTCATAAAACATATGCATAATGACAAATTCTTATGCATCATGCAACTGTTTAGTCAATACAACATTCAACCATATCTCACATAGACTTTCTAGATGCTTTCCATCTCTACCATGACATTATTGAGATTGTGCACTAATCCAATATGTCAGCAAAGAGGTTTGATAAGTAGCAATGGAGAGTTGTATAGCACCATGAGCTACTTACCCATCACATGCATATTAGTAGTATACAGTCATTAATGCAAACAATCTATCATGCATAACACATAAACGTAATATAATCAAATGTGTAACAAAACAATATCATGAAATGACAATTGAATACTTATCTTTATTTGTTTCAAGGGTATACTCCTTCTTGAGTCTTCAGCTTCATCGACTTCTTCATCCATGATAGCATCATTTCTTATCCGAATGCTGAGGCGGATAAGAAGTTCTTCAAGAGTTGAGATCTTCATATTTATCATTGATTGAGGGATCTTCTTTGGAAGATGAGAGCTTGATCTTCAGAGACGAGCTTCTTCTTCTTCCCAAAGTCGGCTGAAAGTAATCACTTCCGTCTAGAACACATTTATTAAATGAATGAATTTCATGATCCTGGGAGGCCATCCAAGGTGGCCATCACCACTTCTGCATTCTTCACTTCTTCTTTCCCCGCTTGAAGTTGTTCTTTGATTTGAGAGATCCTTATGACTGCATGGTCTCTGCATTCTGGATCTTCACATTCTTCAGCTGGTTTCTTAAGGTCATATTATGATCTATGTTCTTCCCTTCAAATAGCTTGGTCAAGGAATCAAACCTCATCGATGTCTTTAGGGAAGACACTTGTAGTACAACTTGATTCAAAAATGAATCATCAATGATCTTCTGGGATTTGACCAAGTTCTTCTTGAGAAAGGCTTCTATCCTCATCTCCCTCTGAAACTGGAACCTCTATGCTCATGTAGGTGTCCAATCCATTTTCTTCAGAGAGATCATATAATTCTAGGCTTGGAAGTTGTCAACTTCACCAAGCTTATCATCAAGCTGATGTCATAGATCACTTTGAAAAGAGAACCTCAAATGAACATAGCAAAGGATTAGATCTTACCAATTTGAGTTGTCTGTCCTGGTTCCGGAGCTGGCTGATCTAGGGTTTGTCACAAAAACCCTAATTTTAAAACTTGGAATCTTTCAGATCTGATTAGATAGATAGATAGATCTCTTCAAATGGAGCTGTCCAATGTACTCCATTTCTGAAAACAGTGGAGGGAAGCTCCCAGAACAGGAAGCCCTAATTTTCCAATTTCTTCTGCAGAAATGCCTGTTACTATTTCTATGATATATATGAAATTTCTGATCCTCTATATCTGAAATTTTGTACTGAGGTAACCTCGCATGTCCCCAATCCACCACCATAGGTTTCATTAGAATTGGTCTAAACATTTGGGATTTATGATCCTTTTCCCAAGGTGACCTGTTATAGGACTGTTCAGAACATCGAAGTTGTATGGCATGCCACGTGTCACTGGTTCATCTTCTGAGTCTGATATTCAGACCACCAAAATTAAAGTCCGTGCCCTTTCTGCAATTCCATTTGGACCTCTGTAGCCCAAGATATTGCAATTCTCCCCAGGAGTCTTGTTTAGGGATGAATTCTGGAAGAGGCTGGAACCCTAACTTGGAGAGAACATATCTCTTGGAATACAACGAATATGAGGATGAATTCTGGACAAAGTGTTCATATAGATTTTATATTCATCCCCTAAAATTTTCAGCTCCTGATCCTTCGCCAATCTCAGAATATAGAGAATGTTCCAAAACGTAGCAGTTTTAGTATTTAGAGTTTTTCTAGCTCGGGGTCAAACTAGGGTTTGACTTTCCCGGAGATTCACCCAACCAAAAATCTTGATCCAGGTCTCTAAACTTCGGTTTTGATGAGGAGAAAAATCCTATGCTCGTCTCACTCAAAAATTCCTCTTCTGTAGAAAGCCCTAATTTCCACATCGAAAATTGAAAATGCTCGGAATCGAATTCTGCTTCGACAGAACGATGCACCCTTCAAAGGAGAGTTAGCCTAGCCTTCTTTTGCTGATTGATTGTGGAGAGAGAACCAAAAAATAAGAATACCTAGCTTCTATAACTTGTGAAAGCTGCCCTATTCAGGTTAGCTCTAATACCATGTTGAATTTTCATATGCTTAACTAAGACATAAGTATATCATTTCATTTTTCATAATAAAAGCATATAAAGAAGGATCACTGAAAGAAACAGTATCACAAGAACAACACAGATTTATCCTGGGAAAACCCTAAAGGGAAAAACCCAGTAAAATCTTCCTCAATATAGATTCCCCAAAAATGGAAAAAGGTAAATCCAACAAGGAGATCAAAAACCCGATTCTCCTCCTTCTCCAGCAACTCTTGTCCTCCACAAGTGCGCTATTCCAAGTGAGTGTGTGTGTCTCAAATGAGGAGCACTACACCTCTATTTATATTCATCCATTTACTTAAAGTTTACTCAATTAACATGTCGGCTTAAGCTAACTCATGTAGGCTCGAGTTACACATGTAGGCTCAAGTAACCACACTGGGGTGCTGATGACTCACCTTTACAATTAGAGGGGACTACCTCATGACTCTTATTGGTTCTTCCGATTAGGAGCGTCGGGGTACAATGTAATACAAGAGGTTCTCCCGGTTGGACCATTAGGGACCACAAAAGATACATAAAGAATATTCTTCGAAGTTACAATATTTCAACAAGGACTGACAGTCCTGCCACCCCACTCCCAAAGACCATTAACTGCCTCAACTACCAGCAGCCTTTCTTAATGAAAGTGGTTGGAATAAAACAAAGGAAGAAGACACATGGGTTTTTCTCTAATTGGACAAGGTTTGAAAACCCCCCCCCACATTCTCATCCTTGTGAAAATCATGCCCCTTTCGATTTAGTTGCCGCGAACGAAGGTAGTCGGGTTCATTTAATTAATTATAGATGCATATTTACATGATGACCAACATAATATATGCCGCATGCCCAGATATACAATCGGTGACAAATTTAAATCCAAAACATAACATGACCAATCAATGGTGGGGCCTTGGCCCTTAGCTCCGCACCCTGATCATTTAATATATACATCATGTACATCTAATGCAACGGGGTCAAAACAGGGGAATTACAAAAAAAGACTACTTTTTTTGTTCGTATTTTCGACATATCTCACTGTGTTTTTACTCAAATTTTGATCGGGAGAGCTTTTTGGATGCATAATTTGATTTTGCATCCAACTAGTACCCACACTGCATACTTTTGACAGACCTTACTACCAAAAAAATAAGAAAGACCTAAAAAAGACGTGATGATGACATCATCATCACGTTTTTTTTAGGTATTTCTTGTTTTCGGGGTAGCGGGGTCTATCAAAAGTATGTAATGTGTTTACTCGTTGGATGCAAAATCAAATTCCACATCCAACAAATTCTCCCGACATCATCACGTCTCTTTTAGGTATTTCTTGTTTTCGGGGTAGCGGGGTCTATCAAAAGTATGTAATGTGTTTACTCGTTGGATGCAAAATCAAATTCCACATCCAACGAATTCTCCCGATCGAAATTTGAGTAAACACACAAGGAGATATGTCGAAAATACGAACACAAAAAGTAGTTTTTGTCTTTCTTCCTCCAAAATTAATAAATATTATTTTATTATTTTAACTATTATTTTATTTTTTTTCTTAGGAGGCCCATTTTAGACCCCAAAATTCCTCTAATGCAGACGAAGGTGTTTTTCATGTTCCTCTTTATTCTTGGAATAAACCTGAATGTTGTCAATAAAGACTACTACAAACTTATCCAGATATTTACTGAATATGTTGTTCATCATACACACAAAGTTTGTGAGTGAATTGGTCAACCCAAATGGCATCACTACAAAATCGTAGTGTTCGTACCTCGTACAAAAGGTGGCATTGGGAATATCTTCATCTCGGATCTGTAGCTGATGGTACCCAGATCGCAGGTCAATCTTCAAAAATATTTTGTCTCCTCCCACCTGGTTGAACAAATCATTGATCCTAGTGAGCGGGTAACGGTTCTTTATAGTCATTTTTTTCAACTGATGGTAATTAATGCACATTCACATCATACCATCCTTCTTCTTTACGAACAAAATCGGTTCTCCCCAAGTGGACACACTGGGTCGGATGTACCCTTTCTCTATTAACTCTTGCAACTTTAGTTTGAGTTCCACCAATTCTAGTGCACTCATGTAGTACGGGGATTTAGAGGCCAGAACTGATCCTGGCGTCAGTTCAACAAAAATGTCTAGGTCTCATTTTGGAGGTGATCCAAGGATTTCCTTTAGAAACAAATCCTTGAAATCTTCAAGAACGGGGAAATATTCTATGTGTTGTTCTCTATCAGACTCTATGTCTCGGATGTTCACCGCAAACAGCTTGTATCCTTTCCTAACACACTTCTTCACTTGTAAGGTAGATATTTGTCTTACAGAAACTTTCTTTGGGATGCCTTGAACTTTCACTTGGTTCCCTTGGCTATCAGTACACAAGATAGACTTGTGTAGACAATCGAGCATGACATGGTGTTGTTCCAAACAATCCATGCCGATAAGAATATCGTATGATCCTAAAGATAGGATGTTCAGGTTTACCTTAGTAAGGAAACCATTCAGGTTTACTTCACATTCTTTAACAAATTTCAAAACCTTTTGTCTCGTACTAGTTGCTAACTGTACCAACCAACGTTTAATATGCTTTACTTTGCCTAACTTAAATAAATCAACAATCTTAGGTGCAACATAGCTCCATTAAGCATCGGGATCAATAAGTATTGAAACAGAGTTGTTCAAGATCTTACTTTTGATCTTGACCATTGTAGCTTGATGGTTCACCTGTCGGCCATCTAATGCTACATAGATTCGTGGGGTTCCCACTATATCCTCAACGGTAGGTTCTTCTTGCAGGTTATGTAAGACTCCATTGTTCTTGTTCTTACAATCTCGGGTATAATGCGGTTCGTTGCACTTCTAGAACTTGATCACTAAAGGGGTAGCATTGGCTCCACTCACCACTTTCTTATTACCATTAGGAGCTGGTACATAAGGCTTCATACCATTTTTGTTGAAGTTCTTGTTTGTTTGAAAGATTTTATTTGGATTCCTATAACACTACGGGTTTGACGTAGGATTGCGATTATCAGAAAAGTTTCTAGACTTTTCTCTGTTTCGATTCTGGTTTTCTTTCCATAACTACCCATGCTCATAATAGAGTTGATCCTTATGTAGCGCAATATCCATATTATTTCAAATGTCGAATTCAATCTTGTCCAAAAAACTAGGAGGAAGACATCCTAGGAACTGTTGGATCTTCACCTTCTCTTCTTTGATATACGATACATAATGCAGCAGATCTAGAAATTTGTTTATAAATGCGTCCATAGTCATGGACCCCATGCGTATTTCATGGAACTCGTTTACCTTGCAGTCAAAGAAATTTTCTGACATGTATTTTTCTTGGAAAATATTTTGGAAGTTTTCCCATCTTATTTCTCGTAGCTCATCTTTCTTGGTGTGCTTTAAATCTCGCCACCATCGTGCTGCCTTACCATTCAGGTTGTAAATGGAAATCCTAGCCTGCATCACAGTTGAATAATTATGAACCTAGAAATACTTACTTATTCCTAGAAACCATTATTTATCCTTTTCTCCCGTATTTACTTCACCTTCATAGGCCGGGGCTTGTTACAACTGATTTTACCACACATGGTGGATCACACCTTTATGGCCTTCCTTGTCCCTTTGCAGACTCTTTGGATCCCACTGATCATTTTTGTACCTTTTATGTTTCCAATATCATCCTTAAAATCATGCATTATTTTCCATACGCGTCTTTTAAACCTATTCTCGCGTTTATACGTGGATATGACCCTCAAACCCGCGTACATCGGGATGTGTGCAAAAGGCCAAATAGTTTTGGAGTTTTCCTTGATGTGGATCCAAGTCACTTGTCTCTTGTCCTTCCATATTTCTTGATATCACTCGTATTTGACCTTCCATTACCCCATTGAAGCACTATATAAGGAACGCTTTGGATACATTGAAGGAGGAGGAATTGAAGAGCAAGAAAACTATAGTCCATTACTGTCGGAGCTTATACTTGAGTCTGCATCCCTTTGTCCCTTGGAGCACTTTGTGTTCTTCCCAAGCTTTCCTTTTCTTGTGAGCTTGCTATCGAGAGATGGAGGATTGAAGTGGTGGAGGATAGATGTGCCGACAGAGGTTGTCACTATTGTAATATCTTATTTATATTAATAGAAATATCTTTTCCTGTCCAATAATGTGTGTTTAAATGAGTATTGAATCCATGGATTTTTTTAAATGTTTATATGTTGTTGGTTATATATGCTAGAGTAGGTATAACACCATTATATAGAATGCTTCTCTTTTTTGTTGAATGTTAAGAGAGCAAATTGCTAATACAAGCGAGAGTGGAAAAGCTCAACGGGGATCTACATCAACCATCTGGAATAAGGTATGTTTCGAGATCTTTTAGTGTTAGATGTTTTGTTTCTCTTGGATATGGGAAACGATTGATTTCTGCGGTTACTCTATCTGTTGTGGTACCCCAAGCCATAGGAAGTTTTCTCTGTAACAGAATTGGCGACCATACTGGGGAGTTCTTAGTAATTTCCTCTGGGGGTTTTATCCACATTCAATATTCTTGAATTGCTCTGATTTCTCTATTTCTAAGTTGGGTCTGGGGCCATGTTTTCCTAGTAGTGTCTGATAGGAGTAAATTTTGTCTCAGGTTGTCTATTTACCTTATTTTTTATCTGTTTTTCTTCCTGTACGTGAGTTTTTTCTTCACAGTCACGTGTACATGCAGTTTTTACTGGGATATCCACGTATATACACGGGTTTTCTGCACATAGTCGCGTATTCCCTAAGTTTTTCCTTTTTGGGGAAGATTAAGTGTTTTTGGTTGAGTTTTGATAATTATTGAGTCTTCTTTGATGCTTCTGGAGTCTGTATACACCTCTCTTTTTTACCAGAGACACTTTTTAGTTTGAAATTTTTGAAAATGTTCTTGTCATTTCATTTTCTATTTTTTTTTTGGGATTAGTGCATTAGGTCTTTTTTACCTTAATGCTTTGCTTGAGTGCTTTCTGATAGCGCTTGCAGAGTCTGGGGGTTGTAGAGTCATACGTTTTCTTTATTATCTCATTTTAATTCAAAAAATACAAAAACATTTGCTTTTTGCATCATTATGCATTGTTGCATTTTGCTTGGTACTTGCATTAGGTTTGCTTGGAGAAGTATTAGTCATATTTTCATATAGGAATGATTCCATATTCATTAGAAGAAAAAAATTTCACTTCACGTAGTAGCATACCCCATTTTTCATTCAACACAGTGCATTTGCATTGATTTTTAGGTGTCCATTTTACTACTTATTGCGTCATAGCATCACTATTTGCATGACCATTTGCCCTTTCGAGTAATAAGCCAATTAAAATCAACGCATAATAAAATGAATTACAGTCTTTTCTTTTATAGGGTGCACCAACAAGATTAGGTTTTAGGGTCTTGGAATAGTTCATTGTGTGTAAATTATCCAAGACCACTAAATGAAACATTTATGTGTCTGTCCAAGTGAGAGAGTGAAATTCCTTTATCTAATTAGTGTTTCTCAGGATCTTCCTCTTACAAGGGAGTTAAGCACAAGGCATTGTGAGTGATTATTGATTGGGATGACCCGTAGTCATAACTGAGTAGCACTGGAGATATTTCTAGTATTGTATTCGTATATGGGGGCTCTTTCGAGATTTTCGGGCTTTGCTACCCTTCCCATACGGTCAATCTTGCTTGCGACTATCCACCTGAGAATTGATTATATTGAGGTACCTTAGCTTCCTTACCTAGGTTATCGAGGGGGTACTTCACAGAGGTTATTCTGCAGGTGTCCTATCCAGGTAGGGGTCAAACAACACAGTTGCTATATGCGTTGAAGCCGAGGGCCACTATAATTACAAACCTCCGCTTGTTGTGTATGGGAGTCTCAAGCCTATCCTAGGCAAGACATACCTGCTTCATTTGGGAGCTCACATATCCTACCCTTGTTTTCTTGTGATTTGGATTTACATTGTATAGGTGTATGCTCTCTGCATGCTAGTTTGCCTAGGGTTTGTGTAATTAGATTGATTTTTTTTATTTTTGGGTCATTGTGTATTCGAGCGTGGCACTTCACCATTCTCATCGTTTAGCAGGAATTCCACCTTCCATGTCTCCTCCTCCTTTGGGAGAGAGAAACAGACAATCCAGGTGGGCTACTTCTCACATTGATTCACACATGATGGGAGATCACGAGGATGATATTCCTAAGATTTCTTCTCCACCTCATGAGGTTGGGGATGCAGATTCTACTCCTGTATATGATCCTTCACCAGAAATACCTTCACATTCTTGTTATGATCCCTCATTCACAAGTCATCGGTATTGGTTACCAGGTGACGAGACTCATCATGAACCCATAAGCGCTAGTTATATTCGTTATGGCATGCCTGATATCCTTGCACATGACCCAGCACATCATGTCGAGTTAGAAATTGAACCTACCACTACACCTGGGGGTACTCATATTCCTTTCCATGTAGAGAGATTCAGGAGCACTAGTCACATTGTACCTTCCATCCCGGTGGTGGAAGCTACCTCACATGTCCGTCCTAGACCTAGTGTTAGTAGTCATATGTGGATACCAGAACCGACACAAGTGACCATAGGGAACACCACTTACATCCCTTCACTTGTCCCTTTGTCCTCAAACCCTACTCCTTCGAATGCTTTTTTGAAAACCCTTCCTCCCCCTCATTCACGTGGTCCTTCGGGCTGGAATATTGCTACTATCCATGTTCATACTGTGACTTCTCGCACGGTAGTATCTCAGAATCAAGTACCTCTTGTTGTATCGGGAGGTCATATTTCTATTTTTGGATCATCTCATGGTCCATCGCAAGGAGTTCCCCATATCCCTAACTATGGAGCTTCTCATGGGACATCCCATGGGACACCTTATGGAGCTTCTCATGGACAGTCTTATGGACCACAGTATGGACAAAAATATCAACCCTATGGGTATGGGTATCAACAACTTGCTTACTCTTCTAATTATGGATTTGTAGCACCACATAGTCAAGGTGCACCACATCATAATGCTTCCATGCATCCCTACATGGGTCAAATGGGAGGAGGATATTATGGCCAAGTCCATGGTATTTACAATAATCAGCCTTATATGAACCAAAACTATTAGGGAGCATGGCATAGACCAGCTCAACCTAGGCTCCCTTTCCTCGCAACATTGAACTTACCTAACTTATTGAGACTTATGAATGATCCGGTATCTCACGACTCGGCCTGGCCGGCCATCCCTAACAAGCTTCCCTCAGACATTCCTAAGTTCGAGGGCAAAGCATGAGAAGATCCTAGTGAACATGTCACTACTTTTCACCTTTGGTGCTCTTCCAATTCCTTACATGATGACTCAATCTGTTTAAGGCTATTTC
This sequence comes from Pseudotsuga menziesii, assembly GCA_001517045.1. Taxonomy (NCBI): domain Eukaryota; kingdom Viridiplantae; phylum Streptophyta; class Pinopsida; order Pinales; family Pinaceae; genus Pseudotsuga; species Pseudotsuga menziesii. The sequence goes on from LPNX010710559.1 coordinate 780,489, forward strand.
AACGCACCCTCACTAGGCCTGCAGCGGAATGGTATATAGAGTTACCAAGGGGGGTATTCATTCTGTTCGATGACCTTTCCATGACTTTCCTCAATCACTTTCAGCTACCCATGTGTTACGACGTTGGTACAGAACTCTTGTTGACATTTCGACAAGACAAAGCCACACATATCTCAGATCACATTCAAGAGTGGTGTATGATGGAAGAGATTGATTAAAGCCTTTATACCACCGGAATTTATCCTTGAGTGGTTCTTCAAGTCGTTGTTACCTTACATCGCAAAGGATGTTTCTACATCCAGAGTCCAAAATGAGGAACAAGCAATCTTTATGGCACAAGAGTTGGATTTGTTCTATGCTCAATCTAGACTTTTGTACGAGATCATACCTAACACTCCACGTTCTAGTTTCGATCCCAAGATAAAGCCTGGACCACATGCCAATGGCATTGTGGGTTTTATAAGTGCCAAACCTATGGATTCAGTTGTGAAACAAGTGAGCCAATTGTCTATTAATCAATCTGCTTCGGGACAAGACACGGCTTCGTCTCAGCCCACCCAAACGATGAGTGTACTTTTCGTGCAATCGTCGGACCAGGAGGGCAACCAGCAGCCCGGAAGGAATAAGAAAAAGGGTAAAAATAATCATAAGGGTGGGAACAAGAATGAAAATGATAATTTTAATGACAAGAATTCCCACAATGCTAGGGGGGACAAGCAGTCTAAATGTAAGGTAAATGTTCCTTGCAAATTGTGTAAGGAGGACCACCTCACTCACTTGTGCCCTCATATGGAAGATGCCTCAGGATTCATAGCACAGGGCCCAGCTGTGCTAACTAATCCTTTAGCCTATACTAAAAAAATGAACTCAAGGACCAATGATCCTCATTGTGCATTGGGCAGAGATCAAAATCCATTGGAAGCCAATACTAGTCATGGTTGCATCGACATGGTACGTGCTAATAAGGTTATGACTCATGCAAAAGATTATGGTTCATCACAACCAGACATTGGAAAAGAACCCACTCCACCCAAGAGCCCTTTGCATATCGAAAACCCTATGGATAAACCTGAAATTGCACCTCACATTCCTGAGGGAGTCCTAAAGCATTCGTGGCACAATCCTAATGCCTGAGCCACCTAGAACTATTCCGTTGTCGAGGACTTAGGTGAAACTCTTTATGCAATTTCCGCACTTGAAGTACTTCAGAGTTGTCTTCCTCAAAGGAAAGCCTTACTTTCTTCTCTTGGGATTAATGATGATAACTCTTCTTCCATCATCAAATTTGAAACCATGGGACTATAGCCTCGCTTTCCTTACTACATGTCTCTTTTGATTCATGTAGAGTGTCTTAATATGACCGTCAAATGCACTATGATTGACGAAGGCGCTATTGCTTCCCTGATTTCTTTGTCGTGACTGGAAGGGTTTGGGTTCTCCCAAGTTGTCTCAATCTGCTACTATGTTGACTTCTTTTGATGGTATATCATTTCAGCCACACAGGATTCTTTCTTCTCTTAAGGTCCAATTGGGAGGGTAGACCATCTCGATCCACGTCGAGGTGGTTGATGCACCCCTTGACTACAATATTTTACTGGGCCAGAATTGGATGTATAGTATGAAAGTCATAGCCTCTTCTCTATTTCGATTAGTATGCTTTCCATTTAATGGGAATATTGTTACGATTGATCAGACATCATTTCGTAATATGAGTGTTAGTGCATCATCAGGAGCTTCTATCCCGATTATTGATCATTCTCAGCTGGCAACTAGGAGTGTGGGTGTGGGTATGTATCCATCTCTTATGGGGACCTTTAGTTGTCCTACGCCCATTCTTATGATCGGATCTAGTTTCGGTGGGGCTTCATCTTCATTGAATTTGGTGTCTTTTCGCACTACCCATATGGAAGATCCTTGGATTCTTCCTTCATCGATTCCTTTGAATGGACCTGCCGAAATGGATATGTCATTTCCTGCAACAATGATAGCATGTCAAGCGAATCTTGATTGTGTTGCAAAACCTAGTCCTTCCTCTTCGCGGATGGAGGAGGAGGACCCATATGTGCTTCCTATATGGGAAGTTGAGTCCTCTCACGCACATGATTTCCTTGACGATGCTTTTCCATTAGATGAAGCCATTATCGAGGCCATGTCTGAGCTTGAGCCACCTTGGTAAGAGTTACATCATAGATCATATTTTCTTCCCGAGCTTAATCATATCGAGCTCTAGGAATTTAGGGAGATTATTAGCAAGAATATTGGTAGTCTCATGGTTCCATTGAGATCTCCTGTTCAAATGGTTGATGGGAACATGTCGAATTTATCACCTACTATTCCTATCAATATTTCTTGCAATCCTGGCAAAGTTGAGAACCTCTAGATTGGGGCTGATTGTTTCCCTGATGAGATTAAGGAGTATACCGAGCTATTTAAAGAGTTTAGTGACATCTTTGCTTGGTCATATGAGGAAATTCTAGGTATTGACCCTCGTATTGTCAAACATGAAATTAATACCTATCCGAATGCGAAGCCTGTTCGACAACGTTTGCATGCGGTGAATCCTAGAAAAGCACACGCTATTAAGGCTGAGATAGAGAAGCTGTTAATAGCCAATTTTATCTATCCCGTTCCCTTGACGGAGTGGGTTTCAAATCCCATTCTGGTTGATAAGAAGCAAGGAGCTATCCATATATGCACTAATTTTCGTGATTTAAATCATGCTTGTCCTAAGGATAATTTTCCCACACCATTTATTGATTAGATTTTAAACGAGTGTGCTGGAAGGAAGGTATTCCCATTCATGGACGATTTTTTCGGATATAATTAGATTTAGATAAAACCCGAGGATCAACATAAAACTGCATTTATTTGTCCTTGGGGTACATTTTCATATCGAAAGATGCCTTTTGGTCTTAGGAATGCTAGAGCCACATTTCAGCAGGCCATGACCTTAATTTTTCATGATCTCAAAACAATTATCGAAGTGTATTTGGATGATCTTGCTGCTCATTCTCATCTGAGAGTGTGTCATCCATACCATTTGAGATTAGTATTCGATAGATGCCACCATTACCAGGTTAGGTTAAATCCTCATAAGTGCATCTTTTGCATCACTGTTGGTCACTTTCTAGGGTTCATTGTATCCAAGGAGGGTATAAGAGTCGATCCCTTAAAGGTTGAGGCAATACCTCAATTGTCTCCCCCACGTAATATTAGACATCTTCAATGTTTGCAAGGCATGGCAAATTTCTTGGAGATTCATGGTTAATTTTGCCAATTTGACTAAAGGCTTTATGCGTCTTTTAAAGAAGGACACTACTTTTGCTGGGATGAGTGAGCCCAGGAGTCCTTTAATGCTTTTAAGCGAGCCTTAGCATCGACCCCCGTGCTTAGTCCACCTAACCATAGCTATGATTTTTTTATTTATGTGGCCTCGTCCATGGAGATGTTTGGTATGGTTTTGGTTCAAGAGGATGAGGAGCTCCATGAGCATGTCATATATTATGTGATCTAGAACCTTATTGATGCGAAAATCCGTTATTCTCATGTGGAGAAACTTGCCTTGGCCACCGTTTATGCAGTTCATAGATTGAGACATTACATTCTCCTTCATCAGACCTTGGTGGTAGCTCATGTCAATCCATTTTAGTTCGTCCTCAATAGAAGGATGATCGGGGGAAAATATAATAAGTGGATTGTTATTTTGCAAGAATTCGATATTGAATTCATTTTGACGAAATCGAATAAATCGTTGATCTTCACAGTGCTCATTTCTGATTTTCCAAGTGTGGAGGAGGAGGAGGTTTATGACGATACATTTGTCGATGATCATATTTTCCTTATCTCAAATTTAGACCCATGTTATGGGGATATCATTATATATTTGCAAACATTGAAGGTCCCTACTCACCTTTCACGGGATGAGCGATGACGACTACGTCATGTATCTAAGAACTACCTTATAGTGGATAACACTTTATACCGCCATGGGGTAGATTCAATTTTACGTCGTTGTTTAACCCATGATGAGGTTGAGGTTGTGCTGAATGATTTCCATGGAGGGGCGTGTGGTGGTCATCTATCTAGGCTTTCTACAACCCAAAAAATTTTGAGAGTGGGATATTTTTGGCCGTCGATCTTCCAAGGTTGTGTCAATGCGGTCAAGAAGTGTCTCCCTTTCCAAGTATTTGCATGCAATATGTGCTTGCATCCTGCCCCGTTACATCCGATTATCACCGCCAATCCCTTCACCAAGTGGGGGCTTTACATCATGCACTACTACATTTCGATCCAAAATCCGATGGCACATGGATTTCTCTTTTTAAACTTACCAAAAATCACAAAGATACAATTTTTTTTGTAAGTGTGGCCACAAGAATCGGTTAAGCAATGGCTATTCTCATAACCATCGCTTAATTGACGGTGTGTTAGTCAGGAAGGTCATTGAAACAAACAAAGAAAAGCCAAAAGTCACATAGGGCGTGGAACCTACAAATGCCATACACGCCAAGGATTCACCTTTTAGCATAATACCGTGAGAAGGCTGTCTGTTTGGCCTACCTAATGGAAACACAGATCGCACAGATCAACTCACTACAGAGCCAGGGGTCATATAGATCCATAGATTTCCCCACACATATTGATATTGTATGCACAGTTTGCTCAAATTAAGCACAGTACTAGATTTCGAGTGAATTGCAATTTCCAGGATAGAATGTCTTACGCATACCTTTTCAACTACACTGTCATAGGAGAAACTGGTAGGCATCTTGATCTATATACATTCATTCTATTCTATGTGTATCCATGGAAAATTGAATTGCACTTTCACTAGAATGAATGAAACGATAAATGTTTTGGTGTTTGGCAGGAGTGGGGAAGTCATGCCTATTGCTGCAATTCACGGACAAGAGGTTCCAGCCAGTGCATGACTTGACAATCGGGGTGGAATTTGGGGCACGCATGATCACCATTGGCAACAAGCCCATTAAACTTCAGATCTGGGATACGGTAACACCCTATCAATTTCTCATTGGTTTCTTTTTACTTTTCATCTCGTGTATATGCTACCCCTCGCAGAATTCATTCTGAAATTGTAACTGGCACAGACCCATTTACACTCGGATAGGATATGTACCGAACCCATCTTGATATGTTGGTGATTTGTGTGAATTTGAGACATGCATCCTTGAGCTTCATAACCTTGATGTGCATATGAAATGAGCCCCTGGTTTAGATGGGTCTGCGTCAGTTACCATCCATTTTCTCACTGGCTTCTGTTCTTCTTCTTTTCATTTTGTATGTATGCGATCCTATGTAGAATTCAACTTGAAAATATAACTACCAGAGCTTCATTTACACCCGGTATGATATGCGCCAAACCCATCTTGATATGTTGGTCATTTGTGTTAATTTGAGGTATGCATCCTCGAGCATCACAACCTTGAGATGAATATGAAATGAGGACCTGGTTTAGAGGGGTCCGGGGTAGTTACTATCCATTTTCTCGTTGGTTTCTATTTTTTGGTCCTTTTCTTCCTTACATCTTTTATGTACAAGATCCCTACAGAATTCATCTTGAAATTGTAAATAGCAGTGTCGCATTAAAACCTGGGGATGATATGCACCGAACCCATCTTGGTATTTTGGCAATTTGTGTTAATTTGAGATATGCATCCTCGAGTTTCACAACCTTGAGCTGCATTTGAAATGAGACCCTATTTTAGATGGGTTCGGAGGCTGGGCCAGTTACCATATGTTTTCTGATTAGTTTCTTTTGTTTGTCCTTTTCTTCTTTTCATCTTGTATATATGGGATCCCATGTAGATTTCATCTTGAAATTGTACTGAGCAGAGGCCTATTTATACTTGTCTATGGATATGCATTGAACCCATGTTGGTATGTTGGTCATTTGTTTGGTATTTTGGCAATTTGTGTTAATTTTAGATATGCATCCTTGAGTTTCACAACCTTGAGGTGCATATGAAATGAGACCCTGTTTTATATGTGTCCGGAGCCCGGGCTAGTTACCATTCGTTGTCTGATTAGTTTCTGTTTTTGCCCTTTTCTTCCTTTCATCATATATGCGATCCCAGGAAGAATTCATCTTGAAATTGTAAGGAGCACAGGCCCATTTAAACTTGTCCATGATATGCGTTGGACCCATGTTGATATGTTGGCCATTTGTGTGAATTTGAGATATACATCTTTGAGGTTCACAACCTAGAGGTTCCATATGAAATGAGACCCTGGAGTGTCCATATTCAATGCACCCAATTCACTCTCTAGATGCAATGCACTGTAATAAAGATTCATAATGAGATGACAGGCCACCCCACCCTCACCGCCGCTATAGAATGCATTATGCTTCCAAGTGTTGCAAATGTCTATGATATCTCCCAACATTTCCAACTTTTTCCAAGGTTTTCAGGTTTATTTTTCTGAGTTTTTTTCCAAATTTTCCAGGTCCAAGCTTACGCTTTTTGACATTTTCCTGCATATTTCCAAATTTTTTTTTTTCGGGCCCTTGGTGATGTATTCTCGAAAATGATTTTTGCAACAAGGGCTTCAATCAGAGGATTTTTTAAATTTGCATTTGTTCCACCTTGGATTTCAATATTATTCTATATGGAAATCCATGAAGTAGATTCTCTAACATCGTATGAGGTCATATGTTCTTGCCCATGTTTGAATGAATTCTTTGAGAGGGAAGGATGTCAGGATTTTTGTTTTGAGTTTAGCCATGTTTCTCATTTTACAAATGGGAATCATGTCTAACACATAATATATTAAGAAAAAATAGCCATGTTTAAAAGTTATCTCTCATAAGTGATGTAATCCCATATGAATCGATTGTGTTGCTCACTTTATCATTTTCTGAGTATTGTCAAGAAAATGTGTGTAGCTGCTTCTGTCATAGATTTTGTGTGGAATGAGTACTGTATTTCGTGAATTGAATTGGTTGCCACAAGTGCAGTTTTGGAAAAGGTTGAGTGCACATCTGCCTAAAATGTTTGTTGTTCCATGCTACATTCTTTTTGGAATTTATATGCAATAGGAATTTAGTTTGTGGACATTGACAATCCTGAATCACAAAATAAAATTAGCATCATTTTCAATTTTCAAGTTTGGAACTTGTGAACTTGAAAAAATTCACTGATTTATCTCTTCTGTAAATTATTTTCTAGTGTCAACTCAAATAATAGAAAAAAGAAACTAATAATTTGGTTAGATCGTTTGCATTAAAACCTACTACCATGAGCATGGTTTAGCACATGGGGGATTTGAATTTCCAAGTATATCTTTCCTGTTAATGTAGGCAGGACAAGAGTCGTTTCGATCGATTAAAAGATCATACTACAGAGGGGCAGCTGGAGCACTTTTGGTTTATGACATCACAAGGTATTTTATTTGTTTTTAAACTTCCATCATGTTCCAACTATTCCTTTTGGCGGCTTGTTATGAAAGACCAATTTCCATCTTCCTCTGGTCATCTGTTTACATCATCCTTTTGTTTTTTCTGTTAAATTAACCAAATTAGAAGATTAAAAATGCATTTCGTGGGATGTATGGAGGGTTTCCTATATAATAAACGATTCATGGGGTTGAGTTACAAGCTCTAATTGTTATGTTCATACAGAATATCTGCCTTCACACCACTTTTCTAATATTCCCCACTTTTGGAGGGGATTGTTTCATGAATAACAACAAAAACGAAGCCCCAGATAATTCTGCTTGCTTATTATAGATCAGTCATTCATGGATAGATAATTACTTCCAGCTAGAAAAATATTGTTCTCAAGTAATTGAAATTTCTGTAGGAATTGCAATTTCAAATATTTTCTGTTTGAATTGCTTTGTTAAGCTTGCAATTATAGGGACAGAATGTAGGCTATAGTTGCTCTGAAAAATTTGGAATAATCACAACAAGTTCTGTTACTATTTGTTGAGATCATAGTCAAAATACATAGATTAAAGCTCTATACCAGCAAGATAGGCATGTAATATGTTGGTTGATCTCTTAGAATAACTTATTGGTAAGATTCATGTGGTATATCACATGCCATAGAAAATGCAAATATGACCTTAAATGATATTGGGGTGCAGATCAAGCTTAAAAATGAGAATATTGGGCATGGGTTTAAAATGTAAAAATCAAAATTTTGGATTGTTTCAAGGGCACATTCCTAGAATTTTTTCGGGGGATGTTCTATAGCGCTTGGGATATGGGACACATTCTGAGATAGGCAGACCCAGGAACACATCCCTTAGCAACACAACTTTTGATAAGTGCAATACCTGCATAAAGTTATATCCTAGGACATGGAGACTCGGGATTGCATCCCTTGGCAACATAACTTGTGATAATTGCTATACTTGTGTGAAGTTTTTCTACCATTTTGTTGACATTCTTTGGAGGTATATGGTGTGTGTCACTACTTTAGTAGAGGAGTTATTGGGTGGTTGGATCTATCAAGCATGTATCTATGGTATTGCTCGTACCAATGCCTTTTCAAGTTTAGCTTTAAATTTTGGGGCAATTTGAAAAGTTGTTTGAGTGAGGAGGTAATGGGAAACAACTCCGTTTCCTGTTGGATGCGAGAGAAGAGATTGCCCACAAATTTTATTCAAAAAATTCAATCACTCTCTTTCATCTCCATTTTGATTGAAAATATATGAAACAAGTTGATACACAAATGCACTGTTTGAGCATTTGTTTGGCTAAGATGAAAGCACCACTTCATAAGATCTTTGCAATACTTGAAAGGTATAAATGGTTGGGAAAGATTCTTATAAACTGGTCGCACCCTTGTATAGTGTGTACACTACTATTTACGAGGGTGGTTGTAATACTTACAACCATGTGAATGCTCAATCATCAATCTGTAATCATGTAATCATGATTGTTTGAGCACCTGTTTGGGGGTTTGGGTTTCGAAGTATGCTTCTAAACTTAAGAGCCATGTGTCTAATTCATTGGCTTTGATGGTGTTGTCAAAATGTTGGATGTTAATCTTGGTGTCCATCTTGAAATCAGGTTGGGTGCTAGGCACTGCTATATGCATGGATTCATATTGCATGAGGTTTTGAAACGTCATCAATATCATCATGTTATTGGTTAACTTTTTTTGAAAATCTTAGCTGTTTTGAGATTTTTTCTGTAATTTCTTTTGTCATGATTTAGACCATGCTAGTCTCTGCATGTTGGTGTATATCTAAAATGTGTTTAGGTGAATATTGTGGGTCTTGTTTATAGGCTAATGCGACTAGCTTTTTTTAATACAAAAAGTTGAAATGACTTGAAGGGAGCTTGGAAGAGTCAAGATGTGTCTTTTGCATAGCTATTCCATATTTACCAAGGTTGCTCTGTAAATGATGTCTAAACTAAAACAATATTTTAGAACACTGGACAAAAATCACCTAAATGACTATGAAATCAGTTTTTTTGGCAGTAGAAGCTCAATCATTATATAAAGGTCCTAATGGCCTTCATACAAAGAGAGGAATAAAATGGGAATATTACGATTACGTAAAATACTAAGTTGATAATTATGCCTGAAATTCTGTAACACTGTCAGATTTGATAATTATGTTGATATTCATGAAGCTTCTTTGTCAGGTACAGAAGTAAATGATAGTGCAATGCAATAGTAACTTGGCATTCCTTGTAATTTCTTTCTGATACTTCAACAGTCTCTTTTTCCTTTATAAATGAGTTTCCCTATGTTCCTCATCTTATCCTAAACTAGCAAGTTAACTCACCAAATCCTTTATTTTCCTACTCCACTCCAGCTCAAGCTGCTCCTTCTTAGAGTTACCCTTTTCCATCAACGCCTCTATAGTTCTTATTCTACCATACTCTGCTCTTGAATCTATATCATCCCATCACACATTTCATGCTTCTGGGTCTCTATCGCCCTCCATATTTAAATGAGATGACAAATAGTTCTATCTGAAAATAGATCAAGCCCAAAAAGCAGTGCTGAAACCTGGCCCAGCTATGGCTTCCATCCACAAATAGATTCAAAAGCTGAGTTTTAGAGCAATTTTCAAAATTTCTCTTTTCCTTAGCTATCTATATTTTTTTTAACAAGCAACATCTCATCCCACTTGAATCTCTTTTCCTTAGCTATCTATCTATTTTCACCGCTGCCAAGAACACATCCAAAATTGAAAGAGCTTACTTCCCAGAATTGATTTAGGGTAATTTTATGACTGTTTAGTGCTGCTTCCATCCACAAATGGCTTCAAAAGCTGAGTTTTAGAGCAATTTTCAACCTAGTATTCATTCTTAGCCAATAAAATTAACCCAGTTTGCCTCTTTTGTGCCCAGGTCACCCCAGGGCTTTCCTGGAAGATCTAGGTGGAAATCCTTTGCAAAACAAGGGGATAACAGAGAGCATTGCCATGGATTGATTAGCAGAGAAAAATTTCTCTTTTCCTTAGCTATCTATATTTTTTTTAACAAGAAACATCTCATCCCACTTGAAGCTCTTATGTAAGAGTAGATTGCTGGTACCTTGCCATCCCAATCAGCCGGTCAATTTCATGGATCTTGTTCAGATGGTCAGTTTTAGTGAGGGAGGCTGCACATGCAGGAGGTGCACATGAAGATATCACCCCAGCTGGATTTAATATTAGGACCTTAGTACATGAATATGGTGGAGGTGCATTTACTGTCTCAGGTAAATGAAACAGTGTATGGTCATTGGTAAATGTGTTACCTATATTAGTGCAAAGGCATAAGAATAATCCGCATGGAATTTTTTACCTGTATTTTGTATGCTTTTCATGACTTTGTTGGGATTGTTCCTGGGATCATTCTACAGCAAATTCCACCCATTGTTAACCTAGATCATGTTTGCCAGCCAGTTGAAAACATGTGATTTTAAGGTAGTTCTATAGTTATAACTAAATAGCAAGGAGAGCATAGCATATAAGTTGGAAGGTATGAAAATAAAACTTGAAAGGAGGACTGCCCTCAAATTCCATAACTCTTTAGCTTTTTGTGTGGAATTTCTTTGTAGTAGACATGACACAGCCCACTTTGTTCTTGTGTTTTAAAAATGCCACATATATTACATTATAAATCAAGTTACATGTACATCAAAAATGTTACATCTAGGAGCCAAAAATAGGCCTGACAAGAGCTCCTTGTCTACATAAGTAAGGAGATCTAGCAATTGGATTTGGTTCTGAATTGAAGATTATATACAAATTGTTCATTATTATGTTGGAATTTAGTATCTCTAGAGCACTCTCTATCCAATATAGTATAACTCTCTGATTGATTCATTTGGTAAGTTAGATCTTCATGTCCAATTGGGTTGTTCAAGTTCACATTCTCCATAATCACTGCCAGAGTTCTGTATTGTCAATAATAGATATAGACTCAATAACCCTAGATTAAGGCACTAGTCTTGTTGAATGCCACCCTATGTCCATAAAAAAATCCCCTAAGAACATTCTGCCATCTAATTTGAGTTACAGATCTGGAATTGAAGGGACAGATTAGGGGTGTTTTTCAGGTACTTCCCCCTTCATGTTGGCATGAAAGAACCAAGAAGGTAGGAATGACACTGTGGTGACATTGAGCAGCATTCCTGAGTTATACTAGGCCTGTTCTTTGGTTTAGGGACCCGATGATCTCAAGTGCAGGTTTTGGATGTAACAAATTGGTGGAGTTCCCGAGGATGAAGTCTAGTTCCCGTGCTTTATGCTACAACGGCTTGATGAGACATGTTTGTTAGGACCTTAGTACATGAATATGGTGGAGGTGCATTTACTGTTTCAGGTAAATGAAACAGTGTATGGTCATTGGTAAATGTGTTACCTATATTAGTGCAAAGGCATCAGAATAATCCACATTGAATTTTTTACTTGTATTTTTTATGCTTTTCATGACTTTGTTGGGATTGTTCCTGGGATCATTCTACAGCAAATTCCACCCATTGTTAACCTAGATCCTATTTGTCAGCAAATTGAAAACATGTGATTTTAAGGTAGTTCTATAGTTATAACTAAATAGCAAGGAGAGCATAGCATATAAGTTGGAAGGTATGAAAATAAAACTTGAAAGGAGGACTTCCTTCAAATTCCATAACTCTTTAGCTTTTTGTGTGGAATTGCTTTGTAGTAGACATGACACAGCCCACTGTGTTCTTGCGTTTTGAAAATGCCACATATATTACATTATAAATCAAGTTACATGTACATCAAAATTGTTACATATAGGAGCCAAAAATAGGCCTGGCAAGAGCTCCCTGTCTACATAAGTAAGGAGATCTAGCAATTGGATTTGGTTCTGAATTGAAGATTATATACAAATTGTTCATTATTATGTTGGAATTTAGTATCTCTGGAGCACTCTCATGAAAGAACCAAGAAGGCAGGAATGACACTGTGGTGACATTGAGCAGCATTCCTGAGTTATACTAGGATTGTTCTTTGGTTTAGGTACCCGATGATCTCAAGTGCATGTTTTGGATGTAACAAATTGGTGGCGTTCCCGAGGATGAAATCCTGCTTTTCCTATCTTCCTCTAACTCTTCATTTGCCTTTTGCTCCACTAGAATTCTAGTAAGCTGAATTTAAGCAGGATAGGAGAGGACAACTATTTGTGACAGTGTAAGTTTTTCTTGTCCTTTATATTATTTTGGCCTGTTTCCATTTAAAAAGTTATTTTGTTCTATTCTATTCCCTAGTTCTCAAAAGCGGAGTTCATTCTCCTCTTCTTCCATCTAACCATATCCTTAACTTCAGTAACTTTTAGTAGTCTCATACCTGCCTGTTTGTTAACTATTCTCAACTTGGCAATAATAATTTGTGAAGTTATATCTTCATTTGTGGATATAGATATGGAAAGAAGCTTCACATTCAAAAGCGTCGTCTGATTTTATTTTATTTTTCTGTTTTTCTTACTAGAAGAGAGATTTTATTTAATCCTTGAAGGGGATAGAGAATAGGATTTCTGAATTCTTCTGCTAGAGTGTAATCTTTGCATCCGGTTTAAGCACACTCATGAGGGCTTATCACCTTAGGATATGGAAAGTAGGTTACCCCTAAAACCAAGTAAAACCTAAGTTATCAAGATACGTATCTGGTGATGGATCTGCAAAATTTTGAAAAGCCATAAGTTAACATTGTTAAGTACTTCTAAGTTCGAACTTTAGGCTACTAGCCATATGTTAACATGGTGAAACAGTTGCAGTGAATGCTAATTTTTTTCTCTTTACAATTCTTTTTGTTCTTAAACCTTTTCCATTTGTAGATTATTTGCCTGTCACTTAGAAATGCTGCCTTTATAGAAATATATGAAGATCTGTTGTGGTTAAGGATTATAAACAAACTGTTGGGAATTTGGATGGGCATAGCATTTCTTTGGGGTTACCTGGAAAGAGACTTCACTTAGTATCGATATTTGTGTGTAATTACGATGTCTGACATAGTGTAAGTGACTTCACTTAGTATCGCTATTTGTGTGTGCTCATTTGCCCTTTATTATAATGGGATATAACTTGTAAATGATAAGAAACAGATTTTATGGTTTATTTTATGTTATGTAAGTACCATTCCTAAGTTGAGATGAGGTCTCTCAATGAGATTGTACATATTTATGACTCTTTTTACTGGTAAAATTGTTTTTGGGTTATATGTATGTGAGAATACTTTCTTGTTATAATTTTTCCTTTGTGTATTACTAGTGAGTAGTAAATTTCTTGTTAATTTTTTATCTTGATGGTTGTGCATAACTTCTGGCTTAATTGGCCCTTCTTAACATGACAGGTATGCTTGCACATGTTTTCATTGGACTTTTTGAACCAGGTCACCGAAGATCTTGAACAGGACAGCATGTGGGTATTCTCTCTTACATTTCTGTTGTAGGTTAATTGTGGTGCTTCATGTACATTGGTTATCTACCATGTTTTCTCTCTCCTTCTCATATTTTGTGAGATTTGTAGTATTTGTGGATAAATAGGAATATCAAACAGTTTACACAGAAGACTGAAGTTTCTGAGATTGGATGTTTCCACAGTGGATAACATTGAATTAAGCCTTCTGGATTCACTGTGTTGAAAGTTGGAGCTGATGACATATTTCGAGTGGAACCTATGCTCATCATCAGGATCCATAGAAGTTGTTATATTAACATTTAGTGTAGTCTGTGCCTTTCTATGCTCTCCTGATATTGTGTTAGTAGAAGATGTCCTTCATTAAACTTCTCTGTTGATCGAACATTAGACAAGTTCTCATATGGAAGAGATGTTACTGTAAAAATATGGTTTTTGGGAACAAAGAGATTTTAGCTGTCTATTCAACTAACACTACTCAAAAAAAAATGATTAGTTATCAACAATTCAATGTCCATATTCTAAATTTGGCAGTCTTAACACTTGGTCATCAGTATACATTATAATTTATAGATTATAGATTACATATGGTAGATAATATAAACACGTATACAATGTACATACATAACCATATACACACTAAAAGATAATGTGGAGTTGCTTGTTACGTCCACTCATCTAAGGGGCCATATGGACCTGCACAGTGTGAGCCTAATGGCCAAGTAAGGTTTAGATGAGCTGCACAACATGGCCATTGTGGGATGCATAATTGACTGCAAGTACAAAATAACTTACAGATGTTAGATTACATTGTAGCAATTATTTGACACAAGTGCATAGTGGATAGTGAATTATACAATTTTCTGCTTCAGAAATTAAGGGAAAGCAAGTTATATGGATTGCATTCAGTGTCTAAAGCCTTGTTCTGTTGTAGCCTTCTCTATGGAGCAGAGGATCCATCAATTGTTGGGATGGTGTTGGACAGTCCTTTCTCTAATTTGTTTGATCTCATGATGGACCTGGTTGACGTTTATAAAATTCGCCTTCCCAAAGTTCACGGTATGCTTTTCATTTGTTTTCTTTCAATCTGGGTATTGGTAATCTAGGGTTATGCTTATGAGCAGTCAAGTGCATCTGTTACCCTTTGAGACTAAAGTGTAAATTGGAAGATTACAAAAATGAAAATGTTCAAGAAATTTATCCATAGTCAAATCCATTTGTGATAGCAGTCTTTTTTAATATCTGAAATTCAAATTTATCTACTGAAGTTTATGATATTTACAAATGAAAATATTATAATTATATCATCCCATATTGTCTTGCAATTCAATGATCATTTCCAAGAGCATAGCAACCATTTCTTTTTCCTTAAATAAACTTTGATTTTCATTAAAATTAGTAAAAGATCACAATTTGTTAATTGAAAATAGTTAATTTCTTTGGGCCATATTTTATTATCAGTATATTGTTTGTAGTATGTACATATCTTTGTATTCTTCTTTGTTAATGTAGATAGTTGTTAGGCATTAATGTTCAAAAATTATTTAATGAAATGAAATTGGATCTGAGCTGTAATAAAAATAATAAATGTCTACCATACAACTAGGCTATCTTTTCAAATTCTAGTAATGATCATTGGATCTTATTTCAGGTGAAGTTTCTATTGATAATAAGATTATGTATTATAGATTGCCCCAAAAACCTTCATTCCAGCACTATTTGGACATGCAACTGAGGATGTATTCATCCAGCCACATCATTCTGACATCATTTTTAAATTGTACACGGTATTTCAATATCATTTTTTATCAAACTAATTGTCTTATGTCTTTAAAGCAAGATTAATATGCATTTAACAAATAATTTTTCTTATATAGCTAATGATGGATGTTCCATATAGGGGGATACGAATATTATAAAGTTTGAGGGTGATCATAACTCTTCACGTCTCTAGTTCTACTACGACTCAATTTCTATTTTCTTCTACAATGTCCTGCATGCTCCACAATTGTCAGCTGTGGGCACTACTGCAGCTGATAAATATTTCGATCTTGGAGCTTTATAGATGGGCCATGATTTGGATGAGGTAATTTGTTCAAGTTTTCCATTCTTTCATTCT
The DNA here is from genome assembly GCA_001517045.1 of Pseudotsuga menziesii. Classification (NCBI taxonomy): domain Eukaryota; kingdom Viridiplantae; phylum Streptophyta; class Pinopsida; order Pinales; family Pinaceae; genus Pseudotsuga; species Pseudotsuga menziesii. The sequence continues at coordinate 796,458 of LPNX010710559.1, forward strand.
TCCCTTCCACTCATTCCCAATGGAAGAGGAAAAAGAGCTGGAGACAGCTGGAGACATCAAATATGGGTTTCATTTAGAAGAGAATCATAAATTTATTATTTTCATCTAAACTTAAAATGGGTGATAGGAATTTTTATGACAACAATAATAACTGAAGGGGTGAGTATTGTGTATCTGAAACTTCTGCCCTTTATAATATTTATTACAGGAAATATGTCGTGTATGGAAACAGAGAAGAAACTCCATGGAGGGGTTTGGGAAATATTTCCCATGTGTAATTGTATTGGAAACATCTCAGAACCCTTTCCCAGACATTCCTTTGGATATTCCTGTATGGAAATCTTGTTTCCAAATAACACAGTTTTTTCCATTTTAGTAACGCTTGGGTGGGCCCCATACATTAAAAGCTAAAACAAAGAAATTAATAGCAAAACCCAAAGAAAAAATCCCAGCAAATTGAAATATGAGAACACTTTTCCTTCTTGTTATGTAAAACTCTGTCAGGTCTTCTTTATTTATTTATATGGTTGTAAAACCCTGTGAGTTGTGTTCTCAGTTTTTTGCTTTTTTTATAAATTTTATTAAAACATAATTGTTGTTTATGTATGGACAAGGCCTAATATGTTAGATGTAATCACCTTGTTATATAATATTGTCAGATATATACAGTAAATTTTTGTGTATTCATACTGTGTTCATTGTGAATTGCTTTTTTTATGTTTTATGTGACTGCATTCTTTCCCCATTTCCTAAAAATTGAAAGTGCCTTTTCCAAAATATGTATTGTTTACTAAACTCCCTACCATTTATGAAGCCTGTACTCGTTTCTCCACTCAAGGTAGCATAGTGTTAGAATGAGAATAAAATAAAGGTCTGGAATTGATAGGTTCAGAATTTGAGGATTTTAAGCAGAATATAATTCATGAATATTCCTAAATAAGGAGGGGTATTCTTAAGACAAACTAAAGGTGTGGTTGACTTGTTATATATTTCTTCTGAGTTTTTGGTGAATTTTGCATAGTTTGTTGTATGAGATTATCACTCGGCTTTGTATGGTGGAGCCTGGTTCAGCTAGCTCATCTTCAGCACCTTGCATAACTAACGGTAATTCAAAGAATTTATCTGATTTATGCTCTTTGCAGGCATGCTTCTTTAAAGTTATTGTCCATACCATTTCTTACAGTACACATAACAAAGTAGAGGGTATAGCCATCCTAGCATTATTTTCTCAACATCGAGGCATATATTCTATGTATTTATCTATAGCTAATGCCTTGCAGGATCAAGCAAGCCTCTAGAAAATAAAGTGCTTCAATAGTCTGAGTCTTCTTCGCAGACAGAAAAGATGATGACTGTAAGATGCTGAGGTTTTGGATGAACTTCAAAAATTCTTTTCTTTTGTTCTTGATATTGGGGCTTATTGAAATTACTTTTCCAGGTCTCAGAAGGTACTGTAGAGAAAGATGACGTTATAATTGAGCTAACAAGGGAAGATATGGAGTCATCTTTGGGACAGGTCAGTATTATGAAATGAATGTAGTATTCTGATTTTTTCTGCTTTTAAAGCAGTCGTCTGAAAATGAAATTAATCTTCAGTTCCTAGATCTCACAGAAATGCAGCAAGCTTTTAAACTGCCAGTTAATTGAATGGAATAATATATTTCATCCATTTTATGATGCTCATGGGGCTCAACATCAATGTATCACTATTTGCTTGCTCCCTGTAGCAATTTTTTCTGGGCTTGTACTTATTGTTTCCTAATAAATTAAATCTAAGCCTAGTCCTAGCTATATCAATAACACTTATATATCTTTTTTCCTTAGAAGTAACTCACCGGGAAACCTTGGGCTCTTTATTCCTATGATGGTAACTTAGAGTAAAGTGGGCAATGTAGATTTTTTAGCACCATTCTAAACAATCGGCATTTAAATCCCCTACCTGCTTCCAGACTGTGGGCCATTTTTCAGCACATCATTCTCGCTTCCGTGCTCCATGTTATTGATTGCATGTGAACCCTGCGCCACTTGGACACCCGCATCTGGGAATATTCAATTGTAATCTAATTTAACTGATGAGACTATAAATACTTGATAATGCTATGCTATATGTTAACATTGTACGTCTGTTACTGCAGACACTTTGACAAGACAAGAGGCATTGGAGGATGATAGATGACCTATGTCTTCTATTCGACAGGCTAGGTGATTTTTTTTTTTAAAATTCATATAGTGTTGCTTAAGCGATGATTTTTTTTGGCTAAGCGTCTCTTAACCGACGGTTTTCTTTGGTGAACCGACGGGTAAGCGACGCTTAGCCAAAAACAACCGTCTCTTAAACGACACTTATTGAATTTTTTTTTAAATTTTTTTACCAAACCGTCGGTTAAGCGACGCTTAGCCAAAAAAACCATCGCTTAAGTGACACTTATTGAAATTTAAAAAACAAAATCACCTATAGTCGTCGCTTAACCGACAATTTACATTTAACCGATGGTAGACTGACCTGTCGCTTAACCGATGGATTGGAAAGATGTTGGATAACCGACGCAAATACACCAACACTTAAAAAAAATTCATAGTGTCGTACATGCGACATGGAAGTGTCGAAAATCCGACAATACGGCCATCAGATTTTTGGTCGAAATGTAGTAGTGATGGATTAAAACCCAGGTTCGGCTGGGGGGCATCATCACATTATATAGTGGATATCAATTATTTCATGAAATGGGAAGAGGTTATGCCCATGATTAAATCCAACAGTGAGACAGCCGCGCATTTTGTTTTCAACCAAATTATTACTCCGTTTGGCATTCCAAAAGAGCTTGTCACTAACCATGGTAAGCACTTTCAGAATAGAATGATGGAAGAGTTGGATTTGAATTTAGGGTATAAGCAGAAGCAATCCTCTTCTTATTACCCTTAGTTGAATGGACAGGTTGAAGCAATGAATAAATCACTTCATTCCATTATCCAACGAACCATCGCGCAAATCAAGACGAATTGGCATATCATGTTATATCCTTATTTGTGGGCCTATAGAACCATGGTTAAGACTGCCCCTGGTTTCTCTCCATATCAGATCCTACATGGGGTGGAGTTTGTCTTGTCGGTTGAATGTGAAATCCCTTCGTTGAAGCTATCTACAAAGATTTTACTAGACACTTCTGCATTGGACGAATGTTTGGTCCACTTAGAGCAGCTTGATGAGCAGCGTTGGGATGCCTTGGTGGCTCTAGAAGTAAATAAGCGTTGTGTTAAGGTCCAGTATGATAAGTCTATCCATCGGAGGAGGTTTAGTGAAGGTGATTTGGTCCTTTTATGGGATCAAGATAAAGAACCCTTGGGATCAGGGAAGTTTAATCCCATGTGGCATGGTCCTTACGTAGTCAAATGTGTGTTAGAGAAGGGCACCTATGAGCTACTGGATTATGAAGGGACAGCCTTGGCGGAGCCTAGAAATGGGCTCTATCTTAAAAAATACTATGCATGATCTTCAGCCAGGGATGATTATTGTATATTATTGTACAGTTTTTTGCATAGTTATGTTTTCTTATGGTGATCGGGTTTGTTGATTAGCTTTCATTTCTTATGGTAGATGTCAATGGAGTCTTCCGCTTACATAGGATTCACTGATGGATCTAGCTTCCACACTCAAAACTGAGCTTCTGCTGCTTGGGTGATTTATACACTTAGGGTTCAGGTATTGTCTTCAAAAGGCATATGTTTATGGCCTTCTTCTAACAATGTTGCTAAATATAGTGTTGTTATCAAGTTATTGCGGGATGCCATTTCACATGGTGTTCTCTCTCATGAGGTACTTCTTGGTTCATAGTTAGTGGTTTCACAACTTAATGGCTTGTATCGTATTAGGGATCCGACATTATTACAAAGATTCTTATGTGTGAGATTTCTAGAATGGCAATTTGAGAACATAACATACATACACGTTTGAATAATTTTTAATCAAGTTGCTGACTCATATGCTAACTATGTGTTAGTTTGGCATTAGTTTCATAGACCATAAGCATATAAAAAACATACATTTTTACACACATGTAAATAAATAAAATTGATCATCATAAAATTTTTTCATTAAACATCCAAAATGTGATGTCATTATACATAACTTTCATAATACAAAATTGGGGCTTCCGAGCCACCAAAATATAATACATGGTAGTACAAAAATGAAACACTCTTAGGGGGGTTTTGATTGTCGTAGCACACCATGGCTCTAGCTAGTCGTCAAAATAATCAAACCCATGCCCATGGTACACCAACCACTTGGCATTGCATGGCCTCCGGCAAGTCCTTGACTTACGCTGTGGGTACCCTGTGTGTCAAGCATATGAAGTTTGTGTGGATGCTTTAGAGCATCCACACCCATGATGTCGTCTCCTCTTCCCCTTTCTCTATGATGAGGGAAACCATTTGCTCATCGTGTTCCAACATCTACATACACATGATAGATTGTCACTATGAGTCGTCACACCAAAACATGTCCTTTGAGTCAATATATCAAAAAACACAAAACAATTAATAATTCAAAAAACTTAAAAATAGGGTTTGGGATTCATTACCTATGTTTCCATATGTCACTTCTAGTGGTAGGGGCATGTTCAGATCTCTCCAGGAATCTATCCCTACATAAGGGTAGCCATCGATGGCAATGATCTGCCACCGCCGCCATGGAAAGAAGTCTGCTGGGTAGGGGTTAGCCACCCTACCTCCGCCCAGTCTATGCATAACATTTTTCCAATGTCGTTGGGCTGGATCTCAAACTCCATGTGGAGGAATGTCCACTCTAGGACTTAGCCCCAATACATGCTCAAAGAAGAATATTCTCAGTATGCTACCAAAACCGAATTTTCTCACCCTACCCATCTTGTAGTCATTGAGTTGTTGCTTCATGTTCCTCAATAGTGCAGTGGTCCAATTGTACATTATGGGTCTCATACACTCCACCGCATAGAACATCAATGGCCGCGAGGCCTGGTGGAGTGAAGCTAGACCAGTGATCCTGCCGAGTGCCAATAGTATGGCCTTCAGTCCGAGTACCTAGATCGAGTTTGTTGGGATTTGACTCCCAACCTTTTCCATGTCCAGAAAGCAGTATACCGCAATGTACTCAGCAATAGTAATTCCAGCTCTCGGCCCACAAGAGCGTAGGTTCACCACCTCTCCCCATTGGGATAATCCAGTAATAAAATATGTGTCCTCAATCTCTATAGTGAGAGACATCCCATCAATGTGAAAAGACTCTGAGTCTGGATCCTAGTAATCTACTAGCATATACAGGAGTCTTGGTTTGGCCCTCAGGCTGCCAAGACACCAAAACTTATACAAACCGCATGCATGTAGAGCTTGTAGGGCCATTAAGTCAGCTTGAACAACCTCTTCTACATCTCCATGTTCCCTCTTCCTCCATTCCAGAACCATCCTGCACATAAAAAATGTTTTTTGGTCATTATTTACCCTAAAAATCCTTATGTGTGGCCACACACACGACTATTTGCAAAACAACCGCGTATGTATGTAGTTTTGGGAGGTTTTTCCGCATATGGCCGGCCCTATATGGGGAAAAAACCGTGATATCCACATCGATTGGCCTAGAAAATAAAATTGACCATGGAAACTAAAAAAAATTGCATGAAATGGGAAGAGGAGGACATGAGGAGTTACCTGGAACAAACAGTGTTGAATTTCTCAGGACGAAGCTCCTGGAATTCACGTTGGAAGTTTTGAGCTCAAATGGGTAAAATTTTCAAATGATATGGAATTTTTGAATTTTGTACTATTTATAGACATTTTTGAAATTTTTTACCCACTTTCTATAGTTTTGGACCAATTTTTACCATTTTGGACCGTTTTGGACTAATTTGATGATGTAGGAGTTCATTTTGAGTGCCATTTTGACTGTGGTTTTGACTCATTTGTGCCGATTTAAAGTATTATCTCTAAACTAGCATATACGTTAGGTTTCACATCCGTTTGCATTTTGAATGACCCTATGACCATTTCATTATAACCTTAGGTATGAACCCATTCTATCTTATCACAGAACCTCCTTGTTGCTTTTAGATGTGACATGATGTGAATGGTAGAGCTTGACCATACATGGGTTCCCTAGTTAGCTCTTGTTTTGCATTTGGTGCCCATGCCAACATTTTTTAGGGTGTGGGAGTCCTTTCTATATTATCGCCATGACTTTGTGCAAGAGCCTCATACTCCTCTTGATCTTTTTGCTAGCCCTTTTTCCCCAGGACTCCTTTATGTCAAGTTGTACTTGCATTATCATGTGTTTTGCTTGCCTTATTGAGCCTTATGTCAGATTCCTTGACTTTTATTATCAGCTATATAGCCCGATCTTGTCTCATGTCTAGCCACACAGAGCCATTTTACATATCCTTTGCAGCTTGATTCCCCATTTTTTATCGGGAGGGGACTTTCCCCCGAGTGTCGTTATCCTACACATGTGTCCTTCCATTGAGCATAGGTATGTTCCGTTGTTTGGAACTAGTTTATTTTACCCTTGACACTTGTATCCTCCTAATATGTAACTATAAAGCACTCTTATTCTTTTTCAAGCTTTTCAAAATATTTGAAAAAGTCCAAAAAAATAAAAAAACCAAAAAGTCGGATAGGAAAAGATGTTATCTTTGGAAGCAGTCGAGTCATGTCGCCTTCGAACAGAGCATTGTACATCATATCTATTGGCTGGGTTAATAGTTTGACTTTAGGAGCTGTACTCATTTCTCTGATTTTATTTCCACCGACTGGTTAAGCTTTGAGTCCCTATGGAGCCTCTGTCGATGCCTCCTTTGTCGCAGAGATGTCCCAGTTTTGTATATTGAGTCTATGCTACCTACATTCAGTCACCATTCACCTTTATGCTCTTGTTTGAAGGAAGTTGAAACCTGAGTCAGCCATTCGTCAATTCTCTTGACTTTGCATGTCGACCATTCCCGGTAATGTTACTGGTTTATGCACATTATGATCGAGTCCTTCCACATTAGACAGCTTTGTTGAGTACCTCCTGTTGGATGATGAGGGATGCCTTAATTCCTTCCTTCCAGTGTATTTCATCCCATCGACTTCAAATCATTTATTATGGGATAGGAATCTAGAGTCATTTTGAGTGCCTTGAGACTTCCATTCATTAGTGGCAGGTTCTCTCTTCATCGACAGTTTTGGGAATACATCAATTTCCCCTGATCGATGGATTCTCTCAAGTGTTAGACCTCAACACATTTATTCACACTTGTTAGTTTGCACTCTAGTACCTTGATACCCATTTTCATTATTGGTGGGTGATCTTGCGTCTGTTAACGGTATACATCATTGACCGGTAATCAGACAATGGACTACTATGTTCGACCTCGACACCTCTATTCACATAGTAGGAAATCTACTCATAGCGGATTATGTAGAAGACCTTCTATATTGGTGGCATTTCATATATGCTACCTCCGTGATCTTTCCAGTGTTCATGAGATTTCATCTCTCCTGACTTGAGTCAAGTGTCTGTCAGATATCTTCAGCCATTATGGAAATCTTGATCCATCGTATATCTTTAGTTTTCATGGAGATCATGATCCTTTGTATTTCTTCATCATGGAGACTCTGATCTATCTATATTGTACATGGCGATGACCACACATGTCATATTTTGTATCGTGCCTATTCATGGCCATCATACTCTTATGTATCCGTGATTGTTGTATTTACTTGCAGTCATGTGCATAGTTTTATTATTGTATTATGCTGTTGGATGGCTGGTTCTTCCACATGTTTCTTCATCACTTGACTTTTGGGATGGACTTATAATTTATTTCGGCCATCATATCACCCCTCTAACCTCACACATTAGGGGGCATCTGTTACAGCTAATTTTACCACACATGGTGGATCACACATTTATGGCCTTCACTATCCCTCTGTAGACTCTTTGGACCCCATGGAACCTTGTTGTACCTTTTATGTTTCCAAGATCATCCCTAAAAACATGCATTATTTTCCATATGTGACTTTTAAACCTATTCCTGCATATATACGCGGATATGACGCTCAAACCCGTGTACATCGGGATGTGTGCAAAAGGCCAAATAGTTTTGGAGCTTCCATTGATGTGGATCCCAGTCACTTGTCTCTTGGCCTTCCATATGCCTTGAGATCGATCGGATTTGACCTTCCATTACCCCATTGAAGCACTATATAAGGAACCCTTTGGATACATTGAAGGAGGAGGAATTGAAGAGCAAGAAAACTATAGTCCATTGTTGTTGAAGCTTATACTTGAGTCTGCATCCCTTTGTCCCTTGGAGCACTTTGTGTTCTTCCCAAGCTTGCCTTTTCTTGTGAGATTTCTATCAAGAGATGGAGGATTGAAGTGGTGGAGGCCTAGGTGGAGGAATTAGTTTCTCCGGTTCACAGATGTGCCGACAGAGATTGTCACTTTTGTAATCTCTGATTTATATTAATAGAAATATCTTTTCCTGTCCAATAATGTGTATTTAAATGAGTATTGAATCCATGGATACTTTTAAATGCGTATATGTTATTGATTATATATTCTAGAGTAGGTCTAACACCATTATATAGCATGCTTGTCTTGTTTGCTAAATGTTGAGAGATCAAATTGCTAATACAAGCGAGAGTGGAAAAGCTCAACGGGGATCTACATCAACCATCCGGAATAAGGTATGTTTCGAGATCCTTTAGTGTTAGATGTTTTGTTTCTCTTGCATATGGGAAAGGATTGATTTTTTTGGTTACTTTGTCTGTTGTAGTACCCCAAGCCATAGGAAGTTTTCTCTGTAACAGGGCTCTTATTTTTTGAAACTCCCCCTGAATATTGTCATCATTTATTTGCCTCTTTCTTTGGGGAGAAAGTGAGCCATCACTAGCAGAACTATGATGATCTCCTTTAGTTGCTTCAAGTGTACCTTCTTTTTCTTCTTCTCTTGGGATGTTGGCCTATTCATAGTATGGTTCTCTTTTGGATCTATTGGAATACTGGTTAGTTTTACCTTGCAGGCTCCCTCCCGTAATGTTACGCAATAATGCTTCATTTATAGCTTGTTGTTCCTTTCTTTCATTTATATTGTCTTCCTTGAAAATTTTCAGTTCAGCTTGAAGATCGTGCAAATTTTCTAGCACATCAGAGTTTAGTTCAACCACCAAGTTCACTTCCGGAGTGGGGGTAGTCATTTCTTCCTGCCAACTATTTTCTTCCTCAGTATTCATAAATTGAACAGTGTTGTAAAAATTTTCCTGAAACACAATTTTTTTAATAGCAGAAAAATTTTTCTGTTCATAACAAAATTACTTATCATACTTTATTTTCTCTGCGTGAATGCCAGGTGCGCCCATAAGTCTCTCAGTGTTGAAACAGGGCTCTGATACCACTTGTAACATTCCCAAAAATTCAAAATATATATATATATATATAGGCTAGTGAAAACTACCCAAAGGGGATCATTATTACTCGTGCGGAAATACAGGTGCTACTTATACTTTTGATCTCTTCAGAATCTTCCCATATTGTCTTGTTAATCTCTTATCCATTCAATGACTATTAGTTCGTTTAATTCTTATGTCTTAATTCGGTTATTTAAACTCTTGATATATCTTAGTTATTACTATCAGTGAATTAATGAATTGTATAGACCATTGTTTTTCTCTTGTACATGTGTACTTTGTTTATTTAATAAAAACTAACTTAACTTTGTTGATGGGAACAAAGTGGTGGAGTGGTGGAACTCATTCTCCCATGACAATCTGAGAGGTAAGTTCCTTCTTCATTATGTAGGCTTACATAGTTCATACGAACTAAGGCACCGTATTTATTAACTTACAGGTTACTCTTGCGACATTGGGATTATTGGTTACTTGAAGCAATTCAGTTCCTAGTTATACTTCCAGTTCTGCCTTGCACTTTTATTACTGTTTCGTTTTACGAATAAGGTAAGTGCTATGTTCATTAATTATATTTATTATTTAATTAACTAGATGCTGTGAATTATCTTATTGTCCTTACCATTATTAATTATCTATCTCTTGGTTAATTAATTACTCTCCTCTTGTTTCTATTTTGCAGGTCTTCCTTGGTTATGAGTTTGGAAACTTACGCTTGTTCTTCCTAGCAAGGGCATCATGGCATACTATGTTTTCTAGGATTCCTAAATAATACAAAACCTAGACTAAAGATATAGTCACATATGCTAACTATAAGAACTAGAAAAGGGCATGTAAGAACTTAAACTTTGATGCTAAGGGGATAACATTGTAAACAATATACCATAGTGTTAAGGTTTTCGTATACTATAAGGTTGGGAGACTATGGTATACATACCATGTCCTAAGTATTAAGTCTATGCTGATATTTAAAGGGTGTCGAAACCATAGGATAGAGGGTTTAACTCATGGCTTCAATGGTATATGGTATAATGACGAACCATAAGCTATGGTGAGGGTTTATGGATGTGTTAATGGCCACCACCTGGTTCCATTAATGCCATCGCAGATGGTGAAAACACTTGGCAGAGGATTTGGGCATTTGTTGTTTGTGCATTATGTGGTTTTGGCTTTGTGGTTTCGTGTGGCCTCTGCATAGTTGGATAAGGGAGGTGACCTCCATCGATTTAAAGGTAAGCTTGGACCATACTTTGTGTAAAATGCATTTCTTTGTTTTTTTCTCCATGGCATGGTCATGCTTCTCATGCCATTGTTGATTTGTTTGTAGGTGAAAACAAAGGCGCTCTGGAGTTTTCACAGGGCTATGCTATCTTTTTGGGATTGCTACTCCACAGCCATGGTAAGCTTGCTAGCAAGATTTACTTTCCTCCTCTCCTTATGGGCATTTTTGAGTTGGGCTTCTTTACAGGGTTGGGGTTTTAGAAGGAAATTTTTGACTCTACCTTCGGGGTTTATAATGTAGCTTGCTCTAGGTTTTTGGCTATCGTTGGGAGGTTTGGCATTGTGAGCCATGGCTACACCATTACTTGTAATGGTTCCATGGCTCACAGATTGCCATTAACAATATTAATACCTGACTATTTGTAAAGAGGATTCATGCCCTTCTATACTGTGTGTTGGCTTTTATATGAATACTGTAATGTGGTTTGGGTATGAAATGCATACGATTTTGTTCAGCATTTTTAATAGATTATACTGCGTAAAAATTTGGGACTGTGTAGTTATTTTAATGTTGCGTTTTAAAATGTTGACTCGCTGGGTTCGATTCGTGGCTTTCGACCTGTTGAATTTACTCTAAATATAAATAATGGTTTGGGTTTTGGAATTATGCACATCCCTCCATTTATGTTGTTTGTAAATTATAATGGGAAAGCTTCTAGAGCTTGGGGCGTTATGCCATGGGCTGCGCCATTGTAGCAATTGTGTCGTAGTCCATTGGCTTGCCACCATATGCTCTACGTTAGTGTTAAATGGAGACTTTGTTTTAGACAAAGTATTGAACTTTTGGTTTTGTAATGGCTCAGCGTGGGTGTAGGCCATGCCATGAATGGCATGTGCCTCTCCCAATGACTGCGATAGCTTTAGTTGGCTTTTTAATTTGTAATTTGTTTATTTAAAAAGATATGGCCATAACGGCCAGGGTTATAGAAAACCCACAATATCATTTTGGTTAGTGTAGCATGACTGTGTGATTATATTAGAAACTTGGTCGTGGCTGGTGTGACTGGGTATACGATATCCAGGATTTGGGACTAGGAAATACCACAATGTAAAACATTTCATATATGATAATGGAAATGATACTAGGTATTAAACTATGGATTTTGTTATGCATTTTGATTACAGTAATGATTTATGTTAAGATTTTTATTGTGGAGTTTAATTTTTTTTATGAATTATATTTGTAACCCGTAAGGGTCGATACCACGACCTATGTTTATTAATACAAAGTTATATGAATTGTTTACTTGGTAAAATTATAGGTGGATATTTATGATGAATATTACATGGGACCTTTAAAGATATAATGGATGTGATTTATGGTATTTTATTATAGATGTTAAGACTGTAGGTTTTATGGCAGAGTCTTGATAAGGACCACATAGATGGTCATGATATCCCTGTGATTAAATTTAATGTTTGTTCCAGTTATGTAAAGTATTTTGCTTTTAAAAGATTATGTGGAGCGGGACTTGGAAGGTCTTTAATAATTTGTTTATCTTGTTTATTATATGAACTATGTTCTTAGTAGATCTAGTTTAAAATATAAACTTGTATTAGTTAGCATAATTAATATTTTAATTAATTACTACTGAACTAGTTTCTTTAAAATTTAGGGCAAGCCTCTACTAAAAAATGGAATATGTCAGCAGAGCATTAAATAAAGAGAACACAGTATAAAAATAATACTAAGATCAAAACCTAGTTAATACGGTAACATTTATGAAGGATACCTCCCTGAACATAAACGACATATAATAAAAATTCCCTAGCCTATGATTAGTAAATTTGCAAATACCAACGCTAGTAGATTGTTAACCATAAAACTTAACCATTAGGGTTAGAAATTTCATTGCAACCATTACTTAACATAAACAGTAGCGAAGCTTTAGGAAAGAAATAGAATAGGCCTTCAAGGGTTTCATACCTGAAATTTGAAGCTTTGTCAAAGGCTACACCTGCACACTTAAATAACCAACATTAACAATTCAATGCAGATATGACCTCTGTTGATGAACAAATCACTTGGGAACTACCACATTCCACCCAACCATGACCTGAAACCCTTCCCAGTTTAAATCTGAATCCCCCTGAGATGGACTCCAACATGCAAGCAGCTTAGAGCTCCTAAGGTAGGGTTTCCAAACTGGTAATTACTTCTGAATCAATCCTATTTTCCTTACAGGAAACATTCTCCAAGAAAACACTTGAGAGCAAAAACAGTCAGAATAATAATTCTCCTAGATAAAAATCAGAACCCCAAGCCTTTTCTTGGCTTGAGTCTTTATAGATAGACTTTTCAGTAAAAGGGGCAGTTAAATCAAGAAATCCTTGATATCTTGATTTAACCCTTTTTTAATTTACTGGGGTAATTTTCAATTCCTAACCTAGGAACTTTTAACTAGTTCCTAGTTAGTCTTTCATAGATATTTCACTATTTATTAATCCTTTAATAATAAATAATAATTGGTGTAGCTTCTCTTCTTTCTTTATCCAATTATATAATTAATCATAATTAATTCTTTATACATATTATGTATAAAATACATAGTATTTGAAATACTTGTTAACATTTATCTTCGAGGATCATGTGTCATGATCCCTAGACTTAACGACACTTCTTTATGAAGGTCAAGTAGATAGATGGCTCCGGTCTACTAGGCTAGGAAAATCTAAACATCCTTGCATGTTGGATTTCCCTCTTATAACGTGGTAGTTCTTTAGTAATTGATGAGAATACAGAAATCCAAAATTTTATTTAATCACTTAAAAATAAGTATGATGAGATCAATATTATTCTCGAATTGTTTTCACTCGGAGGTGATTTAATCTTTTCAGTAACCCCTAGCGCTTACTAGAGCCCATACTCAATTCTTATAACAAGGAGTTACAAACATAGTGCAATTCCAGAGCTCTCTCTCAACACTAAATGCTAGGATGTACTTGTATGATACACCTAGGGATACAATTGCCAAGGATCTGATGCTCCAGAGCTTATGCTCAACATCAACATGGAATGCTCCAGAGCTTATGCCCAACATGTCCAATTATATATTCATGTGTTCCAGAGATTTATGCTCAACACAAATGTAAGTACTCATGTGCTCTAGAGCCTCTCGCTCAACACAAAACATCTCATCGATCATGTGCTTTAGGTTCCGTACCCAACACAAAACATTTCATCAATCATGTGCTTCAGGGTCCACGCCCAACACAGCCAACATATATACGCATATATCATCAACAACTGGCTTACACCCAATATACAAAGTAAATCATGATGTTCATATGCAATGGAGTCTCTAACCCAATATAAAAATAAAACATCAATATAAACATCGTGATCAATAGGTTCATGCCTATAAATGGTAGGTCCAAAATTCAGGATATTACAACTAGTAGAAAAGGAAGCTACTTGTCACTCCGGTACATAATGTTTCAATGCATAGAGTAAGAAAGGAAGAGGGAGAATGATGCCCACCTCAGAGGGAGTGACTGCAGAAGATCCTGACATTCGACATGGTACAATAGGATGGACAGATTACTGATGACTTTAGGCTTTACTGAGAGTAAAGTAGATTCCAACATTTACTTCAAGGTTGAAGGTGGAAGACCAGTGATGCTCATGTTATATGTTAATGACTTATTCTTGACAGAATAGAGGAACTCATTAGAGTTACAAGAAGGATACTTGATGCCGAGTTCAAAGGAATTCGATATGGAAGTGTGGAAGAATGCGGATGGAATATCCCTGGGACAAGGGAAGTATGCAGTAGAGATCCTAAAGAGGTTCAAGATGATGGACTGTAAGGCCATGACCACACATATGACATCAAACCTGAAGCTATTGAGTGATGCTTCATCAGAGATGGTTGAAGCTATGATGTATCATCAAATGATTTGTTCCTTGATGTACTTGACAAATACGAGGCCAGATATTTTCTTTGCTGTGAACACATTGAGACATGTTCACCTCATGGTTGCAAAGCATGCAGTGAGGTACTTGAAGGGTACAATTGAGTATGGGATCAAGTATGAAGTGAATCATGAGACTAACCTGGAGGGTTATGTGTATTTGGATTAGGCAGGAAGTGCCATTGATAGGAAGATCACTTCGGGGTGCTTCTTCAGTATGGGATCAGGTGTGATCTCTTGGTTTAGCAGGAAGAAGTCCTACATGGCGCTGAGACCAGCTGTGGAAAAATATGTTTCCAATTGATCAGCTATTTGTGAGGTAGTATGTTTCTTTTGAAAAATACTATTTGATTTGATTGATCTGGATTTCTTTTTGTATGATGTAGCGAGGAGCAGTGAAGCTCCAGCATGTGATCCAGATAGAGATCTCTCGAAAGAGGGAGTTCTAGCATAGCCGGTAAGATAGGTTGTCTAAGCATAAAATCCTGGCAAAGCTTGTACGTGGCTCAAATGTAAAATGGTCCTATATGTTGTCCTCAGATGTAATTCGTCCTGGTGAATCTCACAGGTTATCCTTGGATGTAATCAACCCTGATGTGGTTCTATGCTAGAAATGGCCAGAGTGAAGTTCTAGTACTTCAGGGAGAATCTTGGTGTTCTCCATATCGAGGTTCCCTCTAAGGGGAGGTGATGAGTCAGAGAGCCTTTTCGACACGGTAGGATTGGTTCCTTCTATGGTCATATATAAGTGCAAGAGCCTTTCTAACATGGTGGTAGGCGGGTCCTCCCATGGTCAGATGTAAGTGGAGAACATTTCTGACATGGTGGCAGGCTAGGCCTCCCATGGTTAGATGTAAGTGTAGATCCTTTCTGATTGGGTCATATGTAAGTACAGAGCCATTTTGACTAGGTTAGATATAAGTGCTGAGCCTTTTCGACATGGTGGCAGGCTAGGTCTCCCATGGACGGATACAAGTGTTGATCCTTTCTAACACGGTGGTAGGCTGGGCCTCCCATGGTCAGATGTGAGTGTTGGTCCTTTCTTACTGGGTCATATATAAGTGTTGGACGATCCTTTCTGAAATGGTAACCGGATGGGCCTCCCATGGTCAGATGTGAGTGCTGGGCCTTTCTGACATGGTGGTAGATGTGTTCCTTCCATTGTCAGATGTGAGTGCTAGGCATGCCTTTCTAACATGGTGGTGGATTTGTTCCTCCCATGGTCAAATGTAAGTGTTGGGCAGGCCTTTCTGACTGGGTCAGATATAAGGGCTGAAGAATACCTGCCTGGAGTCTAGGCCTACAATTAGTGTGAAAAAGTCTTGGTTCTGTAGAACTTCCTGTGATGAGTAGAATTGAGAGATAACACCAGTTGATCGAGATAGCAGAAGCAGTGATGATGATTATCCCGTGATGATCCATCTTTGATGATGATCCAGTTTCAATGATGATCCAGCTTTGATGATGATCCAGCGATGATCTAGTTTTGATGATGATCCAGCTTTGATGATGATCCAGTTTCGATGATGATCCAGTGATGATCCAGACTTGATCGAGAGAAGAAGACTTGTGTTGATGAATTGTGTCAAGAGAATACCTTCCTAATTAAGAGGGAGTGTTGATGTATTTGTAACTTTGGAATGTATTCACTTGTATATCTTATGTATTGTAGCCTGATGTTCCTATAGGGAAGTATCAGTAATGTAATTGAGTCATGTCATACCTCGATGTTCCTATCGGGATAATTAGTAATGTAAACAAGTCATGTAAAGTCATAGAGGGTAACCCTCCTTATTGATCAAGAGTTAAAGTCCCCGCAGTTGTGGGGCACTAGGGTTGTTAGACTCTCCTAGAGAAGTCAGCCCCGATGAGTTAATGTAAGACGGGTCATTAGTACCCTAGTTGTGGTTACTCGAATGTACATAACTAAGTTAGGATTACTCAATCCTACATAACAGAGTCAAATATTAACTGAACAAAAGAATATAAATAGAGAGTGAGACTCTCTATTTATTACACACACTCACTCAATTGGGGCGCATGAGTGAGAGAGGAGAAGGTCTCTCAAGTGAGAGAGAGAACATCTGTTGGACATCATCTTTTATGTCTTTTGGTTTTACTGCTGCCATTGGTGCTCATTCTATCTCTAAGGAAATTGCAGGGTTTTCTCCTTTATGGTTTCCTCAAGGAAAATTCTTTGTGTCTCTTGTCTCTTGTGATTATTATTGTGCATGTTATTCTCTTAAATAAGATCCTAATATCATATTGCTTAAATGATAAAAATCTAACATTCTGCTCTGTGGCGTGGAGCTTTGGAGGTCGTGTGTGTTGGAAGGTATGTCTTCCAATCTGTTTTAGCAGTGTTATATTGTCGTTCAGTTTAATTTTTTTAGCATAATCCTCATTGTGGCTTTGGTTTTGTTGCAGGTTGCAAGTTTTGGGCAGTGTGGGTTGTGGGTTGTGGGTCACCCTGGGATCAACAGAATACTCATTATGGGTATGCCCTATTGTAACAAGTTTAAAACTTGTTCCTTCTCTTGTGTGGGTGTCGTGACAGATCTTGAATCTCATCATTGGTTGAATGCTTAGTCTAGTTTTAATGGCTTCGATTTGGAAAGGGGTTGTCTGTAAACATTCTGTAAAGCATCTAGAGATGAGTTTATGACTTGGGGTTTTTATTTGGGCTTTGCGCCTTTGGGCCAGTAGTAAATGGATTTGGGTTTTTGTAAAATAATACTTTTTTCAATGTTGTTGGCCATGGTGAATACTTACAATCTCTGTGATTGGTAATGGCGACAGCACCATTTCTTGCGATGGTGCAAGGCCTTGGATAAACAATTGTGTAAATTCTTATTTTGTTTTATAATGGTTATTATATACATCATTTGCATAATGTGCATATCATGGTTATGATTCTTGGATTGGGTGATGGTTTGGCTCTGTGTATATTTGCATTTCTTGTTTAATTCTTTATATAGATTGTTAATAGCATTAATTTTGGCTTTTGGATCCTTTCCATAGATGTAAATGGAGTTCGCGCCATTAGAACATCGACTCTGTAAAAGATGAATGAAATGTTAAAATCATGGTTTTAATTCTTACCTATGTATTTAGTTTTAAAAGGTCGTGATTGTGGGTTTTACCCTACGGCTAACTGTCGTTTCTATTTGCTTAGCGTTGACAGAGGTCTTAATGGGTTTAATTTAGGGCTTTACTGTCTCCATACAAATGGTTGTGAGGCACGAGATGGTTACAACGTAGAAATTTTAACTTGGTAAATTAGTTTATTAGCATGGTTTATGTAGTTGATAATTGAAACGTTACATCATTTGGTAGGAGGATAATGAATCCTACAGGATTCAATATGGTGATTTGTAAATGTATTAAGGGGAACTCCATAGGATTCGATCCTAGGTCACGATGGTTGTAAAATATGATTGATGTAATGGCTTGTTTCGTCATTCATTCCCACATGAATCGATCCTGCGACCTCTGTTTATTTGTGCGATGTTTTAATGAGTTATGTGCATAAAATTATGTTTGACTTACCATGTGGAATTTTTTCTATGATATACAATTTGGATAAATGTATATTGTACATTAGTTATATGGTTTGGTTAATAAGATTGTGGCAATAGTGCTCACAGACCTTAGAGGTCTTCGATAGCTCGATTATTTATTTGGTCTAATGTTTATTCATAAGTATGGAATGATTCATTTATAGTGTTGTTTATTTATGATGTAACTTCAAACCATTAGAGGTCTTGATGGATTTAGTTTGGCATTTTAATTTGATTATGGTTCTGTTTATAATAAATAACGAAAATGATTTGTTTCTTACATTCCGTTTTAATAAAATCTAATTTAATGTGTTTTATATTTATGTTCTCTTTAGAGCTTGTACTAATACTATAGATACTAGTTAGTCTTTTTTCTTTTAATATATAGGTATGCTGGCAATATGAAATCTGCGAGTAGAAACTATATACAAATATATATATAGGATCTGTTTGAAGTAGTTCTAGGTCTTTGGAAAATAAATTTAAACATTTGAGGAAATTTCAACTCAAAATGGGCCTTCTAAGAAAAATAATAAAATAATAGTTAAAATAATAAAATAATATTTATTAATTTTGGAGGAAGAAAAGAAAAAAACTACATTTTTTGTTCGTATTTTCGACATATCGCCCTGTGATTTTACTCAAATTTCGATCAAGAGAGCTCGTTGGATGCAAAATTAAATTCTACATCCTACGAGTACCCACTCGACATACTTTTGACAGACCCCGCTACCCCAAAAACAAGAAATACCTGAAAAAAAATGTTGTCATCACGTTTTTCAGGTATTTCTTGTTTTTGGGGTAGTGGGGTATGTCAAAAGTATGCCGAGTGGGTACTTGTTGGATGCGGAATTTAATTTTGCATCTAAGGAGCTCTCTCAATCAAAATTTGAGTAAAAACACATGGAGATATGTCGAAAATACGAACAAAAAAGTAGTTTTTTTATGATACATATCCCCAAATTTATATTAAAAATTTGTTTAAGACCTATACGGTAAATAAATTTCATTGGCTAACACATGATGACATGAAATTCAAATTAGTTTTAGAAGGTAGTATTCGCTTTCCTAGTGACGACACGCTTGGCATTATTCTGTTTTGTGGGTAAGGATTACGGATCTGTCAAGTCCAAGTCCACTGCAACAACAAAATTGATACCCTAATTGCTTCTATTAAACATTCGATTAAGCTCATGCCTTGGTTATTTATATTCTGATAACCGCCTATGATTTTGCGTAGTGGCTGAAGCTGCGAAGGATCGATTTGTCCTTGAAGCATGGCCGATTTTCCAATGTTCTGGATTTGGGGATCTATAACATTGGGTATCATCTTGCTCGTTTTGCATATGGGGAAAAGCGTTAACGATAGAACCCAGCATCAGAATAAAAAAGTAGATAATGAAAACTGCAAATTGCCTCCAGGATCGATCGGATGGCCCCTGATTGGAGAGACAATCGAATGGTATCGCTGTATTTCCAAACATCATATGCGAAATTTTGTGGACATAAGAGAGCGTCGGTAAGATCTCAGTTTCGAGATTTAGTTAATATTATTTAATTTAGATCATCTGCAGATTCATAACAGACATTGATTAAGCTGTAATATGTGCGCATTTGAAGTACAGGTATGGAGACATGTTCACTTCCCATTTGTTTGGAAATCGGGTCATCTATTCTCTTGATCCTCAGTTCAACAGATTTATATTGCAGAATGAAGGAAGGCTCGTTCGCGCAAAATACGAGAGTTCCTTCAACGAGTTAATGGGCAAGTATAACCTGTTTTCAGTGCATGGAGATCTTCAAAGGAAACTTCACGGAATAATTGTGAATTTGCTCAGCTCGGAAAAGTTGAGAAGCCATTTCATGGAAAATATACAAATCCTCCTGCACCATACCTTCGACAGCTGGGAAGATGGTCGAGACCTATTTCTGCAAGAAGAGTGCCATCAGGCAAGTCTGCAATATAGATATTATAAACTATTTAGTTCTCTTACCTGCAGTTGTTTGGATTTAAGATGCGTTCAATTTGATCGGTTTTACAGATGATCCTGAAGCTTATGTTACAAGAACTGATGGGTTTGTCTCCTTCAAACGAATCCGAAGAGTTTGGGAGACACTTTTGTGATTTGTCTCTAGCTCTTCTCTCTGTTTCGCTCAAGATCCCCGGTTCAGCTTTTGCCAAGGGGTTTAAGGTTACAACCTGAATCCTTACTTAGAATTAGCTGAATCGGTACTTAGAATTAGCTCAGGCCCATGTATATATGGCAAGCCGAATAGTAATGATTGCTAATTGAGAAGAGACAGAATCATATTTAGAGAGGTTATAGTTTCAATTTTTGTGTGTAGGTTGAAGGTGTATATATGTTAGAATTTTGGAGTGGGTTATCATCTATGCCAAGTGTATGCCAAGTGTATTGTCTAAATTGATTCTATGGGTGTCCTCCAAGATTTAACCAGAATGAGACAAGTGTATTGTCTAGATTGATTCTATGGTTGTTGTTCAAAATTAATAATTAATAATTTTAAAAAAAATATCTTAATTAACATGTGATAAGTACAATTAGTGATAGTTGTACAAATTAAAATTAATGATCAAACTATTTGATTATTAGATACAACTAAGAGCTTAACTCCATCCATTATTAGATACAACTATTAGGTTAACTCCAGTGATTCTAGAACTATTAGCTTAACTTCAACTCCAATCAGAGTAGTTATATTGGATAACTATTAGCTTAACTATTAGATACACTATTAGTTTAACTCCAATAATTCTACAACTATTAGCGTAACTTCGACTTTAATCACTTAAGGCTTAGTCCAACTCTATTTGACATCTATGAGTCTAGCTAATGTGAGTCATGTAAGAGTTGAACTCCTAATAAAATATTTGGAACTCCTAATAAACATCTCCAAACTCCTAATAAACTCTCGCATCTAGTAGTTGGACATCTAGCTAATATACACTTCCTATTACATGTTTAGGCTTTCCATATAGATATAATGAGGTTTCCAATTCTTTTTAAATGAGGTTAATTTAACTCATAATTAACAATTTCAAAAAAATTAAAAATAGCTTAGTTAACATGTGATAATTACAATTAGTGATAGTTGGAAAAAAACAAACTTCAACTTCAACTATTCGATTATACTTGAATTTCAATTGCCAATATATTAACTTTTAAATTAACTATTAGATACAACTATTAACTTAACTCCAATGATTCTACAATTATTAACTTAACTTCAACTCTAATCATTGTTATATTGTGTAAATATTAGATTAACTCCAATGATTCTACAACTATTAGCTTAACTTCAACTCTAATAGCGGTTATATTGGATAACTATTAGATTGTTCCAACAATTATACAACTATTAAAATAAATTTAGATGAAAGCATGAGAAGTTGGTAATGTGCAAAGTTATGTGACAATTGAACTATACCACTTGGGAATCGAGTTAATTAATGTGCATAAGGTATAGTCTAAGCTTTATATTAACTTTTAAATTAACTATTAGATACAACTATTAGCTTAAATCTAATGATGATACCACTATGAGCCTAGCTTCAACTATGAGCTTAACAACCATAAATTAAGTTGTTGTTATATTAGCTTAACTATTAGGTACAAGTAATTGACACATTCTTTAGTAAAAAAAGCATTATCAATATGTAAAATATATACCTCTAGGCTTAGTTTAAACGTATTAATCTTAGTAATATGGTTGGTACTAGTAAGCAACCATTATTACAAAGTTGTATCATATTTATATGTTTTATAAGTATTTATATCTTAAAATTTAGGGCTGCTTCTTTTAATTTATTTGATAATGAAACAAGTATGTTATTTATCAAAATAACTCAAAACTAATAATAAACAATTACAAAAGTATATATATATATAACTTGTAATTGATTATAGCTAATGCAGGAATGACTTTTAATTTTTAAAGGATATATAGATAAGAGCTTGGTAACAAACCAATAACATATAAATATTACTTGTGACACTTAAATAGTAAATTATCATGTTTTAAATGTAAGAAATTAACTATGTTAGTTTAGATATGTTGGAATGATGAGATAGGTCAAAGTCTTAATTTTTGTCATCCTTATACCTCTATACATAATTCTACATAATTTTTTAATAGTAGTTATATTGAATAAATATTAGATTAACTTTTAGGCTAATTTCAATAGTGATACAAGTTAAATAGAATTTAGATGACCATAGTAATTAAAAAGTGGTAATAAAAAACTATTAAATGAACTTGTAATTGTATTCTAATGACTCCATTTCTTAACTTGAGAAGTAAAACTTCATTGCAAACCATGCACTGCCAAGTAAGCTTTCGATTTGGTAACCTAGTATTATGCACCCTAGTATCATGAGAACAATAGCTGACTTAATGTGCTCCAAAGATAATAGGTTCAATCCAATCTATAAATATAAATAAGACAAGAGTGTAAATTCTCAAAAATATTTATTTATTTAGATGAAAATTCTATCCACCTATGAATCCAAAACTTCCATTA
>LPNX010710591.1:0-26090 GCA_001517045.1 Pseudotsuga menziesii
TATATATATATATTCCTATGTCAACCTAAAACTGCAGCATTTTAAAGAAATGCAGAATTCTACCCTGGTGCACAAGATTATAAAATTCAAAATACATGAATAAATCCACAATAAATTGGGAAACAAATGCTTAGTCTACCCACTGCCTATCATGCTTCCCTTTTCCTTCCCCACTTTATTTTATACAACGACAAGCTACCTGGCTAACATGATACCTTCCACTTAACTTAGTCTACCCACTTCCAAGTTTCCTCCAAACCCTTCCTTACCCTTCCCTCCTTTTCTTTATGCAACAACAAGCTACCAGGAAAGTAGGATTTGAGACATGTAAGCGCAATATAGAACTTAGAAAGAAGTAAAGAGATAAATTATATTACTGTCCACTCATAACCAAAGATTGGTCACTATGACAAAAAACCTGACCAGCAGTAGAAGCTCTGAAGTGCCTGCGTCCTAAAAATTTCTGTGAAATTTCTCTAGATCCATAATATCCTGTGAATATCCTATACTCTCCCCAAAACACAAATATTCCATGATTCACTCATAAATGACTGATATTTCAGCAGCTTGAATAGCCTCTTCAACATACCAATTTCTAGCCCTGGATACCTTATGTTCTTTGAAGTTCCCGATTCCTTATAGCCAGAACATGCACAAGTCCACTTACTCTAGGATCCTACTCAGATACCTAATGTTCTTCAAAGTTCAGAGTTCCATCAAAAATCTCCATGACAACTTAATATTTCAAGCAATATCAACAATGCATGGATTGCAAGTTGTTATAAAGTTTTGGACTTGGTCACTTGCAGAATTGTTAAAAGTAAATGTCATGTTACATGATTTGAATATTAGGATCAATGGTGATGTTTGCATAATACATAAATCATGCCAGTCATTTTTCTGCATAGGTAGACAAACTACTATATGATTGTCGCATCTTATTTGGAAAATTGGCTAAAGATTTTTCAATAGTACAGTGGTAGACACACATCTAACTTGATTTGTACCATGCACCATAATCTACTTTAGCTAGGTAACAATATTCATATAAAAATGTATTACACAACGTGCTTTAGAACATCCACATGCCTACATCTTAGGCATAAAATAGAAAAGTAATTGTGGTATAGGTTCTACCGGTTCAACTTGAATTTCTTCCATACTTTTAGGCCCAATTCCTTGCACTCTAAAAAGTGCCAGTCCATCTTCTTTGTAGGTATCATCAGCAATCCCTTTTTCTGCAATTTACCTCTTGTATCTAGAGCTAATTCAGCCCTGGAAAAGGTGTAAAAGAAATGGATAATTAGAATCACGATCATAATTATTACATCCCTTGGGATAGATCTTGGTGAACTCCATCATAGAAAGCTCCTCACATAACTCACAAATGCTTACTAGAAAACTGGAATTTGCAATTAGAATTCAAACATATAACATATGTACAGGTTTTCAGGCAACAATTGATGTCCAAATAGAAAGCGTTCTAAAAGAGATATTCAGAGTACCTTAAAGACAATGAAGCTTTGCAAGATCGCAAAAAACTGGATAGGCTCATTGCCCTCAAAGATATTAGCCTATAAGTACACAAAATGACTATTCAAGTCAATAATTAAAACGTGAAAAGTTAACAAAAAAACTCCACTAAGCATGTCCAATCAACAACGGGGGTCACAAACATGTACAAAACTTAAACCATTTTGCAACAAAAAAAATCCCTGTACAAGCCTATAAAAATCGAGAATGCAAAACAGTGCATTAGATACTATATGAAAGGCATCTTGTAGTTGTCTGAAAACCAAAAGTTGAAAAAAGTATAAAGCCTGAAATGGTTGTGCTTTCAATGACTTCGCCATTTTACTCATTAGTGATAATGCAGCAACCCTTTCTTCCTGAAAAAGCAATTGCATCAGTTATTTAAATGTTTCAATATATAACAAAGATAACTTTGTATTTTGCCATTACAACCTAGCATGACAATATTAATCAATGCCCCAAAATACTAGCATTCCAAATTAGTCAATCTATCACTTTAAGTGACACATTGATAAGTTACAGCCTACTAATAAAATGAACTCACAACCTTCTCCACATCAACATATCCAAATTTCACAGACCAAGATAATTGAGTCTCTTATATCATTCATTATCAAAAGGATCTACAATCTTGCATGTTCTGGATGAATGTTCGATGCTGGCTTGATGCATATGATGTAGAGTTACAATATTCTACATAGTTGTCCTTATTTATCATTCTCAATTAATGACACTCAGGTCTGAGAATGTTTCCTTGGGCCTGTTGATGAGAAGATATGACATAAAGAATTTGAAGACATAGCATATAGAGATAAGTTTTCGAGGAAAAAAAGCATATAGAGATAAGGAGACTACTCCTTTTGAATCATAAGGATGGCAATTAACAATCTTTCTTCACGAAAATTTAAATGTGGGACAGTATATACACTTTAATCAACACCCTGTAAATATTCTTAGCATGAATCTAACTCCCTTAATTTGTTTAAAGAATTTGAATATGGGTATGGGTAACGTTAAATGTGTTTGCCACCAAAGGCTGATAAATATCATGAGTTCCTAGATCGTAGAAAAGAAGTGACAGATAACATTGTCAGCATGTGTTGCAGAGGCTGCAACTGCTTTAGTGGAGCCAGTGGCAGCTGGTGTGACTAGACAGGATGATGCATACATAATTTCTGCAGTTGAAAAATCTTATACTAAATTCTTTGATAATGACAAGAAGTCAGTTAAGGGAATTGAGGAATGTGTCAAAGTAGACACATTGATCCAAAAAGAAGCAACCAAAACATGAGGTAGTAAGAAACCTGTGGTGTCTTCAGATTCATATCAATCATTTATAATGTTTTCTTCAGAACCTACTAAATGGGTAGAGGAGAAGAAAATGGATCAATGGTTTGAAGATTCAATGTCCTCTAAGCATATGGATAAATGAAGATTGGAGATAAGGATGAGAGGAGTGCACATGCTAAAATGTCTACTGAATCATTGGCTGATCCAAAAATGGAAGAACAAAAGCTACAGAGTGTGACTGCACCAGTGTTGTCTTCTCCAAAGAAGCAAGATGTTTCAAATTTAGCTTCAAGGGAAGTCAGTTCAATCAGCACACCTCCTATCAAGGCTTATGTTGCACAACGGGTGAGGCTGAGCAATATGAATACAAGTCAAAGGGAATCGGGGTGAATAAATCTTGTGCGACCCCAAGAAAGAAAAATAGCAGAGGCCTTAAGAAAGATCATGGGCAGTCTGGCTCAGAGAAGTTTAACCAAGGGAAATTAGCTAAGCAGTTGTTTGTTCGCAAGCATGAGGAAGTTTCCCCTATAAAATATGGCGTTGAACCTTCATCAGAAAAGGTGACAGGTTCATTAAAATTTAAGGTGGTGATAAACGGTACTGCAACAATGAAATTGAATGGTGTGTCACTATCTACAGAGTTGCATTTAGAAAAATCAAACATGCTTAGACAAGTGTAAGTCTTATATTAGTTGTGTGACCATCCACATGAAATAGTATTACAGTGACATTCTTAAAAAAATGGATTCTCAACAATCCAAGCCTAAACTTTAATTCACTTCTTTATTCAACAGAGTACGGAGATCACATACCTCGGATATTGTGGAACATATGTCCATGCATAGTGAACAAATTCATTGAAAGTCTTCCTGCATGCTGGGAAAATATATTGAATAATGTGCATATGTAACCACCGGCTTTATTCCTTACTAATAAATACACCTCCCGGCCATATCCATATTTATTATATCCAAAAAGAAATCTAAGAACTGTAATACATATTCTCATCCATATCCTATTTTTGTTCTGGTAAATACAACTCAAAACCTACATAAGTTCCATATTGTAAACAAGTAATATCTAACATAAAAGGAAAAATAGCACTAATCCTTAGATCAGGGACATGGGAATTAGATGTGTCATTAAAAGAAAAGAGAATTATAAAATGAGCTTCCTATACTTTTCAAGAAAACCAAAACTTTTCAATAAAACCAAACAAACATAATTTTAATCTCTTCTAGCTTAACGCTCCATTATTCACCGCATTAAAGTTGGTCCTCGAGAATCATCAAATTCCATGTATAGTAACAACATGATAAGGTAATGTACAGTAGATATCAACAGTAAATAATCATAACCAATATTTGAATTAACCATATACTCAGATTTTTCAGATTTGATCTTGTCACCGAAGGGACAAGTCAATATAGACAAACAATTTATGTACCTTGCGAGAGATCCAGAGAGGGTTAAAGCATATGCATACTGAAAACATATTGACCCATACTTCTTAGTCAACAAGCACATTCATACCCAGTACAGTCAATATTTCAACACAGTCATGCTGGGTAAGGATGCAGTCACATACTGCAGAGACACATAAGCATACTTTGCACAGTCATGCTTGAAAAAACATAGTCCACCCATAAAGTGAAACTCACTGTTGCAATGGGGAAGACCCCACAGTCCACACAAGAAAATAGACTCATGGTCACTCTAGGGAAGGACCCATAGTCCACCTGAGAAAACAAATCATGGTCATGCTAGAGAAGGACACATAGTCCACCAAGAAAATAGATCATGGTCACGTTGGGGAAGAACCCACAGTCCACTCAAGAAAATATATCACGGTCATGTTGGTGAAGCACCCACAGTCCACCAAGAAACAGATCACTTTCACGCTGGTGAATGACCCAAATTCCACCCAATAAAACAGATCATAGTCATGTTGGAGAAGGACCTCTCAAGGTATCACTAAGGAAAAGGTTTTTCATCCTTGTTGAAGGACCCACATTCCACCAAGAAAGTGCAAAGAAAAAAAGCACGGTCATTCTGGTGAAGGAGCCACATTCCACCAGGAAACAGACTCACGGTTACACTGTGGAAGAACCCACAGTCCACCCAAGAAATAAGCCATGGTCATGCTGGGGGAGGACCCAAAATCCAACAGATTCACAGTCACGCTAGTGCAAAGTGACCACGTGGAAGGTGTAACAAGGAAATCCCAGTCATGGGGGTGGTGCAATAAGATATCACATGAAGCATCAACAAAGATCCTGCAAAGATCACACAGAGGGAGAGAGTTCAGTCACGCTCCTTAAGGTAAGGTATCAAAACATTAATAAACGTCACCTATGGACAAAGTAAGATAAAGGATCATGAGGTGATCATGAGTCAACCCAGGTGGCCACAACAAAACAAACAACAAACCCAAAAGGTCAAGGTGAACCATATAAGGTGGACATGCAACTCCTTTATAGGACCAACAAGACCAATAATATTTTCTCTCTCTCAAGGTACATTGTTTTATATATTTTTGTCACCACTATATAAGATTCATTGTTTATAGAAAGTAGAACTAATCATACCCACTCCATACCACAACAGGTGCACAACAATGAGTTTTGTAACAAGATATTTCCACACCATGGCCATCTTTCGAATCAACAACAATCACAATTTCCTAATGAGTTAATATGCACTCCACACAAACATGACGAAATTAAAGAACATGATATGCCATTTAAGAAAACATTTAGAAAACACATTTCAAGAACTGCACATTAAGTAATATTCCATTTAAGTATTGAAGTAGCAAAATAAAGTATATGAAAACTCTAACATGGGCATGGGCACCAAAATTTGACAAACAAAAACTGGTTTCATCCTTTTAAAAATAATATTAAACATAATTGTTGAACTAGCCAACAGTTCAGCAACCCTCAAGAACCATGCTTCAAGAACGCATAGAGAAATATTTGGCAATCGATAGCTTCACTTAGAGTTATCCCAACTATTCGGCATCTGAACCATTCACCGCACTTGAAGATAAGATAAATTAAAATGAGTATGAAATGAATATGAAATTTATACAAAAAAATCAACAATAATACAAAAAATACTACTTCATAAATAAGTTATAAGATAGTAGTACAAAATAAAAGATAAATTAGAATGGTTTGAAAACTTCACCCTATTTAAATTTTTAATGAAATCCTCAAAACTTCTGTGGTCACTTTCTTCTAACTCATATGTGTCTTTCTTAATATTGTATGATAGGTTTGTCGTTGTTATAACAGATTCAAGTTGTATGAATAGATGATCTGTTGAATCATACTTGTACATGCATTGCCCATTTATTATATTGTAACAACAACATTGAAGCTCAACACCTTTAGGCCTATCCAAAAGATCAATGTCATTATGGTAATCAAACACCCTATTACCATCCTTCTCTTTTATTCTTTGAGCTCTTCCAATGTATTAAGTCCTAGAAGAAACACTGTGCTTTGTACTTTGAGATACACCTTTTCTTCTAGTATGTTCAGCTACAGCTATAGATTCTCTCTCAAACAACACCGCACAATCTGATCCAATTCCAAAACCAATTGCAACACCCTTTTTGGGGGCCCTCTCATCTCTCATGAAGTATACTCCATTCCTCACTTTATTCAATCTATCTTTTGATAATGTCGGGTTTCCATTCAATTGACTAATCAAACAAGATTTGTACATGTCCTTGCCATCAAGCTCCACCACTGGTTTGGTAGTTATGTTTACATTTTCATCAACAGAATATAAAATTCCATCCAACTCGTGCCTCCACTCACTTTCCATCGTTTGTAATTCACTATCATTGAGTACCATAAAAGAAGAAGATTGGAATATGGATTTGAAATGACCTGGTGGATAATTATCAACTACTTCATCCACATCTTCAAATGTTGGAACATTGTGATCCTCTATCCATGGTTTAAACCACCAAGAATCTTCTGTGTGTCCTTTTGGTTGCATGCCAAGACCTTGTAAAATTCCCTATGCATCCTCCAATCCTATCTTGAGAGATTCTATAATTTTATTATTGGTGGAAATTGAATCATATTGTGACAAGACATCACCTTCCTCTACTGTTTGTTGATGCAATTTGTTCTAGATACTCATTTGTTTCTTATGAGATTTATTGAAATGAGGCCCTTGGGGATTTGATTCTTCTTCAACAACTCTATTAAGGGTTCCAATAGCATGAAGTAAGTCAGAAAAATCATATGCCCCCTCTACTCCAACCATGCCACCGACTTCGCTAAAGAATTTCTTACATACATTTGACCCAGTCAGGTGCAATGCACATGTTAAGTTAGAGTATTGATCATGAAATAATCTCATCAACAAAACCGCAAAGTGGCGAGAAATTTTCACATCTTGATATGCCTCTCTACTAATGAAATTAATGTTAACATTAGTATTTTCCTGTTCTTTGACCCAACATAGCCATAAGGTGAAGAAATGATGGACTCTTGAAGAATTTCACACTCTTTCCCAAAGAATTAAACTAGTAGACAAAAAAAGATCAATATAGTCAGTAACGATTGCTAGATAGGTCTCAGTACCCGATGTCCTCTCTGTCATACCACCTGTATATCTCATTTCCTTCAAGCACCTCTGGACATTCCTTGAAGCAATGCGATGTGCTGAACCCCAGTTTTGGCGATCAATCCTCTCTATATCCTCAATTTTAAGCTTGTGGTCATCCACTTTAAAAATTTTATAAACCATTATTACATGGTTAAAACTAATCAACTCTTTTCCAACAATCAGATCATGTCGACCACTAAACAAAGGATTCGCTAGCTTTTTTCCATTGTGGATGTAATCCTGGTCATGAAGTCCTGTTACTTTAAAGCCATCATACAACCCAATTAGCCTCCACCCTTCCCAAGGAATTTGATATCTCATGCTTGTCGTTGAGTAATAATCCTTCATCATAAGCATTCTTCTCCTACTATCCCCATATGAGGAATGACCAATAATAGGTCCTAAAAAATATTCCACATATTTCTTCCATAGGTCTTCTAATTTTTCCCATTGTCAATGGACAAAATTTGCATCAAACCTGTTGCACGTTGGATGAACAACCACAACCAAATGAGGAATATTCTCATGTAAAGGGTTTGCAATAATAACACGTGCATAATGGCTAATCACACAATTCTTGAAGGAATCTGTAATAATCTCATAGCCTGTAGCGCCCTCACCAACTGTCCCCAAGAAATGTGATTGGCACTTATGTTCTTCTTTCTTACCACAAAAACCCACCAATGTATCACTTTTTGCTACCCACCTTACATATGTTTTCACAACAGTTTCATCTTCAACAAGGCATACAGGAATTGGGCCCTCTATGCCATGTTTGGCTTTATAGGAAGCATAAAATTTCCCAATTGTCTCAAAAATGTACTCTTGCTCCCCTAGGATATATGTCAATGATTTTGTCATAACCACAAAATTTCATAAAAATTTAATTTTTTTTTAAGGTAACATAAAATGTCTGAATATGCAGTTTAATAACTTCTAGTGGTTAGCGAAAAATGAAACAGTTTAACAATTGGTATTAATTAGTTTCAAAATAAAAATAACTAATATAACTTTAATTTTTATAAGTTATATAAGAATGACTTGCATTTAGATTGCTTCTAGCTGTACTAATAAATTTCCTTTTGGCAAGTAGGTGAAAAACTATCTTTGAAATTCGGGGCTTACTTAGCATTATGCTAACTTAGATGGACTGCTGGTTCTTACAGGTTCAGCAGGTAACAAATGATCAAGTAGGAGTTTATTTTGTATGATAGTGAGAAGTATTTCCGTAACATGTTAAGATGCTAGTAAATAAATTGATTATTTAAAAGCAAGGCTCTGATGAGGTAAAGTAATTTTCTTTCATAGTTTTGGTTCTAAGACAGTATTCATAGTTTATCCATGAAGATTGTTATTCTTAACATACTTATTTAAACAAAATAGATTCTTCCCATGAGCTTAGAGCTCAAGCTCTTGACATACAATTACTTTTATTGTAACATGATCATACTGCTATTGTTATGTTTAATGCTCAAATGTACTGCTTTTTTATGCATGAATATACTCCTATGATTTTCAAAGGTAAAGTTCACCAATAGATTACATATCTCTACTTCAACTCTTCTTTACTAGTCATGAAGATTATCAACCTGTTGATTGTATGCAATTATGCTTACCTTTTTGCACTACTAGATATCAAATTAGAAACTTCGATTCCTAAGTTATCACCATGCTACAAGTATTATTGTAAAAACACAATACCACATCGTTTTTATAATGTACCAAATAATTTTTACTTGCATCCTTAGGTAGTTTTACTTGTTGGTAATTTCTATGAAATAATATAAGTTTGGTTCTTTATAAAAAAACAAGATTATTAGCTCCAAAGTATGGTTGACCTTATGTAACTAGATAAATTATTTCAAGGTGGAATACTACCTAACCACCACTTCCATAAAGTCGAAACTAAAGGTAAAACACATTATCAGTTTTATTTTTATAGTTTACTAAATCTAATGCATGGTTTACACAATAGTAAGATTACTATTTGTAATGTTACCACACTATATTGAGTTGTAGTTTATAATAACTACTATGGTAAATTTACTACCTAAAAATTCTATCATAAAGTCGACATAAAAGTAGAAACATTATAAATGTTGTTCCTATATAATGATAAATCCAAGCAAGCACAAAAAGTAATATAATTGTCTTTGTAAACAAAATATGAACCATCCAAAAGGTCGTTGGCAAATTAGACATGAGAATCAACATTAGTAAACATTTATACTATAGGCGAACTTCGTGATTGTATTATTGACAAGGTTTATACACCTTTATTCTAGAGTTGATGACATAGATTCATTATTAGCAATCATAGCAGGCCTTAATCCGGTCGATTTGCAAATGAAAATATGTATTTATACAAAAATCGATTACATAGTTTTTAATTATGGGCAATGATAAGTTGATATTTGATAACATAGGGTTGACTATAGACATGACCCTTGCATGGTTAAATAATTTGGGAGGGCACGTGGTCTAATCTCCTCCATGCATTGGCGACTTAAAAGGAGTGAAAACCCTATCCCTTGGCATTTGGCTCCGAGGATTTCGTCGTCCTACAGGCTACACTGTGTAGTTCCATGCGGCCATGAGAGGCTGTTCCTTCTCTTTTCTTGCTCCGTAGCTTGTATTTTGGTGCCGAGTGGTATCGATACCAAGTCTTGTAGTCTCGATATCTCTGGGGAGTAACATTACTGCACGAGTGGTCTTTGCTTATTCGCTTGGCTCGAGGCCTGTACATGGTTTTTAGCTCTGTCCTTACTTGTTCCTCACCATGACTTTGTGGAGTTTTGAGTTTGTTTCTTATTTCCTCCATCACAGGGTTGGCATAAGGGTTTGATTGCTTCTCTATGTAATTCTCTTACGCTGGTGACAGCTCCTTCATGGCTCGGCTCTCTTCTGGCTCATAGGTAACATTTAATTCTTTGTTGAAAATTTTATTTTGTCAAAATTAATATTTAAGCTAGGGTTTATTCATAGGAGATGAGTCCTAAATTAATGCTCAGAACTGTGCTCTTTGCAGGAACCTGCGATGGCTCCAAACCTTCAGTGGGAAAAGAAATACAACCTCAAGCTTCAGTGAACTTTGTGGCCTCCAAACGGTAAGCCCTGGTTTCGATGTGGGTTTTCCCTACTTACGATAAGGATTATTGGAAGGAAGATTACAGTTCTTGGAAGCCTAGCTTTGGTTTCTTCGTTGGTTAAAATGTTTAGTTTGATATTACTTCAGTTTTTAAGAAAAAACCCTTGCGTTTTCGTTGGGTAGCACAGGCTCTTGAGCCGTGATATGTATTTTTTTTTTTGGTTAAACAATCTAGCCTTGCGGCTTGATAATGTAATACGGTTGGGTTAAGAATATAAGAATTCTATTAAGTTTTAAGTTTTATATGAGTTCTGTTTCATTTGCTCCAGTTTTACCTTTACATGTGGACTGTTGTTTCGTTAACCTGTCAATAATGTATTTAACTTACTGTTAAAAGATTTATAAATATATTTTATTTTAAGGAATAAGACTGTGGTCAGTCTAATTGCATAGTTCGTAGTTTTCTTTTTATTTTTATTTCACAGTTAGCAATGTAACTGGTTGTATTTCATACAAGATTATTTTGTATTTGAATCGAATAGCAGAAAGGGTTTCGACCCTTGGGTTCTCACAGGCTATAAGCCTATCTGGATTTATAATTTTTATTATATATATATATATATATATATAATTCTTAGTTTATTTTATTTATTATTTACATATACATTTATTTGTTCTACTACTATGTAAGTTATATTTATTTTGAGCTCTGTAAAGAAAACAATGTTAACTCTAGAACTCTGTTTATTTTACAAAAAATAAAGGGTTTATATACAAAACCCTAATCTGGTTTTATTAAGTTAATAATTAAGATTAAGTTAATATTTAAATATTGTTTGGTTATTAACTTGTTTATATACTTTCTCAAATATCACTTATTATCTCCTATAAGACTTTTATTTCCTATCAGTATACTAATACTGTGGTACTAGTGTATTTTACTTTTTTCTTTTACCTATATTTTCGTTTAGTTTGTCTAAGTCAAACAATAAGTATAAGCAAACCATAACATTGCTTTTTCATTGCATTCTTTAAACATTGAAATAAAATCTATTCTATTTACCTATAGATACAAGAATCATATCTACTAATTTCATTCTCATAAAAAATTATTTTATTTATTTTAAAACAATCTAACTGTGCTAGAGTACGACCTAGTTTTTAGGTGTAGAAAAACACAGCTTAGAAATTTAATTTCTATCTGTTTCACTATTTCCCAAACCATTTTCATTTCTATAAATAATCTAAAAAAATAGTGAATCTAACATTTCACAAAACTCTAAACTTTTAACATTCATGTAGGAGATAAACTAAGATTTATTTAAATAAGACAGTAAAATAAAATAGAATCTGTTGAGGACAAGATGACAACAGCTTGAGGAGGTCGTTCCTCCTTACCAATCTACTGGAGAACGCTAAAAAAACGCTTCCTTAAGATCCCCGAGCCTATTCTTGGTCTTTTTTGGCTAAGAACTGGGTGGAGAATGCAACTGTAGAAACCTCTGTCACCTGACTGGTTCAATATCTCAGTAAAAACAATTTTCTCTCAGCAGTATGATCATCAGCTTAAAAACTGCAACTAGATCAATCTCAGTAGTTATCCCCTCAAACACTTTCCAAATTCCCCTCCATTGGATTTCTCTTGAGCAAATTCATTCACCCTGAATGATCACTTCTCTAGAATGAGCAGCCTCAGGTCTCTTCAATACGAAATTTTATAGAGATGCCTAGGTCTTCTGGGTCAGTTTTCATTAATTGAGCCACCTGCTCTGATTCCACTTTCTTGGGGAATCATGACCACAAATATAAGGAGGTTGCCACCTGCAATAGTCGAAAGTGGTTTGAGGATGCTACCACATGTCAGTTTGCTATCCACCCAGTCTCCTCCACCAATTTGACCAGTAAACACTCTTTTAACAGCTCTCCTAAGCTGTTGTCTCCTCATTTATTTATTTATAAATAAAATATTTTGAATTTACATTAAATATTCTTGACCCCACTGGTCATCAATTACAACTTAGCATAAAATTTAACACAATGTTCCTCAAATAATGTAAAATTGTTTTTGGAAATTGGGGCATGTGACATACACACCCCCTTAAATTATAACATCGTCCTCGTCCTCAAAATTCCCCTAGAACAGAATTGGATATGCATCCTGCATATGACTTTCCAATTCCCAGGTGGCTTCCTTTGGACTAAGGTGCTTCCATTGCACCTTCACCTAACCAATGGTGCAGTTTCAAAGTGTGATCTCCCTTCGCTCGATGATACAGTCCGGTTCCACCAGAAAATCTCCTTCGGGTTCCACCTGTACATCATTCCAGTTAATAACATGAGTAGCATCATGCACATATTTCTTTAATACAGAAATGTGAAAAACATTGTGAACTCTTAAATTTAGTGGTAAGGCTAACTGATAGGATACCTGTCCAATCCTAGATAGTATTTCAAAAGGACCACAATAACGAGGTGCTAGTTTGGAAAAACTACCCAACCTCAGAGAGCTCTTTTTGGGTCTCACCTTGATGAAAACATGTTCACCTACCTGAAACTCTTTTGGAGTTCTTTTAAGGTCTGTGTGACTTTTCTGTCGATCTTGCGCAATTTTCAGATTACCTTGTACCTGCTTTACAATTTCTTCCATTTCTTTCAATAATTCAGGTCCTAATACTAACCTGTCCACTAGATTACTCCAAGAGATAGGGGTGTTACATTTCCTTCCATACAAAATTTCGAAAGGACTAAATCTGGCTGGAGCTTGATAATTATTATTGTAAGCAAATTCTACCAGGTGTAAATAATCTTCCCATTTACCTGGCTGATCCTTTACATACATTCTTAGTAAATCTTCCAGTACTTGATTTACTCTTTCAGTCTATCCATCAGTTTGAGGATGGAACGAGGTACTAAAATTTAGCGTAGTATTTAATCCTTTAAACGAAGATCTCCAAAAGTTACCTGTAAATTTAGGGTCTTGGTCTGAAATTATAACCTTCGGTATTTCATGTAGTCGGAAAAATTGCTTTAAAAAGATATCAGCTATGTTTGAAGCTTTATAAGTAGTTTTTACAGGTATAAAATGGGCTGCTTTACTCAATTTGTCAACCACTACCATTATGGAGTCATTTAAGTTCTTATTTTTAGGCAGTCCAGTAACAAAATCAAGACTAATTATCTTCCATTTCCAGCTAGGAATGGGCAATGGATGAAGTAATCTGGTTGGATGTTGATGTTCAGTTTTTATTTGCTGACATTCAAAATATCTAGCAATATATTCTGCTAATTCAGTCTTCATGTTGGGCCAAAAATACTCTTTTCGTAACATGGTTATAGTCTTCTGATAACACGGATGGTTTGAGTAAGGAGTTTTATGGATTTCTTCTAAGATTAATAACTTAACCTTAGGTACATATATTCTATCTTTATACAGTAAAAATCCTTTTTCATTCAAGCTGTACCCTATGCTTAAACTTTCTATTGGATTTTCTTTTGCTTTTGCTTGTAATTTTTGGTAAATTTCATCTTTTTCTAACCCTACTTTAAGCTGTTCTTCCAGATTTGTTGTATAAGTGCTGATAGTTGCTGTAAAATTCAGCTTTGCATTTCTACTTAATGCATCAACAACTTTATTTTCTTTCTCTTTAATGTGTTGAATTTCGAAATCATATTCACTTAGAAAAGCTAGCCACCTAGCTTGTCTAGCATTGAGGTTAGGTTGATCTAATAGATATTTTAGTCCCTTATTAGCTGTCATTAGAATAAATTTTCTTCCAATTAAATGATGACGCTACATCTTTAAAGCATGTATGAAAGCAGCTAATTCCAATTCATAGTTTGCATAATTCTTTTCATGAATTTTCAATTTCCTAGACTCATAAGCAATAACATGTCCTTCTTGAGTCAATACTCTGCCTAAACCATCATTGCAGGTGTCAGTACATACTATAAAATCTTTATTTGGATCAGGTATTCTTAAAATAGGTGTGATGGTTAATAAGGTTTTCAACTTTTTAAAACTATCCTCGCACTTTTGATTCCAATCAAATTTCTTTCCTTTTTTCTGCAAAGAGGTTATCAGATTTGCAATTCTCGATGAACCTCCGGTAATAACCAATAATCCCCATGAAGGATCAAACATCAGTTAAGTCTTTAGGAACTAGCCAATCTTCAATCGCCTTTATCTTTTTGGGATCCATCGAAATTCCTTCTTTAGTCACCACATGACTTAAGTACTGGATTTTATCTTTAAAGAAGTCGCATTTACTAAATTTTGAAAAGAGTTGATGATCTCGCAACTCTTGCAAAACAATTTTTAAATGTTCTTTATGTTCTTCTTCATATTTTGAATAGATTAATATGTCGTTGATAAACACTACCCCAAATTTATCTAGATATTTATGCATTACATTATTCATTAGACACATAAAAACAGTTAGAGCGTTAGTAAGCCCGAATGGCATGACGACAAACTCGTAATGTCCACATCGAGTCCTAAAAGTTGTTTTAAAGTTGTCTTCATCTTTAATTCTAACTTGGTGATATCCAGACTGTAAATCATTTTTTGAGAATACCGTGGCTCCACGTAGTTGATCAAATAGATCATCTATGCGAGGTAGCGGGTATCTATTCTTGATAGTCATCTTATTTAATTGACGATAATCTATGCAGAGTCGTAGAGTTCCATCCTTTTTCTTAACAAAGATGACAGGTGCCCCCCAAGGAGACACACTGGGTTGAATATAATTCTTGTCAATAAGTTCTTTTAATTATGACTTAAGTTCATTAAGTTCAAGTGTATTCATCTGATAAGGGGCCTTTGAGCTAGGTACTGCACTAGGTACTAGCTCAATGGTAAAATCTAGTTCCCTTTTCAGAGGTAGTCCCAAAATTTCTTCCAGAAATACATCTGCATACTCCTTTAAAACTGGTATATCCTCCAATTTTAATTTATCTATATTATTTAGATTTGCCTCATTGGTTACTGTTACTGCATAAGCCTTACAACCTTTCCTAACAACTCTCTTAAGCTGCAGAGCAAAAATATTCCTTACGATTGTTTTTCTAAGGATTCCCTTTACACTTATTGGTTTTCCATCATTATTTATACAAGTAAAGGTTTTGTCATAGCAATTTAAGATCACCCTATGCTGCTCTAACCAATCCATACAGATTAGTATGTCGTATGAGCGCAGAGGTAGTACATTAAGCTTCACAAAAGTTTCAAATTGATTCATAGTTACTGTACATTTCTTTACAAAACTAGTTACCTTCCTCTTTGCACCAGTAGCTAATTGAACCAACCAAGAACTTACAAACTTTTCAACAGGCAGTTCACACTTTTCTACCAAATTAGGTGAAATATAACTTAAACTAGCTCCCGGATCAATTAAAATAGCTATGGGTGTTTGGTTTATCTTACCTTCTACTTTCACCATGGAAGTTTGATAGTCTCCTTGCTGATTATCCAAAGCTGCATTGATCCTGGGTATAGTCCTCGCCAAATCTCCAACAGTCATCTCCTCCTGTATTGTATGGATATTACTGGCAGTATTTTTTCGATTGGGATAGACTGAGGCATAATGTAAACCATTGCATTCCCAACATTTTACGAGTTCTTTTCGTTCAAATTTCTTTGTGTAGTTACTGTGATTATTAGCATATTCTTTATTTTTTTTATTGTTCTGATTGTTCTGTGAATTATTCTTATTCCCCTGAAAATTCTTATTAGAAAAATTTCAGGCATTATTATTTTTAGAATTCCGACTAGGCACAAACTCTTTCTTCTTTTCATCATAATTATTTTTATTTTTGGCCTTCCAGTTGGCCATACTCTCCTTTTTTCGATTATGTTCATAATAGAAATTTGCTTTCCTCATAGCTTCTTCCAGGGTTTTTGGACTGTCATACTCAATCCTATCCTTTATGTGATAAGGTAAACAGCTAAGAAACTGATGTACCTTCGGTTTTTCATCTACAAGGTATGGCACATACCTAAGCAGACTTAAAAACCTACTGTTCAAATCTTTCATAGTCATTGTACCTAGTTTTAGCTCATAGAATTCTTTATCCCTTTCTTCATAGTATTGTTCAGATAAAAATTTCTTTTTAAAGTACTTCTTGAATGTGCTCCAATTTGTGTTCTTCTCTCTTATACCTTTCACTCTCTTTAAATCTTGCCACCATATATCAGCTTTCCCTATAAGATTGTAAGTATCCATTCTAGCCTTTAATTGGTTAGAATAGTTATAAATCTGGAAGTACTTCTTCATCCCAGATAACCAGGATTCCGCTTCCTCCCCTTTTTCAGTTTCTCCATTAAATGTTGGCAGCTTGATCTTCTTAAACTCTCCTTTCTTCATAAGGTTTATATTTTATTTTCCTTGTATGTGTTACGGAGAGAAATTCCTATGGCTTGGGGTACCACAACAGACAGCTTTGACTCCAGAAATCAATCTTTCCCAATATGCAATAAAATTAAAATGTCTAACACTGAAGGATCAGACCTCGTACCTTATTTCGGACGGTTGAAGTATATCCTTGTTGAGCTTTCCAATCTTCAGCTTGAATTGATATAATACTTCCTCAACAACAAGTAAACAATACAAGCATACTATATATCATGGTGTTAGATATATTCTAGCATATATAATCAATAATGTAAAAGCATTTGACATATTCCAATGGATACAATATTTAATCAAATACACATCATTGGACAGGAAAAGATAGTTCTTATTAATATAAATCAGAGATTACAAGATAGATACAACCTCTAACGGCACGTCTGGGAACTGGAGAAACTGAATCCCCCACTTGGGCCTCCACCACCTTAATCCTCCATCTCACGATAGCAAGCTCACTAGCAAAGGGCAAGCTTGGGAAGAACACAACAGTGCTCCAAGGGACAAAGGGATGCAGACTCAAGTACAAATTCCGGCAACAATGGACTATAGTTTCGTTTCTCTCAATCTCTCTATATGCCTTCAATGTACCAAGCGGTTCCTTATATAGCTTCACAAGGGATAATGAAGGGTCGAATCCGAGCGATCTCAAGGCATATGGAAGGCCAGGAGTCGAATGAGTCGGATCCATGTCAAGGAAAACTCCAAAAGGATTTGGATTATGCATACATCCCGATGTACGCGGTTATAGGGTTCAAACCCGCGTATGTACGCGGTTATCGGGTAAAAAGCCACGTATATCATTTTTCATATAGTTTTAGGGATGATCAAGGAAACATCAAAGGATAAAATATAGTCCATGGGGTCTAAAGAGTCTACAGTGGGACAGGGGAAGGCCATACAAAGTGTGATTCACCTAGAGTGGTGAAATATGCTATAACAGTATGGTGGTTATCCTCACTACCATCACTAGTATAATGAGAATTACGTTGATCACCAAATACTTCGGAAGATGAACTACTTTCATTTTTAATCTGTTTAGTCTTTTTATACTTACGTTGGTAACTTATATCTTCCGGATCAGCTCTTTTAACCCTTCCCTTAGTATGAAATATTTCTATTAGGATCTGATTTAGCTCCTCCTGAGCTCTCAAAATCCTCTCATTTTCTTTTTTAACAGATTCCATTTCAGATTTTAATTCTTGTGACTGTTTGTAAAAGTTCTGAGGAATTAGTAGTTATGTCTTCTTGTATGGGTTCTCTTTGTAAATTATCTTTCTCAGTATAGGGAGATTCCTCTCCCGCATATTCCTCCAGTCTTTCCATACCTGTTGTTAAACTCAGAAACAAATTTCTCTATTGATAACATTAAAAGAAAACAACATCAACAAAATGATTTAAATTCACTATTTCATATAAGCAAGTTGAGCTTCCTCAAGGCCTAGTGTTTCAACCTTATGCTTTGATACCACATGTCATAACCCCAAAATTTCATAAAAATTTAAATTTTTTTTAAGGTAACATAAAATGTCTGAATACGCAGTTTAATATCTGCTAGCGGTTAGTGGAAAATGAAACAGTTTAACAATTGGTATTAATTAGTTTCAAAATACAAATAACTAATATAACTTTAATTTTTATAAGTTATATAAGAATGACTTGCATTTAGATTGCTTCTAGTTGTACTAATAAATTTACTTTTGGCAAGTAGGTGAAAAACTATCTTTGAAATTCAGGGCTTACTTAGCATTATGCTAACTCAGATGGACTGCTGGTTCTTACAGGTTCAGCAGGCAACGAATGATCAAGTAGGAGTTTATTTTGTATGATAGCGAGAAGTATTTATATAGCATGTTAAGATGTTAGTAAATAAATTGATTATTTAAAAGCAAGGCTCTGATGA
Organism: Pseudotsuga menziesii; assembly: GCA_001517045.1. Classification (NCBI taxonomy): domain Eukaryota; kingdom Viridiplantae; phylum Streptophyta; class Pinopsida; order Pinales; family Pinaceae; genus Pseudotsuga; species Pseudotsuga menziesii. The sequence goes on from LPNX010710591.1 coordinate 18,851, forward strand.
GGTAAAGTAATTTTCTTTCATAGTTTTGGTTCTAAGACAGTATTCATAGTTTAACCATGAAGATTGTTATCCTTAACATACTTAGTTAAACAAAATAGATTCTTCCCATGAGCTTAGAGCTCAAGCTCTTGACATACAATTAATTTTATTATAACATGATCATACTACTATTGTTATGTTTAATGCTCAAATGTACTACTTTTTATGCGTGAATATACTCCTATGATTTTCAAAGGTAAAGTTCACCAATAGATTACATATCTCTACTTCAACTCTTCTTTACTAGTCATAAAGATTATCAACCTGTTGATTGTATGCAATTATGCTTATCTTTTTGCACTACTAGATATCAAATTATAAACTTTGATTCCTAAGTTATCACCATGCTACAAGTATTATTGTAAAAACACAATACCACATCGTTTTTATAATGTACCAAATAATGTTTACTTGCATCCTTAGGTAGTTTTACTTTCTGGTAATTTCCATGATACAATATAAGTTTGGTTTTTTATAAAAAAACAATATTATTAGCTCCAAAGTATGGTTGACCTTATGTAACTAGATAAATTATTTCAAGGTGGAATACTACCTAACCACCACTTCCATAAAGTCGAAACTAAAGGTAAAACACATTATCAGTTTTATTCTTATAGTTTACTAAATCTAATGCATGGTTTACACAATAGTAAGATTACTATTTGTAATGTTACCACACTATATTGAGTTGTAGTTTATAATAACTACTATGGTAAATTTACTACCTAAAACTTCTATCATAAAGTCGACATAAAAGTAGAAACATTATAAATGTTGTTCCTATATTATGTTAAATCCAAGCAAGCACAAAAAGTAATATAATTGTCTTTGTAAACAAAATATGAACCATCCAAAAGGTCGTTGGCAAAGTAGACATGAGAATCAACATTAGTAAACATTTATACTATGGTAAAACTTCATTATCGTATTATTGACAAGGTTTATACACCTTTATTCTAGAGTTGATGACATAGATTCATTATTAGCAATCATAGCAGGTCTTAATTCGATCGATTTGCAAATGATAATATGTCTTTATACAAAAATCGATTGCATAGTTTTTAATTATGGGCAATGATAAGTTTATATTTGATAACGCGGGGTTGACTATAGAAATGACCCTCGCATGGTTAAATAATTTGGGAGGGCACGTGGTCTAATATCCTCCATGCATTAGCGACTTAAAAGGAGTGAAAACCCTATCCCTTGGCATTTGGATCCGAGGGTTTCGTCAGCCTGCAGGCTGCACTGTGTAGTTCCATGCGGACATGAGAGGCTGTTCCTTCTCTTTGCTTGCTCCGTAGCTTGTATTTTGATGCTGAGTGGTCTCGATACCAAGTCTTGTAGTCTCAATATCTCTGGGGAGTAACATTACTGTGTGAGTGGTCTTTGCTTATTCACTTGGCTCGAGGCCTGTACATGGTTTTTAGCTCTGTCATTACTTGTTCCTCGCCATGGATTTGTGGATTTTTGAGTTTGTTTCTTACTGCCTCCATCATAGGGTCAACATAAGGGTTTGATTGCTTCTCTGTGTAATTCTCTTATGCTGGTGACAGCTCCTTCACAGCTCGGCTCTCTTCTGGCTCATAGGTAACATTTAATTCTTTGTTGAAAAATTTATTTTGTCAAAATTAATATTTAAGCTAGGGTTTATTCATAGGATTTGAGTCCTAAATTAATGTTCGGAACTGTGCTCTTTGTAGGAACCTGCGACGGCTCCAAAACTTCAGTGGGAAAATAAATACAACCTCAAGCTTCAGTGAACTTTGTGGCCTCCAACAAGTAAGCCCTGGTTTTGATGTGGGTTTTCCCTACTTGCGATAAGGGTTGTTGGAAGGAACTTTACAGTGCTTGGAAGCCTAACTTCGGTTTCTTCGTTGGTTAAAATGTTTAGTTTGATATTACTCCAGTTTTTAAGCAAAAACCCTTGCGGATTTTGCTGGGTAGCATAGGCTCTTGAGCCGTGATATGTATTTGGTTTTTGGTTAAACAATTTAGCCTTGCGGCTTGATAATGTAATAGAGTTGGGTTAAGAAAATAAGAATTCTGTTAAGTTTTAAGTTTTATATGAGTTCTGTCTCGTTTGCTCCAATTTTACCTTTACATGTGGACTGTTGTTTCGTTAACCTGTCAATAATGTATTTAACTTACTGTTAAAAGATTTATAAATATATTTTATTTTAAGGATCAAGACTGCGATCAGTCTAATTGCATAGTTCATAGTTTTCTTTTTATTTTTATTTCACAGTTAGCAATGTAACTAGTTGTATTTCATACAGAATTATTTTGTATTTGAATCGAATAGCAGAAAGGGTTTCGACCTGTGGGTTTTCACGGGCTATAAGCTTGTCTGGATTTAAAAAATTTATAATATATATATATATATATATATATAATTCTTAGTTATTTTATTTATTATTTACATGTACAATTATTTGATTTACTACTCTTTAAGTTATATTTATTTTGAGCTCTGTAAAGAAAACAATGATAACTCTAGAACTTTGTTTATTTTACAAAAAATGAAGGGTTTATATACGAAACCCTAATCTTGTTTTATTAAGTTAATAATTAATATTAAGTTAATATTTAAATAATGTTTGGTTATTAACTTGTTTATATAATTTGTCAAATATCAGTTATTATCTCCTATAAGACTTTTATTTCCTATCAATATACTAATACTATGGTACTAGTGTATTTTACTTTTTCTCTTACCTGTATTTTCGTTTAGTTTGTCTAAGTAAAACAATAAGTATAAGCAAACCATAACACTGTGTTTTCATTGCATTCTTTAAACATTGAAATAAAATCTATTCTATTTACCTACAGATACAAGAATCATATCTACTAATTTCATTCTCATAAAGAATTATTTTATTTATTTTAAAACAATCTAACTGTGCTATAGTACGACCTGGTTTTCAGGTGTGGAAAAACATAGCTTAGAAATTTAATTTCTATATGTTTCACTATTTCCCAAACCATTTTCATTTCTATAAATAATATTAAAAAAATACTAAATCTAACATTTCACAAAACTCTAAACTTTTAACATTCATGTAGTAGATAAACTAAGATTTACTTAACTAAGATAGTAAAATAGAATAGAACCTGTTGAGGAAAAGACGACAACAGCTTCAGAAGGTCGTTCCTCCCTACCAATCTCCTGGAGAGCGCTCAAACAACGCTTCCTCAAGACCCCCGAGCCTGTTCTTGGTATTCTTGGCTGAGAACTGGGTGGAGAATGCAACTATAGAAACCTCTGTCACCTGACTGGTTCAATACCTCAGTAAAACAATCTGCTCTCAGTAGTATGATCTTCAGCTTAAAAACTGCAACCAGATCAATCTCAGTAGTTATCCCCTCAAACATTTTCCAGATTCCCCTCCATTGAATTTCTCTTGAATAAATTCATTCACCCTGAATGATCACTTCTATAGAATGAGCAGCCTCAGCTCTCTTCAATGGGAAATTTTATAGAGATGCCTAGGTCTTCTGGGTCAGTTTTCATTAATTGAGCCACCTGCTCTGATTCCACTTTCTTGGGGAATCATGACCACAAATATAGGGAGGTTGGCACCTGCAACAGTTGGAAGTGGTTTGAGGATTCTGCCACATGTCAGTTTGCTCTCCACCAATTTGACTAGTAAACACTCTTTTAACAGCTCTCCTAAGTTGTTGTCTCCTCATTTATTTATTTATAAATAAAATATTCTGAATTTACATTTAATATTCTTGACCCCACTAGTCATCAATTACAACTTAGCATAAAATTTAACACAATGTTCCTCAAATAATGTAAAATTGTTTTTGAAAATTGGGGCATGTGACATATTTTCTAACTTGCCTTAAAGTCATAGATATAGAAGGGCCATCCTGACTTTGAACGAACTAGGTTGTGAAATATATCTTGAACAAATTCTCAAACTACATCTTTACCTTGTAATTTTCCTTGCTTATGAGCCTCACACACATCCTTGCAAAACCTAAACACACCCTTCCTTCCTACAGATTCGAACAACTTTTCCCTTAGAGACCTTGTTCTTATAGACAGTGTAGCAACCTTTGTCCTCTCCCACGAAAGAGATCACATTGTTAACCTATGTGTAGCATTTGCTTCTCTTGCAACAATTTTGAGTTCAGTTTGAGTCAAATGGTCCAACCTTCTCCCTTTCCTTGTATCTCTCCCATGTCTTTTCATGTTGCTCCTTGATTCGTGATATAATCGCATTCGAAAGTCATCACAATTAGGTATCATCTTACAAAAATTGCATGTCAATGAATCAAAAGGTATTCCTGTTTCTGAAACCCTCTTGCAATGAATATTTTTGTATGTACCATTAATACTGCATTCAATACCATGATAATTTAGTGTTCTCCTGGTATATTTCTCTATGGCCCACATTTTTCCACCATGTTGGTCATCCATTAGAACCTTTGTCTCCAATCTCTCCCCTCTTCTCTCAAGATAGGGATCCCAATACCCCCAACATAATAATATTGAGGGAGGTATTTCTCCTAGAACAATATGAAAAAACACATTGGTTAATGATCTACTAACTTCTACTAACAAGTAATAATAAATAAAGTAATGTGCATATTCAAATTCAAATTAAATTAAAACTTGGGTAATTTCCACACCTGAAGTAGAAGGATGTGGACTTGTAGAAGCCCCATGTAATGGTGATGGTAGTGATGGGATCAAGAACTTAGATAAACTTTGTTGGGACTTTTCATTGGTAGGCTTCTTCGGTCTCCCAACTGTTCCACTCCTCAACACAATTGTATCATGTGAAGCCTCAACTGTAGTATTAGTAGTGTGCTTATTTGATTTCATGTGTTCATTTAGAGAACTGACCATATTACCACTTGCTGGCACCAAAGAGAACCATCTATTGCATCGTGTACATTCCACTCTTACTTTTTTCTTGTCCTCGTAGTTTGCAAGTGTTGCTTCCACCACCTTGAACAAATTAGGCTCTTGCGTATGGTTGAAATCATGTAGAAGTTTGATTGCTTGAACAATCTCAAGTTGATCTCTAGACACCATTGTCTGCTTTTCTTTGTTACCTGAAGGAATTTCATTAATTCCCAACATTGAAATTTGACGTAGATGGGATCCTGTTTTCATATGATTGTTTTTGAAGTTACGAATTGTTCGTGCTACCAAGGATACTTCCCCGTTCCATAATCAATGCCATAGATTTCAGAACAGATCTTTATATTAGGTTTTCCATTTTCTAAATATACCTTTAGTGTTAGCTTCTCCTTGACAAACTCTTCCATTAAACTATTCACTTTATGTTCCCAAGATGCCAATACATTAGGATCAACCACAACTTGTTCCACTGACTCGGACACATTACCAACTCTTGGTTTTTTATGCATAGGTTCCTCCACATTCCCTTCAATGTTTTCAAAGATTGGCATTCCCTCCATTACATTTGATTCCAATGTATCAGGAACCATCATGCATACTTTCCTCTTAATGCCTACATTTGTTGTTGTAGGTTTCCTTCTTTCCTCTTGCTTTGCATTTAAAGGACATCCAGTTGAGACAATAATAAAATAAAAAGGATATTGAATGACTTCATCATTCATAATTTCAAAATGGATATCAGCATATGTACAACCTTTTTGACACTGGATTGTGCCAAGGGGACAATTCTCTTCACCAATAAAAATTACAAAGTCCACAACATCACTTGGATCCATCTACATTTACATCCATGTGTACCTTTTAGTTGGGTAAGAAATGAATAAAATTATAACATTTTTTTCAAAATTTTGGATATAATAAGGCTACAAAATGAGGTGAGTGCATCCATAAATAAATTAAAAAAAGAAGTAATTCAAATTTACACATGCATATTAGTTCATTAATAAAACGAAGAGCTAGGAAGCAAAGTATGCACTTTCAATTCAAATCTCTAAAAAGGATGAAGAAATCTTACTATCAGGATGAAACACCTTGAAACAAAATATATTGTTAGTGGCTTATTCAAATAGCCCTCCCCAAACTGAAGAGTCATCTTCAACGTACCTGCAAAAGATCAAAAGGTGATCAAAACAAGAGATGAAAAAACATAGAGGTGATCAAAGGTCTTTGTTCTTTTTGGAATTTAGTCTTGTTCTTTTTTATGGAAATTCCCCAAGCATTACAATCCACTCTAGGAAATGATAAAAACATCTTAATTGACTAATATTCCCAACCTGCAAGCCTAATCCCTATTCTACATGGTGTTTGGCCTTGGGGTAAGAAAAAAAACTTAGTAATAAGTGAACTCACCTAATAAATGAAGAATGATCCAAGGAGAGATAAATTTTTCAATAGTCACTCACAAAGCTCAAGTAAACCATTTTGGAAACTTCCTACATAAATGCAACAACTCTTAAATTCACTCCCTAGATCTTTGAGATCAATTTTGCAACCAAATTGTGAAGATTACATATTTGGTAGAGATTCCATAGCTCGACAACACAATGAAATTGCAGCCATAACACTTTAAGCGACCTAAATCTCTCACATTAGTGTGAATAGGTATTGTAGCTCTAATGACAAGTAACAAAGAGAAATCTGTAAGATTTTGGAAGGGAGGCATTTAATTTTACATCATAATCTTAATATGCATACTCCTTTTATCATCAACATTGTAGACCTAGTCAAACTGATGTAGACAGTACTGGAATTACTCTTACACAAGTTTTTAGCTATGTAGAAGATATGTGATGACACATCCTTTGTTAACATAACATTGGACTGGTCACCTTTTGGTAAACAAGGCACATATACTATAGAATGCATAACATGTTTTATAAATGTTATATAATTTTAAAAAATGAATTATCAAACTTCGTATAACAACAATTAGTATTAAATATAGTTCTGAAATTATTCTTCTTCTCAGTTAAATAATTTAGCTATGTAGAAGATATGCTATGAAATCTTCTCTGTCAACATTGGATTGGTCACCTTTTAGGTTGTAAGCAAGGGGCATATAATAGGATGCATAAAATGTTTTTTTAAGGTTATAATATGCCAAAAATAAATGATCAAACTTCATATAAAGACATCTAGTTCAGAGACTCTTCCAGATAACTACATTGAGAGGTCAGATAACCAACTTCACCACCAAGATCAAAATACCAAGGAATACATCCCATCTTCATCCTGACTTCAAAATATGTCTACAAGGGA
>LPNX010710603.1:2463-134166 GCA_001517045.1 Pseudotsuga menziesii
GGTCATAAGCACCCTTACTCTGCCAAAACATCTCGTGAAACCCTAGCTTACCATCAAGCTATTTTCACCTTTGAGACCCCTTTTGGCCTATTTTCCACCATCGGAGAAGGAGAAGGACCAGCTCGGAGCTCGGAGCCACCGACATCGGACCAGCGCAATGGACTCCACCAACCTCTACATTGGAGGTAACTTTAATAAAAACACCATTGCACATTTCCTTATTGTCTTTTACTTCCTGTTATTTACTTTTACTGTCTTAGCTTAGCTTTTTACTTTCCATTTTATTTTTTGTTTAATCGAACTGCTACTAAGGATTCCAGATTCCTTAGTAGGTGCTCATCAGCACAAGCTAGGGTGAAAACCCTAGCTACAGATTGGTTCCCACTTGATCATATATAAGGGTTGTTGCCATTCTTAGAATGGAGGCACCTGGTCAGTTACTAGGAAAGCTCAGTCTGGGACTGAGGGCCATTCTGATGTGACTGTAGGATTGGATCCTACATGATCATATGTGAGTGCAGATCCTTTCTGACATTAGTTGTCAGATGTAAGTGCAGATCCCTTTTGGCATGAAGGATTGGTTCCTTGCATGGTCGAATATAAGTGCCGATCCTTTCTGACATTCGTTGTCAGATATAAGTGCAGAGCCTTTCGGCATGGAGGATTGGTTCCTCACATGGTCGAATGTAAGTGTTGATCCTTTCTAACATTGGTTGTCAAATGTGAGTGCTGGGCCTTTCTAATAGGGTTGTGGGATGTGTTCCCACATGGTCATATGTGAGTGTTGGGCATGCCTTCCTGATATGATTATAGGATTGGTTCCTACATGATCAAATATAAGTGTTGGGTGGGCCATTCTGACTTAGGGTTAGATATAAGTGCTGGAAGAAGACCTACATGGAGGCTAGGCCTACAACCAACATGAAAAAGGGATGGCTCTGTAGAACTTACTGTGATGAGAAGAATCATGAGATAGAACCCGTGATGATGATCCAGCAGTGATGATCTAGATCCAGTGATGATCCATATCTAGTGATGGTGATCCAGATCCAGTGATGATGATCCAGATCCAGTGATGATCCAGATCTAGTGATGATGATCCAGATCCAGTGATGATCCAGATCGAGTGATGATCTAATGGTCATGGTTGTATCAATATGATGTCATCATTACATGTTTCAACCCATTCACATCATTATAGTCCATTGTAACCGGCCATGGGTAAAGAGCCTATGCCTTTGGATATTGCTTTGCAGATTGATAAGCTTGAGACTATACCATGCATATGGAAAGGAGTCATGAAGCTCTCGGCACACAATCCTAATTCCTGAGCCTCCAAACACTATTCTATCATTTAGGATTTGGGCCAGAATACCTATGCAATGTTATCCTTAGAGGTTCTTTAGACTTGCCCCTATCAGAGGAAAGTGATGTTAGTTTCTTTAGGAGTAGATGGACTGAATGACCCCAGTGTTGTCATGTTCAAGACTCACAATGTCCATTTATTATTTCCTTACCATGTGGATTTTAAAGTCCATGTAGAGTGTTTGAATAACACCATTAAATGTATGATTATTGATGAAGGTGTTGTGACCTCCGTGATGTCGTTGGATTTCTGAAAATGCCTTGGCTCTCTCATGTTGTATAAATCCATGACTAAGCTGACAATAGTTGATGGACATTCCTTTAGACTGCATGGAATTATTCCTTCCCTTCAGGTCTAGTTGGGGGGGGGAGACCATTCCAGTGGAATTTGAGGTGGTTACTATGCCCCTTGAATTTACTATTTTACTGGGTCAGAACTGGATCTATACCATGAAGGCAATCACGTTGTCAGTATTTTGTGTCATGTGATTTCCTTATGAAAATAGAATTGTGATGATTGTTAAATTGTCATTTTAGCATCACCGAGTCCCACTATCCCAGTAATTGATAATTCTATACTGACAACTAAGAATGTTTGTGTCAAAATGTATCCTTCATTGATGGAAACCTTTAATTTTTTGGTACCAATATTAGATATTGATTCTACATCTGCTGGCATTTCATCAACTTGAGTTTGGTATTGTTTTATACCTCATATTTAAGCAACTAGTGGAATATCCCTTCTCTGATTAATTCATATGAAGGTCCCTCATCCATCGACAAAGAAACTCCTTTGTCTGCAATACAAATCACCTACCAATATGTACTTGATATCATACAGAATTTGATTCTTTCCCTTCATAGACGAAAGAGAAGGATCTCCTTGGGTCACTTACTTGGGTGGTTGCTTCTTCATGCTCACATGAATTCCTCGATGAAAATTTTCCTTCAGATGAAACTATTATCGAGGCCATTACTAGTCCATAATATTCTTGGGAGGAAATGCACCATTGAGAGTGATGAATTTCAGATGACCTTAAGCAATAAATTTGGTCATCCCATGTTCCAATTAGGTATTCATGGTATATAGGCTGAAGGGAACATGACAAACATATCACCAACCATTTCGATCAACATTTCTTAGACCCCTGGTAAAGTAGAGAATGTTTATATTGGTATTTATTGTTCACCCAAGGAGATTCAAACATACACCAAGCCATTTAAATATTTTCATGACATATTCACTTGGGCGTATGAAGAAATTCTAGGGATTGATCCTTGTATTGTTGAACATTAAATAAAAATGTATCCTATTGCTAAACTAAACCTATTCGACAACATGTACACATCGTGAATCCCCGTAAGGTGCATTCCATTAAGGATGGTATAGAAAACTTGCTTAAGGCTAGCTTCATCTACTCAGTTCCCTTAACCGAATGGGTATCCAACCCCGTTCCCATGGATAAGAAGCAGGGGACCATATGTGTGTGTACCGATTTTAGAGATCTGAAAAGAGCATGTCCTAAAGATAGTTTCCCCATCCCATTTATTGCTAAGATTTTGAATGAGTGTGCGAGAAGTGGGATATTTTTATTTATTGATAGTTTTTTAGGCTATAATTAGATCCAAATTAAAAATGAGGATCAACATAATACTAAATTTATATTTCCTTGGGGAACTTTTGCATACAGAAAAATGCCTTTTGGCCTGAAAAATGTCGGAGCTACTTTTTAGTAGGCGATGATGTTTTCCTTTCACGAACTTAAACGTATTATTGAGGTGATCTAATCTACCTCACTACTTACTCTTGCAAGAGAGTGGATCATTCAACATATATTTCTTTGGTATTTTGACTATGTGATCATTATCAGATTCATTTGAACCCTCAAAAGTTCATCTTTGGTGTTAGGACTGGTCACTTATTTGGATTCATTGTGTCAAAGGAGGCGATTATGGTCGATCTATCATTTATCTGTTGAAGGTTGAGGCAATACTTTAGTTTCCTCCCCCATGCAAATTTAGACAAATTCAAATTATCCAAGGGATGTATAATTTCTTGAGTCGATTTGTTGTGGATTATGCCAATTTGACCAAGGTTTTATGCTCTTACTAAAGAGGGATACTCCATTTTTATGGGATGAGCGAGCCAGAGATTCCTTCTATTCTATTAAGAAATCCTTGGCATTGACCCCTATGCTTATTACACCATACTATAATATATATTTATTGTTATATGTGGTCACATATCAAGAGACGGTTGGTATGGTTTTAGTTCAAGAGGATGATGAGATCCATGAGCACGTTATTTATTATCTTAGACAAAATATCATCGATGCAGAACTTTGATATACTGACTAAGAAGTTGACCTTAGTGATTGTTCATGTAATTCAACAATTGTGACACCGGATATTACTTAACCAGACCACTGTCATAATTCATATCAATCAATTTTAGTTCATCTTGACTAGGTGAATGACAAGGGGAAATATAATAAACAGATTGTTATCTTACAAGAATTCGGCCTTTATTTTGTTTTGAAAAAATATAAGAGGTATTTGATCTTTGCGGAACTGATGTCAGATATCCCTAGGAAGGATGATGACATGATTCATGAGGAATAATTTTTGGATGAGTACATTTTAATTCTCTCATATACGGACACTACATCTTACTTCAATAGACCACTTTCATAACACATATCAATCCATTTCAGTTTTTCCTAACCAGGTGAATGATAAGGAGAAATATAATAAATGAATTGTTATCTTACAAGAATTCGAAGTATTTGGTCTTTTCTAAATTGATGTCATATATCCTTAGGATGGATGAGGAAATGATTCATAAGGAATCATTTGTGGATGAGTACATTTTCCTCATCTCATCTACAGACACTTGGTATGGCGATATCATCGTCTATCTACAAACTCTGAAGGTCCCTATGCATCTGTTGAGGGATGAGCAATGATTATTACATCATAATGCTAAGAAGTACCTCATCATCATTAACACTCTGTATTTCCATGGGGTGGAATCTCTTTTGGAATGTCGTTTGAATCATGAGGAGGAGGCGTGTGTTGGTTATTTATCTGGGATTGCTACAACTCAAAATATTTTAAGAGAAGGTTATTATTGGACCTCCATCTTTAAATATTGTTTTAATGCAGTCAAGAGATGTTACCCTTGCCATATTTTCTCTAAGAACATGCACTCCCATCCCACGCTATTACACGCTATTATCACCGTCGGTCCCTTCACGAAGTGGGGGATGGATTTTATGGATTATAACCTCATCCCGATTATTATCGATTTCATGGCATGTATCTCCTAGAATCTTCCTTTGAAGTTCAAGGGTCCAAAGAGCTCCAAAATCACTTCGAGTGGTAAAAAACCAAATGGTATAGTAAATGGTGAATTTTTTACTGTGTATTAAAATAATTTACCCAAAATACTATAGTTTAGATCCTCTGGTTATTATTTACAACTATTTTGGACTAATATTTTTGTGCCAGGTCCATTTTTTATGTAGTTTCACTAATTCTTAGTGGATTTTGATCTTTTTCGAGTTTGTTCACACCTGTAACATGTATACATATTAACTGGAATATAGGATAGGATCATATTCCACCTGCATTTTTGCATTGTCCCATGACTATGTCACATTGACCATAGGTGCAAACCCGCTTATTATTGACATGAAACCTCCCTATTGCTTCTATATTTGTCTTTATGTAACTGATAGAGATTTCCTGACCATGGGTAACCTAGTTAGATCTCATCTTTCTGTTTAGTTCCCATGCTGAACTTCCTCCTTAGGTTTGGGAGTCCCTTGTACTCCCTCCATGACTTTGAATAGAAAATTCATGTTCTTCCTTATCTTTTATGTTGGCCATCTTATTTAGGGACTCCCATTTTATATCAAGTTGTAAATACATTGCATGCATCTTCTTTCCATTTGAGCTTAATGACAACTCCCCGCTTTAGTTTTATAAGCCATATTTCCCAAGTTTGTCTCAATTCTATCCAAGCAGAGCTTCTTATTTATCCTTTGTAGCTTGATCACCCATCATCCTAGAGGAAACATTTCCCTGAGTGTCCTTATCCTGTACACATTTCCTTTTATTGAGCATAGGTATGTTCCATTGCTTGGAAGTAGTTTTCTTAACCGCGACACTTGTTTCCTATTTGTTGTACTATAAGAGACACTTGGTTCGTATACATCTTGTTTGTCCGAGTTCTTCCAAATAATACAACCTTGCTCATGATTACCTTGTGTTGGTTGATGGGTTATGCCTTAATTCCCTCCTTACAATGGATTCCATTCCATCGAATTCAAATCATTTATTCTAGAAATGGGATCTAGAGTCATTTGAGTGCCTTGAGACTTGCAGTCATTAGGAGCAGGTTCTCTCGCCATCGACAGAATGGGAATACATCAATGTCCCCTGATTGATGGATTCTTCAATTGTTCAAACTCAACACCTCTATTTTTAATTGTTGAATGCACTCAGTACCTTGAAACCCATTAATTTTATCATCGACGGGTTGTCTCATGTCTATTAATGGTATACCTCAATGACCAGTAATTAGATGATGTTTCATCATGTTCGGCCTCAACACCTATATTCATGTGATGCAACATGTACTATAAGTGATTTGTGTAGAAGACCTCAGAGTATGGTGTCATTTCATATATGATAGTACCTTGTTCATGAAAGTACCTATGGGATTTCAGTTCCCAAACCATAGTAGTCTATGTTATCAAGTACCATATGCCTTCATTCAATATGGAAACTACACTCCAATTTATATTGTACATGGTTGGGACCACTTATGTCATACGTGTATTATGACTATTCATGACCATTGTACTTATATGTATCCTGGACTTCTATATATACTCTGCATCTGTATTCATGTATACAGAGTTATCATTCTACTATGATGACGAGTGGCTAGTTCTTCCACATGGACCTTCACTACTCCAATTCTGGGACTATTATAATATATTTTGGCCATTGTGTACCCCTATGACCTCACACATTATGGGGAATCTATTATAGCATGTTTTTCCATACCTTATGCATTATGCCTTGATGGCCTTCCCTTGTTTCTATGCATACTCATTATACACCCTACTCAGTATAGACCTGATGCTTTAGTTTAACCCTAAAAAGGACATTTTTGAAGATATATGTGGGTCAAAAACTATGAAGCTCATGTATACACAGATTGCACCATTATAACTCACATACCTTGGGTTTTGTGCTAAAAAAAAATATTTGGAATTTTCCTCATCAAGTAACAAATAGATTTATCCTTGGCCTTCCATATGCCTGGAAACACTTAGATTTGAACCTATGTTTCCTATTTGAGGGCTATATATTGATTCATTGTGAAGCATTAGAGGAGGAGAAATTTGGAGACTAAGGAAACTAAGAATTTTTTTCCTGATTTCCATATATTTGAGTATACATCCCTTTATCCTTGTTCACAGAATCCTTTTTGTACGTCTCCCAAGCTCTCAATTGTTTTTGTGAGCTTTCCTTGCTATGAAGGATTGAAGTGGTGGAGGCCTAGGTGGAGGAACTTGGTTTCTTGGTTTCGACGAGGTTGTCACATTGCATCTATGGTTTTACATTAATAGAAATACCCATTTCTTGTCCAAATTTCATGTGCAATTGTTTATATTTGTATCCATGGGTATAGTTTCTTTATACATGTTTAAATAGATTATGCTAGTTTAAATTCTAACCTTTAATATCTTGTATCCTTGGATATATATTTGTTGTTGAGGGAAAATTGTAGGGAATAAGTATTTGATAGCAAGCTCAATGGTGGTATTCTTTGAACATTCAATTCAGGTACGGTTTCTATCCCTTAGTTGTTAGCTTATTTTATTTATTTGGCATGTTTGAGAATGGATGTGATTTTTTGTGTCATCCTGTCTATTGTTGTCCACCCCAATTCATAGGAATATTTGATTTCTAACACTTCCTTCTTCCATTTTTTATGTGATGACCTTATTTTAGTTTTTGTAGATTCCTTTTTATGTTGGATACTTCTTCCTTCAAATGTTTTTATTTGGCTTGCAAGATTATTTCAACTTCATTGAAGCCATATTTACAAGCTTCTATATTGTCATTAGTTGCATTTTTGGCTTCTTCCAGTAGCCAAGAAAAGGATTATGTTAAGTTGTAAGAAACCTGTTGTAGAGGATCAAATATACCCATTAGGTCATTATATTCATTCCTGATTTATATCATTTATCATTGTTGCAATTTGAATTCTTCCATTTTGTCTCTTTTCTCAATACCAAACAAACTGACCAAACTTTCACGAATCTTTTGGTCTTTTTTCCTGCGTAGTTTGTATCTTTTTGTTTAATTCTTTTAACTATTCATTTTCTATTAGAGTTGTCCACAACTGAATACTTTCCTCATGCAATTCTATGCATTATATATCCATACCCTTAATATTTTCAGAGGCATAATTGGCCTTTTCAAGTGCTTTGTCACAATGTGTTCGAGATTTTGAAAATATTACTGGTGCTCTAGGTAGAGCTTTAATTTTTGCTTGAAATGATTGAATGGTTTCTTTGAATCTTTCCATTCTTTCATCAAGAATACTTCCTCAGGTGGAGGAATCTTTCCAACCTATAAAATCAATGTAGAATAACGACTAGGTAAAATGAAAAGGATTACCTATCTCTTGAGCTTCCAAGCAATCTTTGCAGAATTTATTGTACAGAAATGTCGACCAGTTCATTTGAACTCATATTACACACTTTTCTACGGCTATGATGACATCTGTTGGAACCATACCTTGTCATCCCTTCCAAAATATTTTAAATTTAAGTATCTAAAATGCACTTCTTATAGGAAAGTTGTTTATTTTGGAAACAACAAAACCTATGCTTACTTGTTGAATCTTGTATTTATTAGTCACCATTTTTCTCAATGTTTTGTCTTGATTTTTGTCAGAAAGGAGACTGGCATCTTATCTGGTTGTAGGTAGTCCAGTGGTCAATACAACAAACTCAGAATCAATGGAGATTACTCTATTTAGCTATAGGTATCCTCCATGCACTTGGGACAACAATAATTTTGCACACACTAGTATATATGGAGTATTTCCAAAGAAGGAAATTTCTATTAAATTCAATACTCCTGACTTAGACCAACCAACATCCCACTCTTGGAGTACTGGTTTACTCGATGCGCCTTTCTCCAAATAATTTTTCTCAGTAAGATCAAGAAATTTTACCATATCGTGAGTGTCAGGGTATGCAATGATGAGTTTATCCACTTGACCATACAAATATCCTTCGGTCATTATGCCCTCAGATTCATTTTGATTTTGTAAGATTGTTTTTTGTAACTCTGAAAGAGTGATCATTAGAGCATCCATCTTTGAGATGGGATATACTCATAGTAATATTGCACAGGCACTGAAGAAGTCAAACCTTGAGATTGTTTCTTAGATTCCATGATTTTGAGACTTGGTTGTTTGTACCTTGAAGGCTAAGGAAAGCAAAGTTTTTCTCCCAGCTGTGTTTCTCCTTTTTCTTAGGGTTTTGAAATAACCCAAGAATTTCCTTGACAAAGTCCTTCCTTAATTTAAGCAATTTATGTTTTTGGTTTTATTGTCCATGTTCATTATACTGAAGTGAAGGTCATAATGGTTGGGTATTTATTTCCATTTATGTCATCTCCCCCTTTTGCTACGATTCATGTTGTTCAAATTCTCCAAATCCCTCATACATGCCATGCTTTAATAATTGCAATTTACATCTGATATTAATTGCCACTAACTTTTTCCAAATTTTTTTTTCATTCATTTTTTCACAGTATACTTGAGTGCACATGTCCTACTATGAATGGATAGTATACTTGTGGATTGGTCAGGAGGTGAAGTGCGGACTTCTTTGTTGTACATACTTCTCGTTGTTGTGAAAGACTCATGATTAACAATTTTCTTTATCCAAACCATGATATTTTACTCATTTGAGGTGTTCCTAAAATAATTTAGTGGAACTTCCTTGTATAAATTGAAGCTCGGTTACCATTTGGAAACATAGGATAAAGATATAGCTATAAGATATATGTCACAAGCATACACAATAAAAATATAGAGAGGAATAATGATACTGAACACAAGAGAAGTGAAGATAGATTGGAAATATTCCTTGTATTATTGATCAACATAGTTTACATAAATAATACATCCTGGAGAGGTAAAATCAAGTTACTTAGGAGACAACTCATGCTATCTCATAAAGAAAGCTTACTAAATATGATAAACCCCCATAGATGACTAAAGAAGTTTCCAAATTAGTCCAAGAGCTCAAAAATTGGATAAATCATGAGTGATGATGAGTGATGGAAAAGGTTTCTAATCATGGAATATCGAGAGAAAATCATGGAGGATGAGTTGGCCACAAAAGATAGTAGTTACCTAGTTGACTAGCGTACCTTATCCCCTTAAAAGCAGGAAAATATGTCTAAAGGAAGAATCGACAGAAAGGCACAATTTCTAATCTGGGAATTCAATAAAGTTAACATAATCTATCCATAATTAGTATAAAGGTGCTCCTTGGGTAAATATGACAGGTATTAACCATGTGTTTCAAGTGGACGCCAACTACCTAGTATAGAACATAGGAAATTAACCAGAAATGATTAATTATTTTATCCTTGGTATGCAGTGGGTTTATAATATTCTAAAACACCCCTTTAAGTCTGAATTTATTATGGAGTATCTAAAAAATATCAGGATTATAGATGTATATATGGCCCAACAACAATGATATGGTCACCCTTTACAATTATTTTGTCTAGAAAAACTGAGGAAAGAAGCAAAACCACATAGGAAAAAATCCTCCCTCAAGAAAGGACAAGACACAATATGGAAAACAGGTCTTCATTATGTCTTTTTCTTCACTTGGATGAGCTGACTGAACTACTTCTTGAATAATTTGATGAATAAGTTGTGAACTCTATGATCATGTACTACAATATCATTGAAGTACCTGCAAAAAACGAGTGGAGAGGCTCCTTGTAGCTTATCCTCTGATGATAAATGATCATTATCTAAATTATTATTGCTGTCAACATACTTTGATATGAAAACATAATCATGAAACAAAAATCTATATGTTAATACTCCTTCCCATAGAGTAAAAGACTCGATACAATCAGTTCCTTGTATAGCTGCAAAATGGTGAAATGGACCATGTATCTTCCTTCCAAAATTATGTAGCACCTTCCCAATTATGAAATGGGGCTGAATAGACTTTGGAATATCAGAATTATTATCATATGGAGCAACAAATACCAAAGTTATAGTGTCTCCATGAGTATATAGGGCCATACCAGGAAAAGGTTGAGCAACTGGATAAGACCGGTGGATGAGTAAATATGAATGGTATATGAAATTGAAATATGAACCATAGATGTTTATAAAATATCCAAAAATATATAAAAAAAATATGAATAATGTCATGGATAACCAACCAGTAAAAATTACACAAGATTTGAAACCAACAGAAATATGTGACACTACATAGGAATCCAATTAGGAATCAACTAGTGAACTTGGGGTTTGTATAGTATTAGGAATATTCAAAGGATGGATAAATGGTATTATGATGTAATAACATGCATATAAGCCAGTAAAATTACTCATAAATGATATTCATAATCATTTGAATTGAGTGAGGAGGAGCTGGATAAAGACAAGTCAAGAACTAGTGAAAAAACACAAGTATTGGGAGATGGATCTAGTAAATTCATAGGTGATTTATCCAAGGAGGACACTGATATTAATGGTTATGATATATCATAAAATGAATCAATATAATAGAAATGATAAAATTATTTAACTATGTAACTAAATGCATAGTTGTTATTAACTTGGGACTGAGCATTGTGACAATGTTTTGGGTATTCAACAGGATTCTCTAGTTCATCCGAAACTTCAATGTTATGCTTCTCAAGGAACTTGGACTATTGGGATATTATAAACCCACTCACAACTTAGGATAAAATAATTAATATGTTATCTCTATTGTTGTTTTTCATATTTATACTAGATATTTTATTTTATTTTTCTTAGTGTTTTCATTTGAGTGTCATAAGCTTAGTTTTACCATACCTTTTTACAATGGAAATTTATCCTAATCTTTACCCTAGTTTTCTTTTATAATTTTTTGCTATGTTTTCTTTTAAACCACAATAGGGGCTCAAATCATTTATCTCTCAAAGGTTATGGATTTTTATTGAAGTAAAGGATATTATGAAATAGAGTTTGGTTATAAACTAGCAGCATATAAAAAAAATGAAAAAACATTGCAGCGCTGCTAGTTGCCAGTTTGACTTCATTCACAATTTAAAAGTTGTCGTTAATATAATGATGGAGTGATTGTACATATCGCAAGGACTGTACACATGGCAAGGATTGTACTATGGTTTAATTTACTATGATTATTCTTTGAGGGCACATCCTGACAATGCATGAACCTTTTCATTGTGGCATGCTCCATGCTTTCACAGATATTTGTATAAGTTCAAGGCATTCACATCATTAAACATGAAGGACATAAGATAACAAGATGAATATTAAACATGATGGACATTAACTTGTTTAATTCTGCTTTCTCGAACTACATTAGGTCTGCCTTGTTTGTATTATGTGAAATTTTCAGAATGTTGAAGGTACCAATGGATGAAAATGCAAATAGTATGGTGAAAAGGAGGCCAAGAGGTTTAATCTGTAGACTTGAACTGGATAATACACAGTCGATAATGCAATTTCTGAGATCAGCTCAATTAATGAGAAATGATGGTTGCTTTCCTTTCTGTGAAAAATTGTAGGGTTATAACATGCAGGTGACTCGGGCCTTCATTAAAAATTACAGAGATGGAGTTGTTGAGTTCAAGAATTTGAGGGTTACAGTGGATGAAGAATCTATTGCAGAAGCAATAGGGATTCCAGTGCAAGGATAAAAGTGGTTCAAGTAGCAAGATTTTCAAGGAAATTATGGTGAATTCTTGTTGCCAGGGTTTGAGAAACTGAACTGGAAAAATGGTATTCACGTAAGTAAAATCAAACCTAATTGGAAAATCCCATTAGAAATGGTTCAAAATTACATAACCTGTGAAGGTCACTATGACATAATCCTCAAGTGTCATTTGAGATTGTTAATGTAACACCTCGGTTTTGACCCCGTTGCATTAGATGTATATGATGTATATATTGTAAATGATCATGGTGCAGAGCTAAAGGCCAAGGCCCCACCATTGATTGGTTATGCTATGTTCCGGGTTCAAATTGTCATCGATGGTGTATCGAGGCATGCGACATACATATTAAGTTTTATCATCATGTAAATATGCATCTTTAATTAAATGAACCCAACCAGCTATGCTCACTGCAACTAAATTGATAAGGGGCATGATTCTCATAAGCATAAGGGTAGGGGATGTCAAACCTTGGTATATGGGGGGGGAATCCATGTGTCACCACCCTGTTTGAATTTCTCATCTTTCCTTGTCTTATCCAACTACCACTTTACTATTTTTGTTGAGTAGTTGAGGTAGTTATGGCTGGGAGTGGAGTGTGGCAGGACTGTCAGTCCTTGCCCACATGCACACTCCACCAGCAGATTGAACCTCACGATGGGAAGAAGAATGACTGCGCCCCTCATTCCATTCTCTCCACTACGCATTCTCTCCATTGTTGGTTCATCTTCACGTAGGGACAAATACTATTCATTCTCACACACAGGCATCTTTTCCATTGGATCTCACACATCTAGGAGGGAAGCCGCTTTCGGTTGTCATTCACGTTTTTCCAAAGAGTGGAATCTGGTGTGTTTTCCCTTTGTATTTCCGAGGTCTAGAATAAAATTTCCTCATGCACAGGTTGAGAGACTATATCTTCTTCCCCAATGCGGCCTGTGTAAGTCTTTTCTGACTGCTTCATTATCCAGGAGGGACTATTGTTTTCACCATGTTGTGAATTATGTCGCTGATACATTTTGGGACTGCTGTAGGTTGTTTTGGAGTCGTTTTGGCCATGATAGGGCTAAGAACGACTCAAGAGTTTTTTTCTTTAACCAAGCTGTGAATTGCTTGTGTGATTGCGTGTATGCAGTGGTTGGTCTTCGGACTATGTTGGAAGTAGGGATGGGGCCTTGGTTTTCTTGATAAAACTGGTGTGTTTGGAAACCACAAAAATAGATCTAGAGGGATAGATTTCTTCTCCATAACCCCTGAATAGCACTGGAAGGGAAGTCAGGGCCTGAGGGACTGTGTAGTAGAGAAGGGACTGATTCCTTGTGTTGGGTGTATTAGAAGTCAGGATAGTTCTGGTGTATGTGTTCCTAGCTCTGTAATGAGCTCACCAGCTTAGCATTTGGCCTTTCCCAGCTCCTGGATGGCCTGATAAACCCAACTTTGTTGGCTTGGCTATGTTTTGGTGTACCCTTGGCTATGTGTAAGCCTGCTTGTTCCTTATTCCTTGGGGAATCATACCCATCTCAGGGGTGGTAGCGTTGCTGAGAGATTAAGGAGCACACTGGCCTATGGTTGGGTGTAATGTTGTAGTGACATAACTGGTTGTAGAACGAGTTCTTTATGAGATAAGTAATCTTGTCTATTTTACTTCTGCAATCACATTACTGTTAATGAATATGATGAACATGTTGAATGCTTGTATGAATGTATGTTGCTTCCGTTGTGTATGATAAATAATTATGTATCTGTGTATGCTCTACTTCAATGCATTTTACTTCAACATTTTATGAATTCACATGTTCATGGGGCTGGTTTCCCAGATGGTTAAGGCCATGGTAGCATCCTCTTCACCGGTCGGAGGGTCGGGGATGTCACAGTGTGGTATCAGAGCTCATGTTGCAACATGGGCCTCAATGGACCATGAAAGTTGCAGTGATAGAGGCAGGATTTCTTTCTGCCCAGCATAGATCAGAAGTTTATGACAGAAAACTTCCACAAACATTTGCCTAATTGTTTGAACTGTCGGTTCATCGGAACACTTGGTGGAATGCACTTTCGATGCAGTGGAAATCTAGGCAGAAGCACACTCGATGAAGGACAGTTGGATGAAAATTGCAGAAAATTTTCTAATTTTTCATCGGTTGTCAACGGAACTTAGTGGATGTGGGAGCCACAATTTCAGCAAAGATCAGTAGAATACCATCGAAACATCGGCTCGATGTAGTGGAAGAAACACCCAATATTGACTTTCGGAACCAACTAAATTTTGTTGTTCAGACTGTCGATGGACGTCGATGGAAAATAGTTGACCGAGCACCCGCCATTGCAGATGGCTAGACAACTACGCATCTGACGGGTAAGGCCTCCGACCGTCGACGCCATAAAGAAAGAAAGTTTACATTTTTTTCTAAGGCCTGAAATCGTCAGCTATCGAAAGAAGATATTGCTTTGTGCATCTGCCATTGCGGAAGCCTAGAGCACTAGTCTTCCAATAGGGAAAATCTCCGACTGGCGATGCCGGTCAAAATCAGTTCATTGATCGGAAAGCATCAGCGAATTAGATCGCTGATTGGGAAAGGATTGAAGATGATGAGCAGCCGTTGCGGCTGCCGATCGAGCTAACCTTCCGATGCTTTAGTCTTCCACTCACCGATGCCAAGGTGTTAGTGGATTATGGAGCCGACAGAGCTAGCGGAAGATAGAGAAAGTTTTCACCAACAGAGGAAGAGAAAAAATTTCAAAAATTGTCTAAGTGTTGAGGCCATCAGTGATCGACAACGGTTAGTTGTTTGGATCAACAGAAGTTAGTGGTTCGTACGCCCGCCATTTCGGAAGCCTAGAGCACTAGCCTTTTGGTGAGAAGACATTGTTGATGCCGATCAGGTTATGCCCAAATAGACTTGGCCGCCGATCGAAAGAATATCAAAGATGGTGGGCCACCATTAAGGCTGCTGATGGAACTATTTCACCGACAAAAGAAGAGAATTGAGCCAATCAAGTGGCAAAAACGAAGACAAAAAGGGAAATGTTTGAAAAAAATCTCTAAGTCCTAGAGTCGTCGGCCATCGAATGAAGTTAGATAATTGAATGTCCACCATTGCAGCTAGCTAGTGAACTATCTTTCCAATGGATAGAGGCTTCAACCGCTAATGCCGCAGTGATTAGTACTTCTACCAGCCGATGAGAAGAAAATTTGAAAATTTTGTTTAAGTATAAGGTCGTCGAAAATTTATTGAGGATTAGATCACTGATCGGGTATGTTAAAGGTTTGAGAATCCACCATTGTGGCTGCTTATTCAACTAGCCCTCCGACGCCATAGAAACTAGTGCTTCCGACCACCGATAGACTTACGGCTATGAAAGACTTAAGGAGAATAGTCATTGACATCGCCGATCGAAAGTCTAGATGTTTTCCCATGGAAACTAAGGTAAGAAAATTTTCCACCGTTGTGGAAGCCGAGATGACTAACCACCCGATGCACAAGACACCCGACTGCCGATGCAGCGCATAGGCTGGTTTCACTGGATCCGATACCATGGAAGGAAATAGGTGAATAAGTCCCCCGCATCACCGATGCAGATCAAAAGTTTATCAATTTGCTCGCCAAAACACCGGAAAAGTTGTGTGGAAGAGACCCGATGAAGAGAAGGAAACTTTGGGTTTTTCAAAGTAAAAATTTTCTCAGCAAATTCTAACTGTTTTAGTAGATTTCAGCAAACTATCAGTGGATTATAGGGCTGAACACGGGGCAGAGGAAAATTTTGTGTTTTTAGCATAATTGTTGTTTTATGAATTTCCAGAAGAAAAGGTAAGTAATTTTGATTTATATTAATATTATGCATCTAACAGTTTGCTACGAACACATTTGCAGAATTTTAGATAACTTCCAAGAGAAGTACTCCAGAAAGAACAGTGTTGTAAATCCAAAGGTGGTTCAGTCATGAGAACCCATGATGGGTATGATGCTCAAGATTCTTACGAGTGAGCAAAAGATGCCATGGGAGAAAATGTCCGTAATGGGAATGACGACATTGAGTCCAATGGAAAGAGATTCCAAGAGACACCATCAGATGTTGCAACCACCATGAGAATCTTGATGAAAGTCCAGGAAGAGCAACATCAATTGAATGCTGCAATGTTGTAGAGTTTGATAGACTTGCAAAGAAAGATAGACTCTGGATGAGGTATAGCAAGGCCAGAAGGCAGTAAGAGCAGTTCTAGGAGAAGGAGAAGGACTTCTAGTGGATCATCTAATTCTAAAGAATCCAACGGGGATTCCAATTCTTCTTCTCATAAAAGGAAAAGAAAGAGACACCATAGGGATCACTCTCGAGATGAATTTAAGAAAGCTAAACCTCCTACATTTGATGGTGAGGTAAAGACTGGACAAGAGGCTGAAGCTTGGCTTCTTGGGATAAAGAAGTACTTTCAAATGCATGAATATTCAGGAAACATGAAGGCAAGAGTTTCCATATTCAATCTGAATGGAAGGGCATCCATTTGGTGGGAACACTTCAAGTAAGTAAAGAGGATCAGTGAAAGGAGGCTTATGTGGAAACAGTTCAAGAAGTATTTCAAGCATAAATACCTCTCTAACTGGTATTATGATGACAATATTAATGAGTTCCATGAGCTGAGATTGGGACAGCGAACCATGCAAGAATATGCAAAAAAAAATTTGGAGCTATTGAGGTATGTCCGGTACATCAGAGATGAAAAGGTGAAGGTCCACCGTTTTCTGAGTGGATTGCCTCAGTCTTACAAAGATAGAATTGAATTTTATGAACCTAGAACTCTTGAAGAAGCAATAAGGAATGCTAAGTATTGCTATGATCAAAGAAAAGGTAAGCCAGATTACCATAAGGCATGGAAGGACAAGAAGAATGAGAAGTTTTCCCAAAGAAAGAAAGGTTTCAAACCTTCTCACTTCAGGAATCAGCAGAACCAGCCATCCCAAGCTGCGAGTAATCTAGTTGGAGTGACAAGAGAAAAGCCTAAAGATCCACAACAGAATAGAGGGCCACTCCAATGTTGGAAATGTGGAGGACCCCACATGCATAGAAATTGTCCACTCAAGAATGAGAGTGCAAGGCCAGCTTATAACATTCAGGAAGCAGAAACAGTGGTTCAAGTAGCAAGGGCAGTCCCTAGGATTTATGTAGCACTGGAGGACTGCCAAGCAGATCACCAATCAACAGTGGTTGAAGTAGCAGGTAAGATTGTTGAGCAATTTGTTTCTATTTTGATTCACCCTGGTTCTACTCACTGGTACATTACTCCTAGAGTAGTGGAGATTTGTGCTTTTAAGAAAGTAAAGCATAGGAAATCTTGGTTAGTTCAGCTAGCCATTGGAACTTAGAGAAAAGTAAGTGAAGTGGTGGAGAAATGTCCATTGGTCATGGATGGATTGGTCACTTGTGTAGATCCTAATGTTCTACTGCTTGGTTCCTATGATGTTCTCATTGGAATGGATTGGTTAGAAGCTCACAGGGTGAAGCTTGATTGTTACAATAAGAATTTTGAATGCATGAATGAAGAAGGGAACCTAGTAGTTGTGAAATATTCGAAAGGTGATTTCAGTACGGCAGGTTTCAGCAATGTAGTTACAGAAATTCTATAGGAAGGGTTGCCAGTTGTATGCAGCCCATATTTTCGAGGCATCAGAAGATGAAACTCCAAGGTTGGAGGACTATCAGGTGTTACAGGAATTTAGGGATGTGTTTCCTGATGAGATTCCAGGGATTCCTCCAAAGAGGGACATTGACTTCACTATTGAACTTGTTCTAGGAGCAGCACCAGTGTCCAAGGAACCCTACAGGATGAGTACACCGGAGATGCTAGAATTGAATATGCAACTGCAAGAGTTGTTGGAAAAGAAGTATATCTGATCGAGTGTGTCTCCTTGGGGAGCACCAGTTCTGTTTGTAAAGAATAAATATGGTACACTCAGGTTATGTATTGATTTCAGATAGTTGAACAAGGTTACTGTGAAGAATAAATATCCTTTGCCTAGGATTGATGACCTCTTTGATCAAATGAGAGGAGCAAAGGTATTTTCCAAGATTGACTTGAGGTTTGGTTACCATCAAGGTGAGAATCAAGGATGAATACATTCATAATACAGGCTTCAGGACAAGGTATGGACATTATGAGTTTGTAGTGGTGCCATTTGGCCTCACAAATGCACCAACTACATTTATGTGCCTTATGAATAGTGTCTTCAGCAGGTATTTGGACAAGTTTGTTCTTGTTTTCCTTGATGACATTCTTTTTTATTATAAGAATGAGGTGGAGCATGAAGAGCATTTGAGATTGACATTGCAATTGCTTAGGGAGCACTAGTTGTATGCAAAACTAAGCAAGTGTGACTTCTATAGAGATAGAATTCAGTATTTGGGTCACATTATCTCAGAGGAGGGTATATCTGTGGACCCTGAAAAGATTGAAGCCATTATGAATTGGCCTACTCCAAGAAATGTGACAGATGTAAGATATTTTATGGGACTTGTAGGGTACTATAGGAGGTTCATTGAGGGATTCTCCAAATTTGCACATGCCATCACTTCTTTGCAAAAGAAGGGGATGAAGTTCGAATGGAAATCGAGGTGTGAAGAAAACTTCCAGTAGCTGAAGAGTCTTCTCACCAGTGCACCAGTATTGAAAGTTGTAGATCCGGAGAAAGACTTTGTGGTGTGTACTGATGCATGTGGACAAGGGTTTGGAGGAGTCCTTATGTAGGACAACCACGTGATATGTTATGAGTCAATAAAGTTGAAGGAACATGAAAAGAACTATGCCACTCATGATCTAGAGCTTGCAACCATAGTACATGCTCTCAAGATGTGGAGACATTACTTGATGGGCAAGAGATTTGAGCTCAGAATAGATCACTGCGGGCTAAAGTATTTGTTTGATCAGCCTACTCTGAATGCTAGGCAAGCAAGATGGTTGGAATTTTTATGTAAATTTGATTTTGAAATCAAGCACATAAAAGGAAAAGAAAACAAGGTAGCTAATGCACTCAGCATGAAGATGCAAGAAATGCATGTGGCATCTCTTAGTATTTTCCAATTGGATTTGAGGCAACAGGTTATTAATCATGTTTCTGGGGATAAATTGTATGAGCAGGTAAAAGACAAATTGCAATAGCAAAGTCTTGAGAAGAGGTATGAGGGATATAAATTGGAAGAAGATGGAATTCTTACTTATAAAGGTAGAATTTATATTCCGAATGTAGCATATTTGAGGAGAGTTGTTATGGATGAAATCCATCAAGCTCCTTATTTTGGTCACCCAGGATATCAGAAGACAATTGCTACAGCTAGAAAGCAGTACTTTTGTCCAGGAATGAAAAGGGATATGGCTAAGTACATTTCAAGGTGCATGAAATGTCAACAGGTAAAGGTTGAGCATCAACACCCTGCAGGCTTGTTATGACCTTTGCCAGTTCCGGAATGGAAATCGGAAGTTATTTCCATGGATTTTATTACAGGATTGCTGATGACTTGGAGACAACATGATTCCATCATGGCTTTGGTGGACAAGTTGAAAAAGGTAGCGCATTTTATACCGGTTAAGTCTATGGATAAGACAGATGACATTGCAAAGATCTTCATCAAAGAGATTTTCAAATTGCATGGATTGCTAAAGGCAATAGTCTCTGACCGAGATGTCAAGTTCACTTCCAATTTTTGGAAGGGGTTGTTCACAGATTTGGGTACAAAGCTAAACTTCAGCACTGCATACCATCCTCAAACAAATGGGCAAACAGAGAGAGTTAATCAGATTCTTGAAGATATGCTTCGCATGTACATGATGGACAAACCAACCAAGTGGGAGGATTACTTGCACTTGGTAGAGTTTGCTTACAACAATGGACAGCAGGAATCCTTGGGGATGAGTCCATATGAAGCTTTGTATGGAAGAAGGTGTAGGACACCTGTGACTTGGGATAACCCAGTGAACAGGGTTGTGCTTGGGCCAGAATTGCTCAAGGAGATGGAGAAAGAGGCTATAAAGATCAGGCAGAATATGAAAGCAACACAGGACAGACAGAAAAGCTATGCAGATAAGCATAGGGTGAATAGGGAGTTCAGTGTTTGGGATCATGTCTACCTCAGAGTGAGGGCAAAGAAGAGTTCCTTGAAGCTTGGAAGTTGTGCCAAGTTGTCACCAAGATATTGTGGGCCATTTGAAGTGCTTGAAAGAATAGGGCCAGTTGCATATAGACTTGCATTTCCTGCTAGCACTAGAGCTCATAATGTTTTTCATGTTTCTTTGCTTAAGAGATATGTACATGATCCTAACCATGTGATAAATTGGGATGTGATTTAGGTGGAACCCAAGGGAGAGTTCCAAATCGAGCCAATGTGCATCCTCGACAGGAAGGTCACAACGCTCCGGAACTGGGCCATAGGGCAGGTAAAGGTGCAATGGGAGCACTACGAACTTGAAGAGGCTATGTGGGAGCTAAAGGATGCCATGCGATTGGCACATCATTTTTTTTTCAATTCTGCGGAACATTGAGGCAGTACCAGTGTAGCATTTTGTTCAAATTTTGTAAAAGCACTGAGGACAGTGCTATTGAAGGGAGAGGGGAATGTAACACCCTGGTTTTGACCCCGTTGCATTAGATGTATATGATGTATATATTGTAAATAATCATGGCATGGAGCTAAAGGCCAAGGCCCCACCATTGATTGGTTATGCTATGTTTTGGGTTGAAATTGTCACCGTTGGTGTATCGGGGCATGCAACATACATATTAAGTTTTGTCATCATGTAAATATGCATCTTTAATTAAATGAACCCAACCAGCTATGCTCACTGCAACTAAATTGAGAAGGGGCATGATTCTCATAAGGATAAGGGTGGGGGATGTCAAACCTTGGGCTATGGGGGGGAAATCCATGTGTCACCACCCTGTTTGAATTACCCATCTTTCCTTGTCTTATCCAACTACCACTTTACTATTTTTGCTGAGTAGTTGAGGCAGTTATGGCTGGGAGTGGAGTGTGGCAGGACTGTCAGTCCTTGCCCACATGCACACTCCACCAGTGGATTGAACCTCATGATGGGAAGAAGAATGACTACGCCCCTCATTCCATTCTCTCCACTACGCATTCTCTCCATTGTCAATTCATCCTCATGCAGGGACGGTACTCTGTTCATTCTCATGTGCAGGCATCTTTTCTGTTGGATCTCACACATCCAGGAGGGGAGCTACTTTTGGTTGTCATTCAAGTTTTTCCACAGAGTGGAATCTGGTATGTTTTTCCTCTGTATTTTCAAGGTCTGGAGTAAAATTTCCACACACACAGGTTGAGAGTCTGTATATTCTTCCCCAGTGCGTCCTGTGTAATTATTTTTCGACTGCCTTGTTATCTCGGAGGGACTGTTGTTCTCCCCACATTATGAACTGTGTCACTGATACATTTTGGGACTACTATAGTTTGTTTTGGAGTCATTTTGACCATGATAGGGCCAAGAACGACTCAGGATTTGTTTTCCTTAACCAAGCTGTGAAATGATTATGTGACTGCGTGTATGTAGTGGTTGGTCTTCGGACTGTGTTGAGAGCAGGGATGGGGGCTTAGTTTGCTTGATAAACCTGGTGTGTTTGGAAACCACACAGACAGAGCTAGAGGGCTGGATTTCTTCTCCACCACCCCTAAATAGCACTGGAAGGGAAGTCAGGGACTGAGGGACTGTGTAGCAGAGAAGGGACTGATTCCTTGTGTTGGGTGTGTGTGGGTGTATTAGAAGTCAGGCTAGTTCTAATGTATGTGTTCCTAGCTCTGTAATGAGCTCACCAGCTTAGCATTTTTCCTTTCCCAGCTTCTGGATGGACTGACAAACCCAACTATGTTGGCTTGGCTGTGTTTTGGTGTACCCTTGGCTATGTGTAAGCCTGCTTGTTCCTTATTCCTTGGTGAATCATGCCCAGCTCAGGGGTGGCAGCATTGCTAAGAGATTAAGGAGCACATTGGCCTATGGTTGGGTGGAATGTTACAGTGACGCTGCTGGTTGTGGAACGAGTTCTTTATGAGATAAGTAATCTTGTCTATTTTACTTCTGCAATCACATTACTGTTAATGAATATGATGAACATGTTGAATGCTTGTATGAATGTATGATGCTTCCATTGTGTATGATAAATAATTATATATTTCTGTATGCTCTACTTCAATGCATTTTGCTTCAGCGTTTTATGAATTCACATGTTCATGGGGTTGGTTTCCTGGATGGTTAAGGCCATCGTAGCGTCCTCTTCATCGGTCGGAGGGTCAGGGACGTCACAGTTAATGCATCTTAATGGGAGTTTAAAACTTAATATTCTATTTTATTTGTTAAAAATCCTTCAAAATATGGTCACATGGGTTCAAACCCATCCTAAACACACTGCTCGTTCTATATATCACCAGGGTTTGATCAAGTTGCTCTTGATTTCACTTTTGTGTAAAGAAGGATGAAGTTGGGAGAGTTTTTTGTTTGAATTAGAGTTCAAAGAGAAAGTCAAAGAAAAAGGGAAAAAGACAGTAGAGGATTTGAATAAACAAACAAAAAAGCATGAATAGCAAATTGAACATATTGCAAAAGAGGGAAAATACTTCATAGAAGAACTGAAGCTAGTAAATAACTTGTTTCCAGAAGCCTCAGCTATAGATGAAACAACAAGTAAGCAGGTAAAAGAAGATCATAAAAAACCTAATACTTTGAGCATGGTTATAAAAAATGTAAATTCAAAGAAAGAAGAACAAGTTCAGGTTTTGAATATAGAAGGTATTAGTTTGAAGCCAAGGACTAGGCTAAGGAGCAGGATGGAGGCAGAAATGAAACTAATACATAATCCTAGGGACAGAGATGAGGATTTTGGAAAACTTGTGATTGTAAATGATTCCTTAATCAAGGAAAATATACATGTATCCAAGGAGCGGTATTGTCGAGAAAATGAAAACTTTATTGATCTTCAGGGTAATTCAGGATGTATACCTTAGAGGTTTTGCACAAATAAACAAGTATATTATGAAAATGGTTCAGTTTCAAAATACATATAGGAATATGAATTTCTTATGGAGATAAAGGAGGCTGAGATAGTCCCAGAATTAAATCAGATTAAAAAGTCTTTATAGACTTATAAGGAACAGACCAAGTTTTTACAGAATATAAATGAGAAATTGATGACTGCATATAAAATACTACGGGAAGACTTGGAGGAAAAAGAAACTGATTATCAAAAGATGATTTTAATATCCAAATATTTCTTGAAGGAGAAGAGAGCCATCTAGAATCAATATGAGTACATGAAGACTCAGAATAAAGAAGCACAGAATCAAATGGAGAACAATGATGCTAAGTATGCCAGGTTGTAGAGGAGATCCCAGGTTTTAAGTGATTTGACTATTATAGCAGAAGCTTCTAAGAGTCTTTAGATAACAAAGACTTAGAATAGTTAGTTCAAAAAGTAACTCCAATTGGACAGATAGATAGTATAATTCTATTTTGATTACACTTGTATCAAGTCTGAGTTTGAAGACCTAATACTTTTTTATTTTTGAAGAGTTCGATCCATAAAAATAGGATCTGATAATTGTTCCAAAAACTTAAAATTTTTGTATATAATAGTTAGCAGGAAGATGTTGTAGTGGTTGGAATCATAGATGGGAATCCAGTTTTGAATATGAACTGTAAGACATAAATAATCTTTTCATCTTTAATACAGAACTTTACTTTGATATGATTATGATCACGAGCTTGTTTTGTCTTCCCTTATGAATTGCATTTTATTATGATTTTATCCTATGTATGGTCATCTTAAAATCCATTACAAGATTCCTATGATAAAGTGAAGTTAACATTAAATACTTAGTTACAGAACCGATTTCATTTACTTATAAATTCATGCTCGTGATCCCTTATGTTATTGAACTTTGTATTTTATTATATGTCATGCAGTTCTGTGATGGTTATTTTTGATTTCCCAGTACCTTTGATTACATACCATCTCTGTTTTAATTTGATTTCATTATATTGAATTATCTTCAAGATTTCTCTGATCTTGAACCCTAGTAGTCTAGGTTCAACTTTACAGATAACATCTTCTGGTGTCGTTGCCATGGATGGAGAAATGAAAATACATCTTCCCTGGGTGTTTGACATCATTATATGTCTGATTTTGGAGGGTGAACAAGATTAGTAAGACATGTTATACACTACATCAGTCACCTACAGAAAGTTACAATGGATTAAAAAAGGATAGGAACTCAAGGAAATCCCTCATCACCTTTGAATCGAGGAGTCTAGGATCCTAAACAAATATTAAAGGAAGCTAGGAAGACATTAAATTCTACCTCATCAAAAAAGTTTAAGCATCCTTCAGCCTTGGAAATTCCTCAATCTTCATTTTTTCCCGTTCCTTCTTTTGATCCACATTCTAAGAAAGGAAAATAAGAATTAGATTTGTTATTTACCCCTTCTCAAATAGATAATTTCCAATTTTTTACAAACCATTTGTTAACTGAGGAGGTTAAACTTGAAGCTTTATAAACTAGTGGTTCTTCTTTATTTTCATCCCACATTACTTTTGCAAGTAAAGTCCCAGTGAATCAGCCAAATCCCAGTAATATTCCTCTTTCATCACAACATTAAAGCACCAACCAATCTAATTCAAGTTCGAGTGTTTCTAGTCCTAGAATGGATCGGCCTCCAAATAGGATGGCTGCTATGGTAGCAGCAAGAAATGCCCCTCTAGTTTTGCCTCGGCCTCTAAATGCTGTCCCAGGTGGAGATTACCAAAAATATCTTCTGAGATTTAATGGTCAAGGAGATGTTACAGCAGAAGAGCATTGGAATACATATTTGAGTTATGCAGATAATCAGAATTTTGAGATTGAAGATGTTTGGATGAGATTTTTTGTTCAAAGTTTAGATGGTGAAGTGAGAAAATGGTTTAGAGAATTGCCACCAAACTCTATAGATGGTATAGATGCTTTAGAAGAAGTGTTCATGATACAATGGGTAGATACTAAAGATTATCTATACTACATTACCGAGTTTGGATCATTGAAAAGAAAGAAAGATGAAGCTGTGGGAGATTTTTCTAAAAGGTTCAATAAAATGTATAGTAGAATACCAGCTGAAATAAAACCCTCTGAGACATCAGCGAAGTTAACTTATGCAAACTCTTTTGATCATGGGTTTTCTTTGTTGTTGAGAGAGAGAAAGTCTGTATCACTTCTAAATATGTAAGATGCAGCATTGGAAGGGGAGCCTAATATCTTGTCTTCAAACAAACTCAAAGAGGAAACATATTATCAAATTGTAGATAAAAAAGGTAAAAACAAAATTATTCCATTAGACAGTAAAATGGATTAAATGAATAAAATCATTAAAAATTTATCTGTTAAGATTGATAGGTTGGAGTTGGGAAACAAAAATCAGAACAAGCCTATACCTGAAGGAGAGAGAAATCAAAACCAATTTAGAAGACCTTTTGTTCTAGATTATTGCCAAGAGAAAGAAGAAATAATGATATTCAAAGGGAGAGAAGAGAAAATGAAGAGCAAAGAATTCAACCTCCATTTCAAAATAATCATGTGAGAGATGATGAATCATATGAGATAGATGAAGGGGAGTTAGATGATTTGGAAGAACAAGAACAAAGTATTAGTCAATTTGATGATGATTCTTCTTCTCATTTTTTGACTAAAGCTGATTATCATCATGCTATAGTTCTGGATCATTATGAAGAAAATGATTATCAAATGTATATGCCTGAAATTTGTCAAGAGATTCCATAGAAATCATACAGTCTTAGATCAGGTGTAAAACATGCAGCATAGGCTAAGAAGATTGTGAAAATTGTTCCTCCTAAACAAAATATGCCTTTAAATCAGAAACAAATCGTAAAAGAGAAAAAAGATGAAGTGGTAGTTCTGGAGGAAGTTAATAAAGCTATAGGTGGGTTTAATTTGGAGCATGAGGTTAATAAGCTTAAGTTCCCTACTCCTTTAACAGAGTTGAGAAAAAACAAAGCTTACAGGGAAGCAACTTTTAAAACTTTTTAAAATGCAGTGAATTCTATCCCATCTGATGAAATCAATTTGCAGGATGAAAATCCTACCATCACTGTGGGTTCTAAAACTTTTGATCAGCCTGATGATAATTCAAAATATCCTCCTCCTTTTTATGTAGTTCTTTCAATGCATGAGAAATTATTACACAGTTGTATTATTGATTCAGGAGCTTCACATAACCCCATGCCAAAAGTAGTCATGGAAGCTTTAGGGTTGAGTGTTACTAAACTGTATCATGATTTGTATGCATTTGACTCTAGGGAAATGAAGTGTATTCGGGTTATTAAATATCTTGTGGTGAATTTAACTCCAGTACCTATGAAGAGTGTGTTGATGGGCATATTTGTAGCTGATATTTCTCCTAAATTTGGCATGCTACTATCTAGATCTTGGGCACAAAGAATGGGAGGAACTCCGCAGATGGACCTTTCATATGCTACAATTCCAGTGTTTGGAAAATGAACCTTGTATAAATGATTCAATAGCTGATCACAAGATTGTTGAATTAAAAGAAAATTTCATTCCTAAAGGGCTTGTGCCACTTGAGAGGTTGTTCTCAAAATATGATGCTTTGTTGAAACCCACCTTGCAGACCACTGAAGAGAATGTTATGGATTATAATATTGGTTCTGAAGCTGAACCCAAAATGATCATAATGTCAAAATAACTGTCAGAGGGGGAAAAGAAAAAATATATTAGTTTGCTGAAAGAATTTGTGGACATTTTTGCTTAGTCATATCAATATTTAAGAACTTATGACACTAGCATAATTCAGCATAAAATACCTTTGAAACAAAATACTAAGCCTTTTAAACAGAAACTTATAAGGCTTAAGCCAGCATTACTGCCAGTAATTGAAAAAGAGTTAAAACAATTGTTGGATGCGAAAATTATTGGACCTCTGAGATATTCATCCTGGATTGCAAACTGGGTTCTTGTACGTAAGAAAAATGGAGAAATAAGGCTTTGTGTTGACTTCTGCAAATTGAACAGATCTTGTTTGAAAGACAATTATTCATTACCTAAAATTGATCATATTTTGCAGAGAGTTGTAGGGTCTCATAGAATTTCAATGATTGATGGTTTTTCTGGTTATAACCAGATTGTAGTACATCCTGAAGACTGAGAAAAAACAACATTCACAACTCCATGGGGGACTTTTATGTATGATAAAATGCCTTTTGGGCTTATGAGTGCAGGTGCCACATTTCAAAGGGCTATGGACATAGCCTTTTTGGGGGGAAATGAAAAATTCGTAGTAATATACCAATATGATATCACAATGTTCTCCAAGTCCGATGAAGATCATCTAAAGCATCTAAGACATGCTTTTACTAAGTGCCAAAAATTTGCTTTGTCATTAAACCCAAAGAAGTCTCACTTTTCTATGACACAAGGTAAGTTGTTAGGGCAAATTATTTCTGCTGAAGGAATCAAAATAGATCCAAAGCGGGTAAAATCCATCTTAAAAATTACTATTCCTAGAAATAAAAAGGATATTCAATCTTTCATTGGAAAAATTAAATTTTTAAGATGGTTCATTCCTAATTTCGAAGAAATTATCAAACATATCACTGAAATGCTCAAGAAGGATACAGAGGTTAAATGGTTAGATCAAGCTATACAATCATTTGAAGCAATAAAGCATGCATTGATAGAAGCACCAGTATTGATAACTTCAGATTATACTAAGTATTTTGCAATTTTTTCATTTGCATCTAAATATACCATAGCTCCTGTGTTATTGCAAAAGAATTCAGATGGCTTGGAACAACCAATTTCTTTTTTTAGTAAAACATTAAGAGATTCAGAGCTTAAATATAATAAAATGGAAAAACAAGCATATGCATTAGTTAAATCTCTCAAATTTTTCAGAATATGTGTTTTACATTCCAAAATTTTGGCATATGTTCCAAGTTCAGCAGTCAAGGATATTTAAGTACAACTTGACAGTGAGGGGAAAAGAGGCAGATGGATAGCAAAGGTTATGGAATATGACGTGGATATTAAACCAACAAAATTGGTGAAAGGAAAGGGTTTAGCCAAGATGCTAATAGAATCAAATTGTCAGGTATTAAGTCTTCATTTGATGGCAAAAAATTCAAAACAATATATGGCAGTAGAATACAGTAAATAGCAGATTTATAGCAGGTATTGTGATTCTTCTGGTGATGTATATGTAACTTCAGAATGTATTTCACTTATATTTCTTATATATTGTAACCTGATGTTTATTCCGGGATGTACTTGAGTTATGTCATACCTCAATGTTCCTATCAGGAAATTCTATAATATAAACAAGTCATGTCAAGTCATTCTGGGTAACCCTCCTATTGGCTAAGGGTTAAAGTCCCAACAATTTTGGGGCACTAGGGTTATTAGACTCTCCTAGTGAGGTTGGCCCTAGTAGGGTTCAGTCAAGTCAGGAATTAGTATAAATAGAGAGATGACCTCTCTATTTAAAACACATCTCATACACACTCAAGTGTAGTGCATAGTTGAGGAAGGACAAGACACTGGGGCTAGATAGAAATAAGGTTACTGCTATCGGGAGATCACTTACTGTTTTGGGTTCTACTTTTGGTACTGATTCTATCTCTGAGGAAGTTATAGCGTTTTCACCATTGATGGTTTCCCCAAGGATAAACACTATGTTCATTGTCTCTTGTGTTTGATTACTGTGCTTGTTATTCTCTCAGTTGAATATCCTAATGTGTTGCTAGCTTAATGATGAAATTCTAACATGGTATCAGAGCTAAACTGGGAAGAAGACACTGTGCAGTTGCGGGAATTAGGGATTCCTAATTAGTGTATCTTCCTCCATATATTTTCAGCAAAAGAAGGTTGGATTAATTCTCCTCCTTAGGGTGCATCTTTCTGTCAAAGTAGAATCCAATTATGAGGTTTTTCAGTTTTGGACCCGACACTACTACCAAAAATTAGTGCTTTTCACAAAAGAGAAATTTTTTAGTGAGCCCAGGCTTGGATTGATCTCCTCCCCAAAATCAAAGTTAGGGATCAAATTCAAAGCATTTGGTTGGACAGAACTCCGGAAAAGCAAAACCCTAATTTGCTACTGAACCAGCACTGCAGGATTTCAGCTCCAAATTTAGATTTGACATCTTGACTTAGTAAGATCTAAATATTTTTCATTTCCATTTGATATTCTTAGTTAATATGTCTCATCATACGAAGCTTGATGAACATATTGAGGGAGCTGACAACTTCCGAGCCTAGAAGTATAGGATCTCCCTGGTTCTGGAAGAAAATGAGTTGGACTACTATATCAATGAGGAGGTTCCAGTTCCAGAGGGAGATGACTATACGGCCTTACATAAGAATCATTTGGTTATGGAAAAGAGACTCATTGTTGATTCCATCAAGGATCACCTCATACCACAAGTGTCCTCCCTCAAGACACTTAAAGCTATGTTTGATGCCCTAACCAAATTGTTTGAAGGGAAGAACATAAACAGGAAGATGACTTTGAGAAACCAATTGAAGAATGTAAACATCTAGAATGATGAGACTATTCAGTCTTACTTTACAAGGGTATCTCAGATCAAGGAACAATTAGAAGTAGTATATGAAGAAGTGGAAAATGCAGAGATTGTGATGACCACCTTGAATGGTCTCCCTAGATTATGGGACTCTTTCATTCAAGGGATCTGTGCCAGAAAGAAGTTAGTCAAGTTCAACAGACTATGGGAAGAATGCTCTCAAGAAGAAGCTCAGATAGCAACTCGAGAAGAGAAGATGGGAAGTGAATATCAAGCTCTTACAATTCACTCCAAGAAAAATAGAAGGAGCCATCATCACTCCAAAGGTAAGATCCCACACTCTAGAAGAGATCTGTCTACTATTAGATGTTACACATGTGATGAGAAAGGTCACATATCCAAATTCTTCCCTAACAAAAGGAACTTAAAGAAGAAGGGAAACAAGAGAATACATCATGCTCATGCTACAGAGGATGATCAACCTTCCATAAAGAGAATTAGACAAAAAGGTGATGATTCTTCAAATGAGGAAGAATATGTGTTGATCTTCGCTCTCATGGGAACTATTTCACATGGAACCAATGATTGGATCATAGACAATGGTGCTTCCAAGCACATGAAGGGATTCAAAGAATCATTTGTGAAGCTATCCGAACATGAGTCACCTCACAAGGTGAAACTTAGGGATGACTACCAGTATCTAATAAAAGGTAGTGGTGAATCCTCCTATAAACTAGACTCTGGAAAGTCTTTGAAGATGAAGAATGTATTATTTGTTCCAGGACTAAAGAAGAACCTCCTCCCCATATCTGCATTGGATGCAAAAGGAATGAGGGTTGCTTTTGTAGATGGTCAAGTTTTTATGTGGCCAAAGGGAAAGACTTTTGACAATGCAATAGTGATTGGGGAACAAGAAGGAGGTCTATACAAGTTGAAGGGCCAACCAGAACAAGATTTGGTTCATGACTCAGTAGAACCAAATGAACTTTGGCATAGAAGGCTTGCACATGTGCATTATAGAGCACTACCACTTGCATGCAAAGTTGTTGAAGGTCTTCCAGAAATTCAAGCAAAACATGAAGGGGTATACAAAGGATGTGCAAAAGGAAAGAACACAAAGAAGACATTTCCAAGTAATGAAAGCAAAGCAAAAGGAATCTTAGAAATCATCCACTCCGATGTATGCGGACCAATGTCATCAAGCTCACTAAGCGGGTATGTGTACTATGTTTCTTTTATTGATGAATTTTCGAGGAAGACATGGATTTACTTCATGAAGAACAAAGATGAAGTATTTAGCAAGTTCAAGGAATTCAAAGCTTTGATTGAGAACCACACTGAAAAGAAGATCAAGACTTTTCAATCGGATAATGGCAGAGAATTCACTTCGAATGAGTTCAAGGAACTATGTAAAGACTCAAGGATTAAGAAGGAGTTGTCCACCCCTTATAATCCACAACAGAATGGGATTGTAGAAAGGAACAATAGAACTATCATGGAAGCTGCAAGAGCTATGCTTCATGATCAAGATCTTCCTATGCATCTTTGGGCAGAAGCAGCCAGAACAACGGTGTATGTATAGAAACATACTCCACATAGAGTACTTGAGAACAAGACTCCAGAAGAAGTCTTCTCCAGCAAGAAACCGAAAGTTAGCCATCTTAGAATATTCGGCTGTCCAGTGTACATACACATTCCAAAAGAGAAGAGGACAAAATTAGATCCTTCGGGAAAGAAGGGTATATTTGTGGGATACTCTGAAAGATTGAAGGCTTACAGAATATACTTTCCAGGGTTCAAGAAGATTGACATTAGCAGGGATGTAACATTTGACGAAGATTTAGCCTACATAAAATCCAAAAAGAAACCTGTTGAAGAACCTGAAGAAGCAGAAGAACCCAGAATTCATGATACAATCATGAATGAAGAAACTAAAGAAGAAGATCAATAATTTGAAGAATCACAAAGACCTATAGATCCACCACAGGAGAAGAATCCTCATAAGAGGAAACCTACTTGGGTACTAGAGATTATCCAAGGTGTGGAAAGATATGGGGTTCTAGAAGAGAATCTCAGAGAAAGAAAGAGGACCAGATCCTGTTCCAATTATGTGGCATTACTATGTGATTTCATTAATAAAGAACCTTCCAATTATGAAGAAGTGGTAGAACAGAAAGAATGGAAGGATGCTATGATCAAAGAGTATCAGTCAATCATGAAGAATGATGTTTGGGATGTTGTCTCAAGACCAGAAGGGGTCATTTGTAACTTCCAAATGGATCTACAAGATCAAGCATGTTGCAGATGGTAGCATAGAGAAATATAAAGAAAGATTTGTTGCTCGTGGTTTCTCATAGAAAGAAGGAATAGACTAGGAAGAAACCTTTGCACCTATAGCCATATACACTTCCATTAGATCGGTACTTTCTTTGGCTGCAGTGATGAAATGGAAGATACACCAAATGGATGTCAAGACTACTTTCTTGAATGGTGTAGTGGAAGAGGAAGTGTATGTGGAGCAGCCACTCGGTTTTGAGACACATGGCACGGAGTCTCATGTGTGAAAAATGAAGAAATCCCTGTACAGTTTGAAACAGAAACCCAAGACATGGTACGGCAGAATTGACAGCTTTCTATCCAGTTTGGGCTTTACCAAGAGTAAAGCATATTTCAACCTTTACTACAAGGTTGAATATGGCAACCCAGTGATGCTCCTACTATATGTAGATGATCTATTTGTGACAGGTATGGATGGGTTGATTGATGATACGAAGAGAAATCTTGCTGCCAAGTTCGAAATGAAGGACTTACATATGATGCATTATTTTCTCGGTATGGAGGTGTGGCAAACTATGAATGGAATCTTCCTTGGACAAGGGAAGTATGCAGTAGAGATCCTGAAGAGATTTGGGATGATGGACTGCAAGGAATTAACCACACCTATGGAATCAAACCTCAAGCTATTGAGTAATGCTTCATCAGAGACAGTTGATGACACGATGTATCGTTAGATGATTGAGTCCTTGATGTATCTGATGAACATGAGACCAGATATTTGCTTTGTTGTGAACAACTTGAGCCAATATTTAACAGATCCAAGACATGTTCACTTGACTGTTGCAAAGCACATTTTGAGGTACCTAAAGGGTACAG
Organism: Pseudotsuga menziesii; assembly: GCA_001517045.1. Classification (NCBI taxonomy): domain Eukaryota; kingdom Viridiplantae; phylum Streptophyta; class Pinopsida; order Pinales; family Pinaceae; genus Pseudotsuga; species Pseudotsuga menziesii. Next base: position 35,574 of record LPNX010710603.1, read on the forward strand.
TTGATTATGGTCTCAAGTATAAGACTGATCAAAGGATTAACATAGAGGGTTATGTTGATTCATATTGGGAAGGCAGTGCCATCGATAGGAAGAGCACTTTAGGGTGTTGCTTCAGTATGGGATCAGGTGTGATCTCGTGGTTTAGCAGGAAGAAATCATGTCTGGCACTGTGTACAGCTAAAGCATAATATGTCGCATCCTGTTTAGCTAGTTGTGAGGAAGTATGGCTAAGGAAGCTACTGTCTGATTTATTTGATCTCCAGTTAGAAGCTACTTGTATATACTGTGACAACCAGAGTTGTGTAAAGTTGTCAAAGAATCTATTATTCCATGATAAATCGAAGCATATCGAGATCAACTATCACTATATCAGGGATATGGTGCAGAGAGGAGCAGTGAAGCTCCAGTATGTTGTGAAAAATGAATAGATAGTTGATGTGTTGACTAAGCCATTGGCTAGGGTGAAGTTTGAGTACTTCAGGGAGAAGCTTGGTGTTCTCAAGATAGAGATTCCTCCCAAGAGGAAGTGATGTGTCCATGCTGAACCCTTCTGACATGGTGAGAGGATTGATTCCTTCCATGGTCAGATGTGTGGCTAGGGTTTTACCCCTAGCTTGTGCGAATGAGCACCTACTAAGGAGAAGTGACTCCTTAGTAGCAGTTTAGTAAAATGCAAATGAAAATGTTAAACAGAAAAACGAACTACTCTAAATATATGCAAGAAAAAAAACAACAAAATGTAAAGAATGGTTTTTATATTGATATTACCTCTGGTGTGAAGGTTGGTGAAGCTCTTTGCAGTGATCCAAGACGGTTGCTCCAAGCTCCATCCTGCTCCTTCTCCTTCTCCGATGGTGGAAATGGGCCAAAAGGGGCTCTTAATGGTGAAAGTAGCTCGGGGGTGAGCTAGGGTTTCCAGAGCTGTTCTGGCAGAGTAAGGATGCTTATGATTGTGGATGTGAAATAAGGGGTCTCCATCACCTATTTATAGTTTTTCAGTGGTGGAGTGCTGGCCCATGGTTTTGGAACCATATGGTTTAGGGCAGCTGTATAGGGTTTTTTCCTCCTTTTCCTCATTATTTTATATTTTTTCTTCCCTTTTTAGGCTTTTTTGATGGTGTTATGGCCTTTTGGAGGTATTTTAGGCCTTTTGGAGGCTTTTTAGTGGGATTTTTTTCTATTTTAGAGGAATTTTGGATATTTTTGGAGGAAAAAAGGGGTTTTTAAGGGAAATATGGTAGAAAAATGGACAAATGAGCCATGTAGTGGGGTAGATGAGGTAGTGAACACTTTTTGGGTGTTAACAGATTGCCCCCTGATGTGTGAGGGTAGGAGCTCATCGTATGGCCGATGGACATCATAAGTCATAAATGGTGTTCCCGGGGTGTGGAGAAGAGAAGAAACAAACAGAAGCCCGGAACAACGATCCTGAACCAACTGCAAGAACTAAAAGTACATAACCTCAATAATGGATGAGGAATCATCTGATCATATGGACGAGGCGGGCATTCCCATGCTCATATCAGGATATAACATAATAATAACAATGGGGTCCAAAAAGAGGGACCTGTCATATACATGGCCTCAAATACTGAATGAGGAAGAATCTCAATATATGGACGAGGCGGGCATACCCATGCTCGTATCAAGATACATAAACATAACTGTGAGGCCCAAAAAGAGGGACCTGTAGTATACATAAAAAACCACTATGTATATCATAAGGGTCCAGAAGGGACACAAATCTGGGACATACTGCTGGGCTAACCATGTCTGAGCTGAAAAACTGATGCACTGGAATGACAGCAGTGCTACTAAATGTGGTACCAAAGGAACTGATGAGCTGCTGGATCAGAGTGACAAGGGTCATACTCGCAGTGGTACACTGAACTGGGTAATCAAGGAAGCATGGAACTAGATGGATTCCGAATACAATCGCTAACGCAGCCTGGACATCCACGGGAACATATAACTGGGCATTCCAAAGTGACTCACCAATGTGCTAGAGTCAGGGGAAATCCGAGGTCTTCGACAAATAATGGAAGGGATATAAATCCTGCGCGATTCTCAACGATGCGATCAAGGTGCTGAAGTCGAGCATGTGAGAAACAACCATTCGGAGAGGCAATGATGACTCCTACCAAAGTGGTCCGTAGGCACTCACCACAGATGGTGATGGGTCCAAGGCGCAAGGGCCTCTGGGTCTATCCTCTGGAATAGAGGGGTTTTCATCGACAGAGGGAGACCTGCAACTATCAAGGCAATGATGTTTCCCTGACAGGAGCGCGAGGTGGAAAATCGAAATGTGATAGTACTGATAGCAGGGTTGATAAACTGGGCAAGTAGAGTGGGTGGACTCAAACTTCCTTTGTTCAGAGTAAGATGGCGGGGATGATCGGGCAGCATATGAAATTGACTGGTGGTAAGGGGACCATAGCTGTATTGGATCTGGGAGGGTGACTGGGCTGAGGGAGACTCAAGCTATGGTAAAATGGTAGGAGACTGCAGAATACTCTGAATAAAGGAGACCTAATTGGGGGTGCTGCCGAGAGGATTGATCATAGCACCAAGAGGAACGGGGGAACTTCTTCATGGGTTAGGGAACTAGAAGAAGTGTGTATATAAAATGGTACTGTCGTGTGGATTTATACGAGCCCAGGACAGTTCATGCTCGTGGTTGCGTTCAATTTCAAGGAGTCTGAAAGCAATAAGAAGACTCGAAAGTAATGGTACTGTCGTGTGGATTTTACGAGCCCAGGACAGTTCATGCTCATGGTTGCTTTCAATTTTAAGGAGTCTGAAAGCAAATAAGAAGACTCTGAAGTAATTGTACTGTCGCGTGGATTTTATGAGCCCAGGACAGTTCATGCTCATGGGTGCTTTCAATTTTAAGGAGTCTGAAAGCAAATAAGAAGACTCTGAAGTAATGGTACTGTCGTGTGGATTTTACGAGCCCAGGACAGTTCATGCTCGTGGTTTCTTTCAATTTTAAGGAGTCTGAAAGCAAATAAGAAGACTCTGAAGTGATGGAATGGTACTATCGTGTGGATTTTACGAGCCCAAGACAGTTCATGCTCATGGTTTCTTTCAATTTTAAGGAGTCTGAAAGCAAATAAGAAGACTCTGAAGTAAGGAAAGGCCAGGCAAGGAGGAAGTGTTCAATCAAGGAACATTTATGATGACCAGGAATGAGGGTGGGGGGGAACACTGGTGGGCCTCCTTCCGGGGTGAATGAATGGTGGCAAAATAATGGAACATTTGCAGTATGACAGGAGTGGATGGCTCATGTAAAAATTGTGGAACAATCGGATGGCGGTCGATGTGGCGCGCAAATCGAGGCAGCAAGGTGTCGGGACACAATGTTGAAATTGTACCAAGTGAGAGCGAGAAATGATCTCAAGCATCATCACGAGCTCAGAAAAATGAAACTGGCAATGTAAAAAGTGTGAAAAACGGAGAACAACCGAAGTGGCACGTAAACCGAGGTGACTAGCGATGTCTAAAGAATGGGTAAAAAATGATGTAGAAAAAATAATACAACGAGGTGACCATTGTGACGGTCTCGTCGTGCTGATTCCAATGGTGGAAACAGTTCAGAAAATAGACTCCGTATGGTTTCAGAATGGCTGAAACAAGAAAAAGGTCAATGGACTATAAATAGTAAGTGGGCCCAACATGACAAGTGTCATTTGTACTATTTGACTTTGACTAGTGATCAGAGTGGACCAGAGCTGAGGTGGCATTTCTGGACGATCCGACCGACCGATTTCAGATTCAAGAGATACAGGTATTCCGTCAAACTCATACCAGCTTTGTCATTGGGTTTAGGGGATGGGTAGTGTGTCCCAGGGTACTCTTTGTATGGTCCACATGGGGTGGACCGCGGGTTTTCAGGTCGGAACCGCGGTCAAGGACCGCGGGTTTAGGCTCGATAGTCGTGGTTAGGGACCGCGACTGTAGGCTCGACAGCCGCGGTTAGGGACCGTGACTGTAGGCCCAACAGCTGTGGTTAGGGACCGCGACTGTAGGCCTGACAGCCCCGGCCAGAAACCGCGGGTTTAGGCCCGACAGCCGCGGTTAGGAACCGCGACTGTAGGCCTAACAGCCACGGTCGAAAACCGTGGCAGGGAACCCTAAAGCCGCGGTTTTGGACCAAGCTATTCAGATTTTTGGTTGGGCGAAGGGTGATTACTATTTGTTTGACATGAGTCTGATGAGTCTACTTTGTGTGATTGACAGGATGCCACAGGTGCTATGGAGAGAGTGGGAGATACCTGATGAGATTATGGCCATCGTCCGAGAGGACCACCGGGTACGATCAATGCTAGGGCTATTCGGACTGCTAAAGTTCACTCAGGTTCCCATGATGCGGTCAGTAGCATTGCTGCTGAACCAATTGATTAGTTTCTGGGAGCCGGACACACAAGATTTCAGAGTGCAGGGTGAGAGGGTGGACCTCACCCTGACCGATGTATACTTCTTGACGAGTTTGCCCTGCCTGGGTAGGGTGGCAGACACACAGCCACGGGTATCTGCGGATATAGACATGGATGACATGCTGGAGCGGTTCTGTGGTCCAGATGCTTGGGTGCATAGGAATGCACTTCTGGTGAGAGATCTACAGGAGCCAGCAGTGCAGGCCATGGCAGCATGCGTGGTGCGTGTCTTGGGATCCCAGTCACCGGAGAAGGTGTCTGGGGGTCAGATGGAGGTAGTGGAGTGCGTACTGGCCGGTTTTTATTATGCATGGGGCCAGATGTTCCTGACCTGCGTGCAGCGGTAGCTGACAGCAGCGAAGGAATCTGGCAAGGGGTTTTGCTATGGTTCCTTTTTATGCGCGTTTTTTATGGAGAGGGTACCTACACTGCGGCCGAGGGTGCCGATCAGAGAAGGAGGCTTGAGGGAACCGCGGATGGTGCGGTGGGGCGAGATGATGCGCCACCGTGGTGGTGGCAATGTGGGTAGGTACTTCACACAGGAGTTGTACTTGCAGTGGCTCCAGCTACCATTGATGCTTGATGATTATCCATATAGAGATATGGATTACACCGGAGACCCAGAGGCACCACGGCCGCTGGGATAGGCATGGGGACCAGATGGTACATATGGTTTGATTGCATTGTCAAGTTTTATATATGATAGTTGATTGATGTATTGTTATTGACAAATGTGTGATCTGCAGATGTGGGCCTGAGGCCGCCGCCAGGGCATGTGGCGCGGAGGGGGATTGTGGCCGTTCCAGCTCTGCCCGAGCAGGGGGAGGTACGTCGCCGAGATGCGGAGGGGACGCTCGAGTCTGTACGGGCCCTACTCGACCATTTGCTAGTGGGGGTGACTGACGAGGGGTGGCGGGACATCGATCCGGACATGATTCAGGATTGCATGAGGGCACCCCGGGATTTCAAATCAATAGCGATCCGGGTGGCTATCTTGGTGGATAGGGTGCGGGCACAGGAGCCCGTAGGGAATGAGGATATACCGGAGGAGGAGCGAGGGGAGGAGTCAGAGGCAGTGGATACCGGCAGTGACGTGGGGTACGACTCTCATTAGGGAGTGCAGGGGACTCCCCCCGAGTTTTGTAGCTACGGCGTGTATTTTATGAGCTGTAGGGATGTACAGGCATTTTTTGTATAACTGAGTACAGGGGCACTCAGGGCATGTATAGCACTGTTACATGTATTTTTTTTGTTGATATATATATATATATATATATATATATGCACATGGATGCACCTTTTTGTGATGTTGTCATAGTGGTACGCACGTGGATGCGCTTTATGATGTGTTATATGTTTGTAGTGCACGTGGATGCAAGTAGTCTAGGATGTTGGGCACGTGGATGCCCCTATGGATACAAATGTGGTTTTATGGTTTTATGTATATGGATGCAAATGTTGATGCAATGCAATCTTTTTGGGTTTTTAGATATTTTGATGAGATGCTATGCAGAATGGAGGTGTTACATGGTGTGATTGATATGCCAATCTAAGATGTTATTTGCCATTTGATCTACGACACTATTGTAAGCTATTGGGACATGTGTGAATGTGATGGATTCAAACTTTTGGCTGAGTTGTTTTGTACGTAGGAATTTTCTAAATAGGCAAGGATCACGCACCTGGTAGAAGTTGTTGAGCTGGGAGACAAATAGCTGGGAGTCCAGAAACACATGAAGGTGACATATGCCCATCTAGAGGACAGCAGTTAGGAGACCGGTCACAACATCATACTTTTCCTGGTTATTGGTAGCGGCACCTATACATATTCCGTCAAGGTGAATCAGTTCGTTGGAAGGGGAATATAAGACCCATGCTGCAGAAGCCAGGTTGGGAGACCAGCGGCTTGCGCCATCAGCAAAGCCAGTGTAACGAGGTGGAAGATGGTCCATCTGTGGGCATGCAAAAAGAACGATGAATGTAAGATTTTGTTAAAGAAGGTGAAAAACAAAAGGAAAAAAAAAGAGCAAACTGTACAATGTCGACCAATGAGGTCACGGTTTCAGTTATGGGTAAAAACGTTTAAGATACAACCCATTGGGGGGGTTGCGTAAAGGGTGGCCTTCAGAATCGGATAAAATGTATGCCCCCTTGCCAAGGCAAGTCTGCACAATGTAAGGGCCTTGCCACATGGATTCAAACTTTCCTTTACTGGTTTTTTCATGGGCTTGGTCATAGGTGAGGACGAGGTCCCCTTCGTGGAAAGTTTGAGGGTGGACATGTTTGTCATAACCGGCTTTGGAGCGGTTTTTTGCCACTTCGATGTGCTGGAGAGTGGCACGACGATCTTCATCTACTTGTTCGAGGGATAGAATACGTTGCTCAAGGGGGGAGGTATCAGGGAGAAGCTCAACGGCGATATGTAAGGCAGGTATCTGACACTCGATGGGGAGGACAGACTCTACACCGTGAACTAAATGAAACGAGGTAAAACCAGTGACGGTCTTGGTGGAGATATGGTAAGCCCATAAGGCAGGGAAAAGCATATGGTGACAATTGGAATTATGCCAGTCAACAGTGCGTTGGAGTATAGTTTTTAGGATTTTATTAACAGCTTCTACTTGACCGTTCCCTTGAGGGTAGTAAGCAGAGGAAAATTGGTGTTCAAACTTGAGGAGGGTGGATAACTCGTGCCACATGGAATCTTCAAAGTGTGATCCATGGTCTGAGACCAACTGTTTAGGGACCCCGAATTGAGTGATAACATCTTTAAAAAAGAAACGGGCAGCAGTGTCAGCGATACAGTTGAAGGTGGGCATGGCTTCCGCCCATTTGGTGAAGTAATCGACAGCGACAATGATGTACTTATGGCCGTTTGCAGATGGGGGTCTACACTCCATGAAGTCGATGGCCCACTTACAAAAGGGACCAACTGTGATGACTGGGTGTAATGGAGCAAGTGGTGTCCGGGCCTTGGGGGGAAAAAGTTGGCAATTATGGCAATGCTTGACCACAGTGATGCAGTCAGTGAAAAGTGTGGGCCAGAAGTATCTGGCGTGGATGACCTTTTTGGCAGTGGCCATCCCTGAGAAATGGCAGCCGCAGGCACCGCTATGACAATCATTAAGGACGTGTTCAGCTTCCTCATGTGTAAGGTAGCGACGAAGAATTGTGTCAACCCCTCGCCGGTAAAGAACATCTCCTATGAGGAGGTAGCGAGAGGCCTGGTGATGGATACGACGACGTTCATTACGAGTGACTGTGGGGTGAAACTTCTGCATGCGTAGGTATAACAAGATATCACCGTACCATGGGTCATCAGATGAGATAGTGAACAAGTGATTATCAGGTAACTCATCGGAGATAGGTGGGGCTGGGAGAAAGGAAGGGAGATCAGTGATGAGCTGGGCAAGCGCAAGGGATTTAGTGCTCTTAGGTGTTCGGAATGTGAGGACATATTCTTGGAGGATAATGACCCATTTAGCCACATGACCTTGGAGGAGCCGCTGGTTTAGGAGATATACCATGGGGTTAGAGTCGGCGACGACTGTGGTATGACTAAGTAAAATGTAGTGTCGCAATTTTTGGACGGAAAAGACCACTGCTAGGTCTAATCTCTCCTCATATGGGTAACGTAGGGGTGGGTCGGACAAGGTCTGGCTGACATAGTAAATGACATGCTCTTGGTGTGAGGTGTCTTCTTGAACCAAGACTCCAGACACAGCATGCTCAGATGCCGAGACGTAAAGGATGAAGTCCTGAGAGAAATCCGGGGGGGAGATCAAGGGGGCTTGTGTGAGAGCTTTCTTGAGGGCTTCAAATGCAGCTTCTTCTTGCTCGTCCCAGACAAAGGGTACGTGGGTATGGAGCAGGCGCAACAAACCATGAACGGTTGTGGTGTAATCAAGAACGAAGCACCGAAGAAAATTGGATCGCCCTTGCAGACTTTGGAGTTGCCGGAGCGTTCGAGGAGAGGGAAGGTCTAAGATGGCTTGGACTTTCAGGGGATCAATAGTAATTCCTTTCTGGGAAACAATGAAACCCAACAATCGGCCTGCCAAAACGCAAAAGACACACTTGTGTGGGTTCAAGCGGATCCGATATTTGCGACAATGCAAAAAAACTTGTCGAAGGTCATTAAGGCGGTCTGATCGTTTCCGGGAATGAGCTGTAAGGTCATCAAGGTAGACGAGCAGGATGTGGATAAAATCATGAAATCAATAGGTCATGGCCTGGTGGAATGTGGCACCCGCATTTTTTAGGCCAAAAGGCATGACGCAATAGGCAAAGGTGCCCCATGGGGTAGTAAAGGAAGTTTTGTACTGGTCTTCCTTTCGGATTTGGATCTGATTTTATCCGGAAAAACCGTCCATGAACGAGAGGACTTCATGCCCCGCACACGCATCGATGAGCTGGTCAATAAATGGTGTGGGGAAATTTTCTTTGGGACAGGCGCGGTTTAAATCCTGGAAGTCAGTGCATACTCTAATGGTGCCTTGTTTTTTGTTAACGGGAACCGGGTTTGAAACCCAGGTGGTATAGGAAATGGGATAAATGAATCCTGTCGTGCGGAGTTTCTCAATCTCTGCTTTGACAGCTGGGAGTTTTGAGGGATGAATGGGACATTGTTTCTGACGAACGGGGGGTACATCAGGCCATGTGTCAATGTGGTGTTCTATAATGGCAGGGTCAAGACCGGGAATTTCAGTATAGGACCAGGCAAAGACAGCATGGAATTCTTTGAAGAGTTTTTTGTATTCCTCAAGCTCTCGTTCACTGCAAGAGGCTCCTAAAGTGATGAGTTCGAGGGTGCTTCCTGGGGCAACGATATCAATTTGGATGACAGGTGAGATGTTGGCCATGTTACCCTCTTCGAACGCGTCGAGAGCAGGAATAGGGTCCTTGAACCAGTCGACCTTGGGGGGAAGGAAGTCTTTGGATTCAACTCCAAACTGGGTAGCGGTGTTAGAGGAGGATTCATCTGGGAGGAAGTATGAATGATGGTGCATGTCATCTCAGGGATACTCCGGGGCAGTGAGAGCCTCGAGATTCTCTTCGTCAGTATGGAAATTTTGTTTCGTCAAATCGGTTGATGAGGGAGTAGGGGCGGAAGAGATCATATAAATGGTATTAATCTCTTCGAAAGGGGGAGAGACCCAGGGGAGGATCTCCTCACTGGTGGGTGGTGCCATCTCAAGATCTGGATTGTTCATCTCATAGAGAGCTACTCTGTAATCGGGGAGATCGGGATAGTGATTTGTATAATTCCCGTAAACACCACATATGGCACAGGGGTGGTTAGTGCCTAGGGATTTGTCGCGAGGCTTAGGGGTTGACTCTAGTTGGACAACCGGTATACTGGGGTCATCATCAAGAGTTTGCATGTGTTCCTATAATGTTGGTAACTGAGGACATTGGTGAGTCGCATGGCCCAACTCATCGCATAGCGAGCATTTGGGAGGAGCACGAAACACAGGGGGGGTTTTGACTGTCTTGGGAGGTGGGACAGCAGAGTAAGGTTGGGGGCCTCTGCCCCCAGTGGATTTGGTAAGAGGAGGGGGGGGTTCATGGAGGATGACGTGGTAGTGACACTGGGAGGTGGTTGACTAGTAGTGACAATGGGTTGCATCGGTTGCAGGACGACATCTGGTGTCGGTGGGGGAACGGGAAGTGAAAGATACCAAATGGGTAATCCTAAGGTTAAACCAGGGAGGCTAAGGGTAGCCATGACCGGGGCGATAACTACTCGTGATGGAGGGAAGAGGAAAGGAATGGTATGGATGGGGGTAGAAAAAATGTGGCTAGGTACCAGAGGGGGTTTAGGCAACAAGGGCGGTTGATTAGTAGGAGTTCGCGTATTATGGGATAGGGTGCAAAGGTCAGACACGTCAGTGGCGGGTGACGGGGGCAGAATAGATTGGAAGGTCGAAGTCATGGGCGCATCTGAGTAAACTCCAGGCCCCATAGAGGAAACAACTGAAGTGGTGGCACTCGAAACAGGTTGTTCAACCATGGGGAAAACATTTTCGGGTGTTGCGGGGGCACTGGGATCATGGTAGGTGAGTTGGTCAACCTTGACCACGCGTCCCTCATGAGGGAACATCATGGTACGAAAAACGGAAGAAGCAACTACCCGCATGGCATACATGTAGCTACGGCCAAGTAAAAGGTTATAATCAAGCTGTGCATTAATAACCTCGATGTTGATGAGAACAGTTTTGCCAGCCAGCTGGACGGGGACGTTAGTTAAGAGGCCTTGTGTTTGAGCCGAACGACCGTCGTAGGCTCGCAACGCAGTAGAGGACTGATGGAGAGGGGGGGATCCCATTTTCTGCTAGATGGAAGTGGACATGACACATGTAGAGGCACCTTCATCAATAATGCATCGATGGACGACAAAATTCCGAATGGAAATGGAAACTTGGAATGCTAAAGTGGAAGGCATGCGGGGTTCGGATTGGTCCAAATCAAACACCATTACATTTGAATCATTTGGATCGATAGCCCCAATGGATGAGAGTAAAGTATTGCGCTGGGAAGGGCAGTTTTTTAATACTTCTAACGCAGACATGGCCGCGGGAGATTGGGCTAAGTCATCAACAATGTTGTAGTTTGACGCAGCCCGCACATTGGGGTTATTGTTGATACGGCAAAGTGGGAAACAAGGTGCTTTGGGAGCACCATCTAGTGGAGGTGGAGGTATACGTAACGCCTGATCGGTGGGATGAGTGTTAGTGGGTTTATCGGCGGGAGGGGCTTCAGAGGTGGATCCATATTGGTTCCGCCGGGTCTAGAGGTTGACTTCATCGGAGGACATCATCAACAACTGGTGGGTACCTGAGTCAGACATGGGTTGATCAGGAGTAGCGTAAGTAATTTGTTGTTGGGTTGGTGCGTTGGCTTGAGGGGGAGCCAATGGTTGGGTGTTCACTACGCCTTGGGTTGGTAAGGGGTTTTGCAGCACCAAAGGTGGCTGCTGAGGTTGTGGGGGGTTGGGTGGTGCTTGAGGAGCCGCCTGCCCTTGGCAGAGGGCATCTTTAACCCAAAGTTGCCGAACTCGCTCCATGTGTGGGAAAAAATGTGTGTAGTGGCCATAGACCCCGCAAATAGAACAAGGATGGTTTGTTCGCAAATTGGGGTTTTTCGCCTACTTGGGCGGGTGATCAGGGTTCTGGTTAGCAGGGGCCGCATTATTATGATCGAGGGGATTAGGTGGTTGACCAGCTTGGTCTGCAGGTTGGTTATTTCCACAATTTTGGCCCCTTCCGCGGTTTTGTTTGCCCTGGTTGCATTGGTTGTTCTGGTTTTGTGGCGGGTTTTGTTGGGCGTAAACTTGCCCTTGGGCAGCAGGTGGATTTTGAGGTTGCGCAAGTGTAGGAGCAGGCTGTTGTGGATGATATGTAGGTGGAGGCTGCGCAGGTGCAGCAACTTGAGCGGGTTGCTGATAGGGCTACGGAGCAGGTTGTGGGTTTACCGCAGGGGCGGCCTGTGGCGCGTAATAAGCGAGTTGGGCTTATGAAGGCGCAAGAGCTGGTGCAGCCTGCTGGTGGTAGTAGGGCTGAGGTGCGACCGGGGGGGCGTAAGCGGGAGTCGCATGACCGAAACACTAAGGTGGACATGAGGGTCCATGAGAATGGTGGTGTGCCATGGGAGCATACGAGTTGGTTATTCCAGACTAGGAGGTAGCCTGCGAAAGGTCAGGGCCCGGGGTAGGACATGCTATGGAAAATGGGTTAGGATGCGAAGAGACACGGCCAATGATGCCATCGGCAGCGTGGGATTCCCCCGGTGCATCGTGCTGGGAAGACTCACCGCGAGGGGCGTCAGGTATAATGGTATAGAGATAACCCGACTGGGCGTAAATGAGGTCGAATTGTTGGGCCTTAAGGATGGCCTCTTCTTCAGACTGGGGTCTTTCGGATGCCACATCCTTAGTTATAACAGGAAGAAGGGATTTGAGGAACCAATCCAAGAAGATACGGTCGTCTAATTTCATCTTGCATAAGCTACGGCGTCGACGCCACTCATGAATGTGGTCCGTGATGTGGGTAGCCGTGTTTTGTCTGCATGATAGGAGGATCTCAACGCCCGCATCATAGCGGATAGGTAACTGGAAGAACTGTAGGAAGGTTGAGGCAAGGGAAGCAAAGGTGTTATGGGTTTCGTGGGGTTGCTCGATATACCACTTGGCTGTAGAGCCAGTGAAGGTGCGTTGTAAGAGACGGAGGCGAATAGAGTCGTCCACTATGGAGTTGGAGGAACACCATAGATGAAAGGACATGATGTGGTTTTGTGGGTCCTCACCTGCCTTGCCATCGAACTTAGGGATGTCAGAGGGGAGCTTGGTGGGCATGTGAGGCCACGTAGGGTCGTGTCGGATAGGGTCGTTGGTCAATCTGGCTAGGTCAGGCAGGTTGAGGCTAGCCATGAATGGAAAACTAGAAGAAGGATGTGACACGGTAGTGGTTTGGGCCAAGTTGGGGCCAATGCCCCCAAGTGGAGGGGTAGTGTTAGGGAGGTTGCCCCCAAGTGGGGGAACTAAGGTGGTATATGACGGTCGTGCACCACCATGGGTAGTGTGAGCCACTGATGGAGTGGGAATAGGTATTCCCACTGCAGGAATAGGTGCCGTGAGGGGAACGATAGATGGGGGCCCTGTGGAGGGCATACCCACAGCGGGTGTGGGCACTGGTGTAGTGGTGGATGTGCCACCAATGGTCCCTACCATGAAGGGAGTGGAAGTCACGCCAGCCATGGGGCTAGTAGGGGCAGTGTAAATGGGGTTCTCAGACTCGGGCTCAGAATCGGAAGTAAAATAAGGGGCGTCAATATCTGGTGACGGAGTCCTATGCCGCTGATGAGTGGAGTCAAGTGAGGATGACCTATGTCGATGACGGGTGGTGTCAAGTGAACCGTGCTGCGAGGGTTCGCCCCTGAGGCGCCAAGAATGTCTCGAGGACTCAATGGTGACAGATGGTGTCAAATCTCTGTGGGTTGAGGTGAGTAAAAAACAGCTCAAAAACCCTAATGCAACCGAGTGTGCAGAAGGAGAGCTCAAAAAATAGGGCACTCAGGCCAACAACCAACTCAAAACACCCAATGTAACAGCTGTGCTACAATAGGTGGAGTGTCAATAGAAATGGTCAGAATACCAACAAGCAGCAGGTTTCCTAAAAATAAAAAACGGTCGACCCGCTAGACCAAAAGGAGGTAAAGGAGCATGCAAACACTTAACTAAAAGTATTCTGACTCAACTAGACATATCCTCTGAAAGGTGATGAAATCCAAGTCAAACAATATGAATAGGAAATCCAAGTGGCTAAGATATCCCCCTACCGGGAGGGATACCGGGTAGTCAATCCTAGAAGAATGGAAACTAAGATACCCTGTTCATGACACGTCCAGAAAAATGAATCTGCCGTTTGGTCCTTTTACCGCAATACCCCTATACAGGGATATCCTGAGAACTGCGAAAGGTATCCCTTCAGTTACTGAATGGAGTGCGGTATTCCACTCAGGCCTCTAGAACCAGTCTCATGACTTCAACCCTCCTAAGGGAGAGGCCCTCTGGTAAACTAGTTGTGACCGTGCCAAAAAGTACTAGGGGATTTTGGTTCCCTAATTGGACAACAGCTATGTCTCAAGTGTAAGTAACCGAGGGGTGTTATTGGAAGCCTATCCCCCCGATCCTACCTAACTACAAAGATTATTTTGTGTTCCCCAAGTGGGGTTAGAATATTGGTTGAGTTAAGTAGTTTTTTAAGGCTCGCTTGAATTAGGTGACAGAGTGTGTGCTCGTGAGGTGATGAACCCGAAAATAGAAGTGCCACACAAATGGGCAATCTTCTAACAAAAATATTGAATCCACAACTTTAACATGCAAAATTTTCTGAATTAAAATGTTGAAATTTCAAACAGATTCTGTAAAATAGAACAGAAATGATGTTGTAGAAAAGGCTGTAAGGAAGTAAGGCTACAGGTGGAACAGATGGCTGTGCAGATGCAGAAAATATTGCAGCAAAGGGGCTGGGTTCAAAACAGGACTGCGGGTCTGTGGTGAAATCGGGCGGTCGGACCGCGGGTTTGAGGGAAATAGGCACGAATAGGTCGCGGCTTTCTGGCCAACAGAAACAGTCGGACCGCAGAAAAATGGTAGACAGACGCGGTCGGGTCGCAGCTAAGGGGCTGAAAGTCGCGCTCGGGTCACAGCAAATGGACGGAAAGTCGCGCTGGGGACGTAGGAAAATGGCCGATAGGCACAGCCAGATCACAGCAAACAGGCTGAATAGCCGCGGTCGGATCGCAGGTAACAGACTTGAATCCGCCGGCAGGGCGCTGGAGACGATCTGATAGCCGTGGTCGGGTCGCAGGTAAAGGCCTGAAAGACGCGGTCGGGACGCGACTACAGAGGGAACAAATACGGTTTATGGCGGCCGAAAGGGACAGCCGAAAGGAAAAAACTAAATACTTTTTTAAACCGAAAACAAAGATTCAAAAGAAAAACAATGGAGTCGCCAAAACTGTGGCTATGGTTTTACCCCTAGCTTGTGTGAATGAGCACCTACTAAGGAGAAGTGACTCCTTAGTAGCAGTTTAGTAAAATGTAAATGAAAATGTTAAACAAAAAAATGAACTACTCTAAATATATGCAAGAAACAAAACAACAAATGTAAAGAATGGTTTTTATATTGATATTACCTCCGGTGTGAAGGTTGGTGAAGCTCTTTGCAGTGATCCAAGACGGTTGCTCCAAGCTCCAGCCTGCTCCTTCTCCTTCTCCGATGGTGGAAATGGGCCAAAAGGGGCTCTTAATGGTGAAAGTAGCTCGGGGGTGAGCTAGGGTTTCCAGAGCTATTCTGGCAGAGTAAGGATGCTTATGATTGTGGATGTGAAATAAGGGGTCTCCATCACCTATTTATAGTTTTTCAGTGGTGGAGTGCTGGCCCATGGTTTTGGAAACCATATGGTTTAGGGCAGCTGTATAGGGTTTTTTCCTCCTTTTCCTCATTATTTTATATTTTTGCTTCCCTTTTTAGGCTTTTTTGATGGTTTTATGGCCTTTTGGAGGTATTTTAGGCCTTTTGGAGGCTTTTTAGTGGGATTTTTTGCTATTTTAGAGGAATTTGGGATATTTTTGGAGGAAAAAAGGGGTTTTTAAGGGAAATATGGTAGAAAAATGGACAAATGAGCCATGTAGTGGTGTATATGAGGTAGTGAACACTTTTTGGGTGTTAACAAGATGTAAGATTTGTGCCTTTCCGACATGGTGAGAGGATTGGTTCCTTCCATGGTCAGATGTAAGATTTGTGCCCTTCCGACATGGTGAGAGGATTGGTTCCTTCCATGGTCGGATGTAAGAGCTGTGATATGGTGAGAGGATTGGTTCCTTCCATTGTCAAGTGTATGTGATGATCCCACATCCAGCATGAAAAAGGGCTGGCTCTGTGAAGACACATCTAGAATGAAAAAGAACTGGCTTTGTGTAGATCCCACATCCAGCATGAAAAAGGGCTGGCTCTGTGAAGACTCATCTAGTATGAAAAAGGACTAGCTCTGAGTAGATCCCACATCTAGTATGAAAAAGTACTAGCTCTGTGAAGACTCATATAGTATGAAAAAGGACTAGCTCTGATTAGATCCCACATCTAGTATGAAAAAGGACTAGCTCTGTGAAGACTCATCTAGTATGAAAAAGGACTAGCTCTGAGTAGATCCCACATCTAGTATGAAAAAGGACTAGCTCTATGAAGACTCATCTAGTATGAAAAAGGACTAGCTCTGAGTAGATCCCACATCTAGTATGAAAAAGGAATAGCTCTGTGAAGACTCATCTATTATTAAAAAGGACTAGCTCTGAGTAGATCCCATATCTAGTATGGAAAAGGACTAGCTCTGTGAAGACTCATCCAGTATGAAAAATACTGGCTCTATTTAGATGCCACATCTAGTATGAAAAATGACTAGCTCTGTGATGATACATCCAGCATGAAAAAGGGCTGGCTCTGTAGAAGTTCCTATGATGAGAAGAATCAAGAGAAAGCACCCGTGATGATGACCCAGTGATGATCCAGATTGAGTGATGATGATCCAGATCTAGTGATGATGATCTAGTAGTGATGATCCAGATCCAGTGATGATACAGATCCAGTGATGATGTCCAGTGATGATATAGATTCAATGATGAAGATGACTTGAAGATGAAGAAGACTTGAAGATGACGAGGACTCAATGACGATCCAGAAGATACAGAGAAGAAGACTTGTGCTGAAAATTGTGTCAAAAGAATACCTTCCTAGTTAAGAGGGAGTGTTGATGTATATGTAACTTTGAAATGTATTTCACTTATATTTCTACCCGATGTTTATTCTGGGATGTACTTGAGTTATGTCATGCCCTGATGTTACTATCGGGAAGTTCTATAATATAAACAAGTCATGTCAAGTCATTGTGGGTAACCCTCCTATTGGCTAAGGGTTAAAGTCCTCGCAGTTCCGGGGCACTAGGGTTATTAGACTCTCCTAGTGAGGTCGGCCCTAGTAGGGTTCAGTCAAGTTGGGAATTAGTATAAATAGAGAGATGGCCTCTCTATTTAACACACATCTCATACACACTCAAGTGTAGCGCATACTTGAGGAAGGAGAAGACACTGGGGCTAGATAGAAAGAAGGTTACTGCTGTCGGGAGATCACTTACTAGTTTGGGTTCTACTTTTGGTGTTGATTCTATCTCTGAGGAAGTTGCGGGGTTTTCACCATTTATGGTTTCCCCGAGGATAAACACTGTGTTCATTGTTTCTTTTGTTTAATTTTTTTGCTTGTTTTTCTCTCAGTTAAAGATCCTAATGTATTACTAGCTTAATGATGAAATTCTAACATCTTCTTGGTATAAAGAAATTGTATATTTCCTCTTATATTTACAATTCCCTCCAGAATTGAATAGAAATGAATGTAGATAATTAAAACTTAGCGCAATGAAATATGTTTTAATAGATCAAGTCTTGTACTGGAAAGATCCTGGAGCAATATTGTTGAAATGTTTGGAAAAATTAGAAGTTGACGTTGTTACTGCTAAATTGCATAGTGGATTATGTGGTGGGCACAAGTACTGGAAAGCAACTGCATTCAAAATCGTAAGAGAAGGATATTATTGTCCTACTCTTTTCACAGATGTATATCATTAGGTCAAAGCATGTGTGGAGTGTCAAAAGTTTTTAGGTAAGCATAAAATTTAGTTGTTACCCTTGAAACCTATAGAAGTAAATTTTTCGTTTTAGCAATGGGGTTTAGATTTCATAGGAGAAATTCATCCTCCTTCTAGTGGTCAGCAGAAATGGATTTTAACTCCCAATGATTTTTTCACTAAGTAGGTGGAGGCAATCCCCACAAGGAGAGCAACTGAACAAGTCATAATTAATTTCCTTCAGGAAAATATTCTCAACAGATTTGGATGCCCTAGAAAATTAATTACTAATAATGCTCTTGCTTTTAAGTCAAAAAATATGGTGAATTTTTGTGAATAAAATAACATTAGTTTGAAACATTCCACACCTTATTACCCACAAGGTAATGGATTAGCAGAGTCTAGTAATAAAAATATTGTGAACAGTATCAAGAAAATGTTATTTGAAAATAAAAGGAGTTGGGATACTAAATAAAATTTTTCTCTTTGGGTTGATAGAGTAACTATAAAGAAGTCAATTGGGACATCTACTTTTCAGTTGGTATACAGAGTTGATGCTTTGTTTCCTGTTCAATTAGCTTTCCCGGTAGTTAAATTCTTGCAGGAAATAAAAGACGAGCCTCATGATATAAGAAGAAGAATGTTTCAGATAATCCAATTGCAACAAGAAAGAGAAACTATTGAAAATATAGCTGAGATGCATAGGAAAAAGGTTAAAGAAAGTTTTGATAAGAAAGTTAAAAAAGATGTTTTTGCAGTGGGTGACCTTATTCTCAGGTGGGATGCACAAAAGGACAAAAAAGGTAAGCATGGAAAGTCTGATAATTTGTGGATAGGACCTTTTATAGTGATCAACATTTTGGGAAACAATACTTTTATTTTACAGAACTTGAATGGTGAGGAGATTGCAGATCCAATAAATGGACGTTTTCTAAAGTATTTCCACACATATTGAGTGGAAAAGGTTCATTATACATATTCATTGTATATATCATCTCTGTTGTATGAATAAGTCTCCATCCCAATAAGACAGAAATTATGACTTTAGCAAATTGCAGAAGGCATAGGTCAAAGATGTTCTTAAAGCCTCACAGGGAGAGCTTTATCCCCAGCCAAAGCCAGATGTTATCTCTATTGTTGTTTTTCATATTTATCTTAGAGATTTTATTTTATTTTTCTTAGTGTTTTCATTTGAGTGTCATAAGCTTAGTATTACCATACCTTTTTCCTATGGAAATTTATCCTAATCTTTACCCTAGTTTTATTTTATAATTTCTTTCTATGTTTTCTTTTAAACCACAATAGGGGCTCAAATCATTTATCTCTCAAAGGTTATGGATTTGTATTGAAGCAAAGGATATTATGAAATAGAGTTTGGTTATAAACTTGTAGCATATAAACAAAATGAAAAAACATTGCAGTGCTGCCAGTTGCCAATTTGACTTGATTCACGATTTAAAAGCCGTTGTTAATATAATGATGGAGTGATTGTACATATGGAAAGGATTGTACACATGGAAAGGATTGTAATATGTTTTAATTTACTATGATTATTCTTTGAGGGAACATCCTAACAATGCATGAACCTTTTGATCGTGGCATGCTCCATTCTTTCGCATATGTTTGTATAAGTTCAAGGCATTCACATCATTAAACATGATGGACATAAGATAACATGATGGATATTAAACATGATGGACATTAACTTGTTTAATTCTACTTTATCGAACTGCATTAGGTCTGCCTTGTTTGTATTATGTGAAATTTTCAGAATGCCGAAGGTAGAAATGGATAAAATTGTAGATAGTATGGTGAAAAGGAGGCTAGGAGGTTTAATCTGTAGACTTGAACCAGCTAATACATAGTGCATAATACAATTTCCTACCGGGCCCACTATATGGCAGTTAATTAAAACTTAACATACAGGGTGCTAAACATAAATTAGCAACCCGAGGAAGTCTTTTATTTCAAAGCTATCATGCAAGATATATGCAAGCACAATTTCTACCTGCCACTATTGATGTATTGGTATGCAATTGTAATTGTTTGTAGACTAGATCACACCTACTTGAAAACCTATTCATAAAATCACATTATAAATCTAATCACACTTGAACAAAATCAATTATCATGAAACAAGATCTAATTGCATAGATCTAAAAGAATTGTTATGTTGGCCAATGATCTACCAAATGAATTATCAACACAACGATTATGACAAATCTAATGAATGAAAGCATGGAATAACAAACTTACAATTAATGAGTGAAAGCATGAACGAAATAATAAGCAAATACAAACAATAACAAACTTACAATTAACACTACCAGCATCTGCTCAAGGAAGAGGGCCCTTCCTCCACTAAGCAGATCTGGATCTCTACAATGAAAGTCTACAACTCCAGAATTAAGAAATTGCCAGCATGTATTATCATAATGGAAGGATTACAATAGATCTGGATCAAATCCTACATCATAACATTGTTTTCTTTCCTATCCTACATCTCCCTTTTCTCAATGAGATTGATTACATATTTATACATAAAATTATCTCATGGAAATGAAGAACTAAACCCCCAACTTGTGATCTGTAATAGCTGAAACACAGTCGTAACTGCTGGCAACTTTGGAACCGGCCGCAACACCAAATCTGGAAAATACCCTCTTGAAGAACCACCTGCATATTGCAAACCATGGCTTTGTTTGGCAATTTCCTTGTGATTCAGGTAAATGAGCATGTTATGCACAAAACCCATGTGTCATATTTTTGAGATTCGTTTCCATCTGTCCACAAATCAAGATGCGAATCAAGGTGTTCTTATGTGGCATGTTTTTTTTGTTAAGGCTGTAACAACTAGCTATGAGCGTCCTGTACATGACAACTCACTCCACAAACTATCATTAGTAAAATTAAGCATAATAGTCTTTAATTCATCAAAGATACAGGAAAATAATCATTATTAACCACTTAAAACATCAATGGAAGTAGCATGTTGTTTTACGCATAACTACAACAAATGGATGGAAAATGGAATGATAAATGGGCAATGATGGTAAGAAAATGGATGAAAGGTATGTCGATAAATGATGGAAAAATGGACAATTCCAGGGCCCAACATCTCCCCCAAACTGAACTTGTTGCGTGTCCTCATGCAACCCAATTCCTATATAGCATCCAACTAGAAAAACTCATTCACTTGTTTCTTCATTTTACCATTCGCATAGCTACAGCTATAAGAAATGGAGAGTTTAATAGAAATTGGTAGAGTCACTTAACGGAGGATTTAGCAGAAAATTTGGTGGATTCGCAGCTCTTTAGTAGAAATTTGGTGTAGTCACAACTTATTTTAATAGATAATTTAGCGAAGGTTTTAGGAAGATTTTGGCGAAATAGCGCTAAATTTAGCGGTGAATTTGGAGGAGTCACAGCTGACGGAACAGGAAACGGACTCGCACCTGATGGAACAGGAAACGGACTCACAACTGACGGAACGAGAAACGGACTCGCAGCTGAACGGAATGGGAAACAGACTCACAGGTACCAGAATGGGAAATTGATTTGCATCTGACGAAACGAGAAATGGACTCGTAGCTGACAAAACAAAAAATGGACTCGCAGCTGACGGAATGGGAAACAACAATATTTTACGGTGTTGCAGCCTTTTGAATGGAAAACTTATGAAGTCATTTTCTCCCAAATGAAAATATGGGTTGGGATGAAATTTTTCAAGAAATTAACTACATTTCTAATGCATCTCCACGCCAAAAAATTAGACAAACCCATATCATGGATTTCGAGAAAAATGCAAATTATCTGTAGGTGATTGTGGCCATTTTCTCAAAAACCGTGCACTGGATTGAGCTAAAACTTGCCACATTTGTTCATCTTAGTGTTATTCACTTCTTGTCCAAAAATCATGAGAATCTAACTTACCAATTGAAAGATATTCCCATTTCAATTTCTGCACTTTTGTAGTTGAAGATGAATAAAAATGTGTTGCAGCTGAACTTCCGGAACCAATATTTCAAAAAATACAAACTGGGTTGGTCTGAAATTTTTCAAGAGGTAAATACCATTATAATGCATCTCCACACCAAAAATTAAACAAACTCATATCACGGATTTCGAGAAGAATGTGAATTGGCTGTAGGTGATGATGGTCATTTTCTCAAAAATCGTGCACTGGATTGAGCTAAAACTTGTCACGGTTGTTCTTCGTGATGTTATGCATTCCCTGTCCAAATTTCATGAGGATCCAATTCATGGTTTGTGAGATATTCTCAATTCAAATTCAGCATTTTATGTGAGGAACAATATGCATGAGAAATATGAATGTGAATGGAAAACCAGCAAGCATAGTAGCTCCTCCCCCAAAATGAATAATTTTTCATGTCCTCATGCAAAAGAAGATTTTTCATCTTAGTTGTAAACAACCATATCCCCCAAACTGAGTATTTTACCTATCCTTAAGTAAAGGAAGAGATAGTATGTTCTTCCCCTAGTACAAGATGTCTCAAAACTTCACTTCTTTGTTGCACTTGGTGTGAGAGCATTGTTCATCCATTTGCAAACTTTTCTTAAATTCAATTTTTCATTAACTTACCTTCCATTCATGAAATCAAGTGAACTTTGGGAACTTTGTTTTCTTGTATCTGCACTACCACTGCCAACATCCAATTTTTATATATGTGCTAGCTGGAAACACATACTTGACTTACAAAAATGACCATAGGTTGCTTGAAAAATGACTGTATGCTATTTGAAATTGACTGTGTGAGATCGATTTTGATTCCACATGGTTGTAGTTAAGTGCTCATAATGTATTGCAAAAATAAAATAAAATGACAATGCACAGGAAATCTTTATACCAACAAGAAATCACATTTGCAAATTTTCTTTTATGATGACCCAAGCTGCTCAAATATCATCTGACAATCATAGAATTTGTAGATCCTCCATATGTCACAAGTGCCGAAAAGGATATCGGTGATCTTCACAAGCCAAACTCTACTATAGGAATTATCATTCATGGGAAATAAAAGAGTTTTAGAACCATTTTCACATCAAATTCATGGCAAATTCTATTGCAATAAACCACAGTAAATTTCATCCATTCTCATGGTTGAATGAAGGCTGCTAGAATTTTCTTGGTTATGCCCTTATCGTGGAGTGCTTTGTAACACTTCAAATAATGCCAAACATTTTTCAAACACTGCCATAGACTTCCTTCTAATACTGTAGTAGCATCCTGAATATACAGTAGAGATTTTGGAACCCATGCTATCCATTCTATGTTGAAGATGCACACCATAATTTCCTGTATCTGATACTCTTGGCTGTACTTTTTCTTATGACAACTTCTGGATATTTTTGGCACAAGAAACCCCATATGAAATATGAATGAGAAGATAATTAATGGTTTTTTTCAAATGCCAAGAGAGTTGCATACTTGCTGAAGATAGCTACATTAATAAAAATCAGAACTGATACAAATGGATAAAAAATGACCATGATTTTTAATCAGCAAATATCAGATTTGTTTGGGCAGTGAGAATGTATGTCTAAATTCCAATCAACAAAACCCAAGCATTTAAGTTCTATGAGAGCATATGCAAATCAAATCTGACTGTATATCAACCCATAGTATCAAGATGCCAACTCTAACTTCTCAACAGTTGTGTGGAAGTGAACTAATATGTGCATCAATAAATCACCAACCAATTCATAACTCAGAGTGCATTTCCTTCCCTATTGTATGGGAGCACACTCTTATGAAGGAATGACTTCTACAACAGTTTCTTCTACTGTAGGTTCTTGTGTCCAGCCTATCCTTTTCTTTTAATAAGTGTATCAGCTGCTTTATTTCTCCTCATTATTGGTTTTTATGTGGCAATAGAAATGATTCTTTTCTTACTGCTGGTTCTTGTGTGGCAGCAGCAAGACTTATTTTCTTACTGCTGGTTCTTGTGTGGCAGTAGCAAAACTTCCCATTGTTGGTTCTTGTGTGACAACAATAAGGTATCCCTTTTTTATGCTTGGTCAGTTGGGTTGGTGAGATGTTGGGTTGGAATTTGAAGGGGATGTGCATGAATGATGAAGTGTTAGAATTGAGTGGAAAATGATGGGAATGGATGGACATAAAATGCTATATAGAAAATGGAAATGGCTAATGCTTAGTGGTTCTTCATGACATTTCCTTAAATCTTTAATAAATCAAAAACTCATGTTATTTTACCTCAAGTGTTACCTCCATGGAAGCCTTTGTTGACATGAATGGACTGGTGTATGCTAGAGCTATGTAGGCCGATCTGATGCTGAGACATATGTATATGAGAGCTAAAACTGGATGAGACTGAATTTGATCCATGATGTTGTGCTAGTTGCATGTAAGACTAACTGCTGAGACAATTGATGAGGAAAATTTCTACCATAGAAGCAGAAAGCCCATTCTCTTATTCTGAAAATCAACTGCTGAAATGAAAATGGAAAAGAATTGCAAAACTACTAAACAAATGATGTTGTAAGCCATTGTTGAAACCATTAGATCACATAATATTTAGCTGCTACAAAAAAAAAGTACAATTCTTACCATGCGAATGAATGTGCTGAAGTCAAGCATGGAGAGAAATCATTGGATTACCAGCCATTAATGTATGTCATTAACCAATGTGAAGAAACTCACCTTTGATGACAGTGAGCTCTAAAGTACATTAGTGCATGTTGACAGGTACGAATGGATGTGCTGGAGTCAAGTCACCTGCAACATTTGTTAATCAAGAGGCATTGATGAATCCCCATGATGGATGAACAACAAGGAAATATGCCATTGATTCATGCAGATACTAGGGCACTATAAAACTCTAATCTCGATCCCAGATGATGTGTCGGAGTCGATGGAACAAGACCATTGGAAGGTGGACCTTAATGAATTCCACATCATCCAATATGAGTACAAAATAAATGATTGTGAAGAATCATAGTGAAAAATAGAACCAACATGAAACTCAGAAGTGGAAAGTATATGTGAAGTCATGATGTAGTAGTGATGGGAAATAAAATGGTTATGATGACTACATAAGCAGTGGAAAATGGGACTTCAACATGAATGGATTTTTAGGGTTTTGAAATGAGGAGGGTGAATGAATCTACAACAGGGCAATTGGCTTCTTGAGGGGTTTTTTTACGGCAACAATTGGTATGATAGGTGTCTAAAAATTATTCTTGACATGTAGCAATGGGACTTGACTTCAGAAACATTGGACTCTGTATGGTTTGCACATCAATCCCTCCATTTTTTTTATGTGCTCAATCCATTCACAAATTGAGAAAAAGTCTTCAAGAGTCACTCGTGCATGCATTGACCTTCTTCTTCCAAGGACCTGCAAAAACCTAACACTTGCTTGCAATAAAACATGAGATGATGAAAGAAGAGAGATGATTGGTCTCTCTTCACTCAAAAATTATGAAAAAAACAACAATAAATTACTTATAAAACAAATCCAAAGAAAAATGAACAAAGCAAAATCCCTTTTATACCTGCACTGGAGCAATGTCCATCTAGACTCACCAACGGTATTCTGGTAATAGATTCTTCATTCCTTGTCCAATTTGAGTGATTCCAAATCCAAATGAAATTAAATTCATAGTTATATTTCCATTAGAAACATTTTTTTAAAATTCTATGTAATGATGTTCCAAATCACTCAGTAACAGCCTACATGACAAGGTGTTTTTTCGAATCCTGGACTAGACCAACAATCACGGTTTTAGGCTTAAATTTTTCTTTTGATAACGGATTGATGTGATTCAAATTGGAGATGAAAGTATATTAATGTAGGTATCTCCATTAAAAATGGGTTTTGAATCCAAAAATAATTTATGGGTCAAATAAGCCAATGAACAGTCTAGAAAATAGAGTTTTAGGAATGCAGATTTGTGATAAGCAGTCGATATTTTGGTCATAAAATTTGC
This sequence comes from Pseudotsuga menziesii, assembly GCA_001517045.1. Classification (NCBI taxonomy): domain Eukaryota; kingdom Viridiplantae; phylum Streptophyta; class Pinopsida; order Pinales; family Pinaceae; genus Pseudotsuga; species Pseudotsuga menziesii. The sequence goes on from LPNX010710603.1 coordinate 61,160, forward strand.
ATACAATATCAAAATAGAGTGATTAAAATTGTGTTGTAAACTATATTCATAGGGGAATATACAAATGAAACAGGTTTTCAATATATTTCCAATAAGGCATCCAAAAATTAACTATCACATCTCTGTTCCTAAGCTGCCAGCTTGACACCCTGTTAGTATTTTGGCCATAAAATTTTTGTTTGACACCCAATCATAAAAATTCAAATTGTTTTGGAAACTATATTTAAAGGGATACTTGGGATGTAAACATATTTTAAAAATAATTCCATTTGGTCTCCCAAAAGTGGACTGTCCCGACTATGTTCCAGTAAAATTTTCAAGCCAAAAATGTCACCAAAAATCCAATAGATTAAATTTGACCCCGAAAATTTGATCGAAATAGGTGTGAATATTTTTAATGATGTGAATTTAAATATAACACACATCCATACCAAAAAAAATTCAAGCATTGAGCACCTAGATTGACTTACACAATCTGTTGCGGCCACAGCTGCAACTCTTAAAAAAATGACATAATGTTGAAATAAAGCATGTGTATTTTTATGGAAAATAAAAACTAAATACATATCATGATGTGCAACACACACATATCTCAAACTCATAAATTTTTACCTGTAGCACAGTCACAGCTGGGTGTTGCAGCTCACTGTCACAACTAGTGTTGCAGCTCACTATCGTAGCTAAGAGTAATCAGTCACAGTTGGATGTTGCATCTCATTGTCACAGCTGGGTATTGCAGCTAACAAATTCATGCCAAATTTCAAGCTTGAATGGTTCCATAATCATTGACTCATTTTCCTATCGATCCTTCATTCGCCTTCCCTAATTACTGTAATTTTGTTTTCATGATATTTTTATTTTTATTTGTAACAAATAGAGACAAATTGAACTTTGGGAAATTGATGACAAAAAAAAATGACTTAGGAATTTTGTTCAAATAGTCAACAATTACAAAGCATTCATGAAAACATCTCATACCCATTCCTTATCTTTCTACTTTCTGATCTTCCAGATCGCAACAAGGCGCAATAAAAGAGCATACTTATTCAAAAATAAAAATAAAACTTTAAAAAAAAAGCATGGTTTTATTATGTTATTCTACCCTACCCTATTCTACTTGAAAAAAAAAATCATTCAAGTGTATGCATATTTCCAATGGAGCCATTTTCGAAGAAGTGACGCAAGTATGCTCATACTCCCAACAGAAAAATATAACTTTATGAATGCTTGGATATGAGAGATCAACTTCCCTTGAAATCATGGTGCCAAGAATTGGTGAAGTATGGAATGATGTTGCAGACCGATGACAGATTGAAGCCAAGCTTCAATATAGTCTTTGTTCCCTTGATTTCTCATGGATGTGACACCGTGAAGCTCCTTAGTAAACTGATCTTCCTTAATGCATAAGAGATTCATATCTAATGATGTAAAGGATGCTTCAATTTTTGGTTCCAATGTCCGTTCTTCATCAAATATTACGTGTGTCTTGTTGATCTTGTCTACTTGCTTATGAGGACTAGAAAAAACTCCATCTGCAAATCTTGGATTTAAAACATGTTCAGACCTCGTATAGATTTGTTGCAACAACGCATAGCCTTTTTCTAGCGATGTAGGTGAGGTAGAACAAGAGTGAAATGTAGGAACATTTTGCAGTTCAGCACTATAAGCATACTGTACTGCTTTATTATGATTAGGGTGGAGGGTGGATTGGACAGGAAATTGTGTTGAGTACCAAGGAGTTTGATGAGAAGATAGATGTGGCTGATGTAGATGATTGAGTTGTGAGGTTGATATTGAAGGACCAATTTGTGTTGCAGCATGAGGGAGAGTGGCCATGTGATCATAAGACAGGCCATTCTAACCTTGTGGATAAGGTAGGTAAGAGTTAAATTGAGGCTGCAACAGTTGCCATGGTGGAAGAGTATTCAATGATTGAGTATGAGAGTAAGGAAATGGAGGGATAGAATTTTGAACCATACATGTAGGCCAGGGTTGACATGACTGTTGTAATGAGTTGGCTACAGCTCCCAAATATTTTTGATATGTTCCTTCATCCAGGGTATGGAGGGGCAGTAGTCAGTGGAATGCTTCAAGTCACATATACCACAACTTTCAAGACTATCCAAAGGGAAATCCCTTGCTTCTCTTATTTCCTTCTGCTTTTCCTTATCCTGCAAAATAACCAATTCTGAATTTAGTGAATCATTGATATCACCATTAGAATTTTCAAATAAATTATTGATTTCAGCTCGTAAAACTCTTGTTTTTGCAGCAAATTTCAAAAATAGATAAAAGTTCCTTAGAATTCTTACCAGTCTTGAAGTTTACTCTTGAATACCTTCTACATAACTCACAAATATTATCATATGCTAACTGAAATACATTACCTGTTCCCATCAGATTCAATATTTCTAAACATTCAGCTTGGATTCCCTTGAGTAGAATTGTTTTTAAGGTCTCCTTCCCCAGTTTCCTTTGTTTGGATATTTGGAGATTATATTGAAATCGTTCTATATATTCCTCCAGACTCTCTTCTTCTCCTTGTGTCATTTCGAAGATTTCTTCATTGGCCCTGCAATAATCTTGGTACATTTTCAAGAATACATGTTTCATGTCTTCCCAAGTTTGTATACAATTCCCACCGAGGCTCATGAACCATCGGAGGGCTGTTCCTTTTAAGGTAAGGGGAAACACATTCAACTTTTGATCGTTAGCATAATAACCATATCCTCTACAAAGTACTTCAAATTGAAATAAAAATACATCGAGGTCTTCATTTTCCAAACCATGAAAATTTGGTAGAACATGTGGGGGAATTCTTTTCGTTGGTGCCACTCCTCTCAAATCTCTGATGGGAAATTCGAAGGTAACAGCTTCTACATCTTTCTTACCTACCATATCTTCATTAGATTCTTCCTGTCCTATCTTGAGGCTCCTCCTTCGAATGTTCCTTTCAACTTGTTAGTAGAATGGGTGGTGCTTACAACACCACTAAGGGGAATGATAAGATTTATGCTGCAAAGCTTGAAAATGAAATAAAACTGAACGTAAAGACAGAAAATTCACACTCAAAATAAATTCAATAAATTTAAATGTAATAATGCAACCTACATTCCCTACTTTAACGATGCATCTACAAAACAATGTCAGATGTACTTTTGCACAATTAATAACTTCCCCGGCAATGGCACCAAAATGTCAGGCCCACTATATTCCAGTTAATTAAAACTTAACATACAGGGTGCTAAACATAAATTATCAACCCGATGAAGTCTTTTATTTCAAAGCTATCATGCAAGATATATGCAAGCACAATTTCTACCTACCACTATTGATGTATTGGTATGCAATCATAACTATTTGTAGACTAGATCACACATGCTTGAAAAGAAATCAACCCTAATCCTATTCATAAAATCACATTGTAAATCTAATTACACTTGAACAAAATCAATTATCATGAAATAAGATCTAATTGCATACATCTAAAAGAATTGTTATGTTGGCCAACGATCTACCAAATGAATTATCAACACAACGATTATGACAAATCTAATGAATGAAAGCATGCAATAACAAACTTACAATTAATGAGTGAAAGCATGAACGAAATAATAAGCAAATATAAACAATAAAAAAATTACAATTAACACTACCAGCATCTACTCAGGGAAGAGGGCCCTTCCTCCACTGAGCAGAGCTGGATCTCCACAATGAAAGTCTACAACTCCAGAATTAAGAAATTGCCAGCATTTATTATCATAATGGAAAGATTACAATAGATATGGATCAAATCCTACATCATAACATTGTGTTCTCTCCTATCTTACATCTCCCTTTTCTCAATGAGATTTATTACATATTTATACATAAAATTATCTCATGGAAATGAAGAACTGAACCCCCAACTTGTGATCTGTAACATTTGAAACACGGTCGTAACTATTGGTAACTTTGGAATCGGCTGCAACACTAAATATGGAAAATAACCTCTCGAAGAACCACCTTCATATCAAAAACATGGCTTTGTTTAGCGATTTCCTTGTGATTCAAGTAAATGAGGATGTTACGCACAAAACCCATGTCTCATATTTTTGAGATTTTTTTCCATCTGTCCAAAAATCAAGACGTGAATCAAGGTGTTTTCATGTGGCATGCATTTTTGGTTAAGGCTGTAACAGCTAGCTATGAGCATCTTGTACGTGAAAACTCACTCCACAAACAATCATTAGTAAAATTATGCATAATAGTATTTCATTCATCATAGATAAAGGAAAATAGTCATTATTAACCACTTAAAACATCAATGGAAGTAGCATGTTGTTTTACGCACATCTACAACAAATGGATGGAAAATGGAATGATAAATGGGCAATAATGGTAAGAAAATGGATGAAAGGTATGTCGATGAGTGATGGAAAAATGGACAATTCCAGGGCCCAACATTTCCGAGATCGGATTAGTTAATGAGAAACGCTGGTTGGTTTCCTTTTTGTGAAAAATTGCAGGGTTATAACATGCAGGTGACTAGAGCCTTCATTAAAAATTACAGAGATGGAGTTGTTGAGTTCAACAATTTAAGGCTTATAGTGGATGAAGAATCTATTCCAGAAGCAATAGGGGTACCAACGCAAGGACAAAATTTGTTCAAGCAGCAAGATTTTCATGGCAATTATGGTGAATTCTTGTTTCCAGGGTTTGAGAAATTGAACTGGAAAAATGGTATTCACATAAGTAAAATCAAACCTAATTGGAAAATCCCATTAGAAATGGTTCATAATTACGTAACCTGTGAAGGTCGCTATGACAGAATCCTCAAGTGTCATTTGAGATTGTTAATGCATCTTAATGGGAGTTTAAAACTTAATCTTCCATTTTATTTGTTAAAAATCCTTCAAAAGATGGTCACATGGGTTCAAACCCATCCAAAACACACTGCTCGTTCTATATATCACTAGGGTTTGATCAAGTTGCTCTTGATTTCACATTTGAGTAAAGAACGACGGAGTTGGGAGAGTTTTTTGCTTGAATTAGGGTTCAAAGAGAAAGTGAAAGAAAAAGGAAAAAAGGCAACAGAGGATTTGAATCAGCAAACAGAAAAGCATGAAGAGCAGATTGAACATATTGCAGAAGAGGGAAAATATTTCATAGAAGAACCGAAGCTAGTAAATAACTTGTTTCCAGAAGCCTCAGCTATAGATGAAACAACAAGTAAGCAGGTAAAAGAAGATCATAAAAAACCTGATACTTTGAGCATGGTTATAAAAAATGTAAATTCAAAGAAAGAAGAACAAGTTCAGGTTTTGAATACAGAAGGTATTAGTTTGAAGCCAAGGACTAGGCTAAGGAGCAGGATGGAGGCAGAAATGAAACTAATACATAATCCTAGGGATAGAGATGAGGATTTTGGAAAAATTGTGATTGTAAATGATTCTTTAAGCGAGCAAAATATACATGTACCCACGGAGCAGTATTGTCAAGAAAATGAAAACTTTATTAATCTTCAGGGTAATTCGGGATGTATACCTGAGAGGTTTTGCATAAATAAAAAAGTATATTTTGAAAATGGTTCAGTTTCAAAATACATAGAGAAAGATGAAGTTCTTATGGAGATAAAGGAGGCCAAGATAGTCCCAGAATTAAATCCGATTAAAAAGTATTTACAAACTTATAAGGAACAGACCAAGTTTTTACAGAATATAAATAAGAAATTGATGACTGCAAATAAAAGACTCTGGGAAGACTTGGAGGAAAAAGAAACTGATTATCAAAAGATGATTTTAATATCCAAATATATCTTGAAGGAAAATAGATCCATCCAGAAGCAATATGAGCACATGAAGACTCAGAACAAAGAAGCGCATAATCAAATGGAGAACAATGATGTTGAGTATTCCAGGTTGCAGAGGAGATTCCAGGTTTTAAGTGATTTGACTATTATAGCAGAAGCTTCTAAGAGTATTTAGATAACAAAGACTTAGAATATTTAGTTCAAAAATTAACTCCAATCGGAAAGATAGATAGTATAATTCTATTTTGATTACACTTGTATCAAGTCCGAGTTTGAAGACCTAAGACTTTTCTATTTTTGAAGAGTTCAATCCATAAAAATAGGATCTTATAATTGTTCCAAAAACTTAAAAGTTTTGTATATAATAGTTAGCAGGAAGATGTAGTAGTGGTTGGAATCATAGATGGGAATCCAGCTTTGAATATGAACTGTAAGACATAAATAATCTTTGCATCTTTAATACAGAACTTTAATTTGATATGATTATGATCATGAGCTTGTTTTGTATTCCCTTATGAATTCCATTTTATTATGATTTTATCCTGTGTATGGTCATCTTAAAATCCATTACAAGATGCCTATGATAAAGTGCAGTTACCATTAAATACTTAGTTACAGAACCGAGTTCATTTACTTATAAATTCATGCTTATAATCCCTTCTATTATTGAACTTTGTATTTTATTATATGTCATGCAATTCTGTGATGGTTATTTTTTATTTCCAAGTACCTTTGATTACATACCATATTTTTTTAATTTGATTTCATTATATTGAATTATGTTCAAGATTTCTCTGAGATTGAACCCCAGTAGTCTAGGTTCAAATTTATGGATAACATCTTCTGGCGCCATTGTCGGGGACTGAGAAACGAAATAACATCTTCCCTGGGTGTTTGACACCTTTATATATATAATTTTGGAGGGTGAACAAGATCAGTAAGACCTGTTGTAGAATACATCATTCACCTACAGAAAGTTATAGTGGCTTCAAAAAGGATAGGAAGTCGAGAAAATCCCTCATCACCTTTGAATCCAGGAGTCTCGAATCCTGAACAAATATTAAAGGAAGCTAGGTAGAGATTAAATTCTACCTCATCATAAAAGTTTAAGCATCCTTCAGCCTTGGAAATTCCACAATCTTCATTGTTTCCTGTTCCTTCTTTTGATCCACATTCTGAGAAAGGAAAAGAAGAATTAGATCTGTTATTTACCCATCTCAAATAGATAATTTCCAAGTTTTTACAAACCCTTTGTTAATTGAGGAGGTTAAACTTGAAGCTTTATAGACTAGTGGTTCTTCTTTATTTTCATCCCACATTACTTTTGCAAGTAAAGTCCCAGTGAATCATCCAAATCCTAGTAATCCTCCTCTTTCATCACAACATTCAAGCACCAAGCAATCTAATTCAAGTTCAAGTGTTTCCAGTCCTAAAATGGCTCAACCTCAAAATAGGATGGCTGCTATGGTAGCAGCAATAAATTCCCCTCTAGTTTTTCCTCAGCCTCTAAATGCTCTCCCAGGTGGAGATTACCAAAAATATCTTCTGAGATTTAATGGTTAAGGAGATGTTACAACAGAAGAGCACTGGAATACATATTTGAGTTATGTAGATAATCGGAATTTTGAGAATGAAGATGTTTGGATGAGAGTTTTTGTTCAAAGTTTAGATGGTGAAGTGAGAAAATGGTTTAGAGAATTACCACCAAACTCTATAGATGGTATAGATGCTTTAGAAGAAGTCTTCATGAGACAATGGGGAGATACTAAAGATTATCTATACTACATTACCGAGTTTGGATCATTGAAAAGAAAAAAGATGAAGTTGTGGGAGATTTTTCTAAAATGTCCAATAAAATGTATAGTAGAATACCAATTGAAATAAAGCCCTCTGAGACATCAGTGAAGTTAACTTATGCAAACTCTTTTGATCATGGGTTTTCTTTATTTTTGAGAGAGAGAAAGTTTGTATCACTTATAAATATGCAAGATGCAACATTGGAAGTGGACTCTAATATCTTGGCTTCAAACAAACTCAAAGAGGAAACAGATTATTAAATTGTAGATAAAAAAGGTAAAAAAGAAATTATTCCATCCAATTCTACAGGAAGAGCTTTAGACAGTAAAATGGATGAAATGAATAAAATCATTAAAAAATTATCTGTTAAGATTGATAGGTTGGAGTTGGGAAATAAAAATCAGAACAAGCCTATACCTGAAGGAGAGAGAAATCAAACCAATTCAGAAGACCTTTTGTTCCTATATTTTTGCCAAGAGAAAAAAGAAATAATGATATTCAGAGGGAGAGAAGAGAAAATGAAGAGAAAATAATTCAACCTCCATTTCAAAATAATCATGTGAGAGATGATGAATCAGACGAGATAGATGAAGGGGAGTTAGATGATTTGGAAGAACAAGAACATAGTATTAGTCAATTTGATGATGATTCTTCTTCTCATTTTTTGACTAAAGCTGATTATCATCACGCTATAGTTCTAGATCATTATGAATAAAATGATTATGAAATGTCTATGCCTGCAATTTGTCAAGAGATTCCATAGAAATCATATGGTCTTAGATCAGTGGTAAAACATGCAGCATAGGCTAAGAAGATTTTGAAAACTGTTCCTCCTAAACAAAATATGCCTTTAAATCAAAAACAAATTGTAAAAGAGAAAAAAGATGAAGTGGTAGTTCTGGAGGAAGTTAATAAAGCTATAGGTGGGTTTAATTCGGAGCATGAGCTTAATAAGGTTGAGATCCATGTTCCTTTAACAGAGTTGATAAAAAAAAAATCTTATAGGGAAACAGCTTTTAAAACTTTTAAAAATGGAGTGAATTCTATCCCATCTGATGAATTCAATTTGCAGGATGAAAATCCTACCATCACTGTGGGTTCTAAAACTTTTGATCAGCCTGGGGATAATTCAGAATATCCTCCTCCTTTTTATGTGGCTCTTTCAGTGCATGAGAAATTATTGCACAATTGTCTTCTTGATTCAGGAGTTTCGCATAACCTCATGCCAAAAGCAGTCATGGAAGCTTTAGGGTTGAGTGTTACTAAACCGTATCATAATTTGTATGCATTTGAATCTAGGGAAATGAATTGTATTGGGGTTATTACAGATCTTGTGGTGAATTTAACTCCAGTACCTATGAAGAGTGTGTTGACGGACATAGTTGTAGCTGATATTTCACCTAAATTTGGTATGTTATTGTCTAGATATTGGGCAAAAAGAGTGGGAGGAACTCTGTAGATGGACCTTTCAAACGCTACAATTCCAGTGTTTGGAGGAGAATTTATAAGACTTTACAGTGAAGTATAGATGGCATATTTGGTAAGTGACAGTAAACACCCTAATAATCATCCAATTTATTCAATTGATGAGAACCTTGGTTCTTGTATGTTGCAATTAAGTGATGATGTTGAATGAGTTTTACAAGTGCATAAAGATTTCCAGTTCAGACAAAGAAAGAAGAACCAGATGGTTTATGGCAAATGTATTTTGATGGTTCATCAAGTAAGGAGGGAGCAGGAGCAGGAGTGTTACTTATTTCAGTTGGAGGTGAGATCATTTCTCTTATGTACAAGTTGGAATTTAAAACAACCAATAATACTACTGAGTATGAGGATTTGATTCTTGGATGAAGAGAAACAAAATATTTGGGTATTCAAGAGCTTACTGTGTTTGGCGACTCCAAATTAGTAATCCAGCAAGTAAAGAATTTTTACCACGTAAAGCAACATTTGTTGAAAGTGTATAGAAATGAGGCCTGGGATTTAATAGTAAATTTCTTTATAGCTTTCAATATAACTTTTGTTCCAAGAGAATATAATGAAATAGTTGATTCCTTAGCTTTAGCAGCAGCTTACTTTAAGGTTCCAAAAGTGACACATTTGAAATATCCAATTGATGTGAGATACAGGCCATCTGTTCCAGATGACATAAAACACGGGAAAGTATTTCATGATGATCAGGAGATAAAATAATTTATGGAGTTAACGGGTGAATTTTCAAATGATTTAGTTGATAAAGAACAGGATTTTGAATTAATGGAAAATGAACCTTGTATAAATGACTCAATAGCTGCTCACAAGATTGTTGAATTAAAAGGAAATTTCATTTCTAAGGGGCTTGTGCCACTTGAGAGGTTGTTCTCAAAAGATGATACGTTGTTGAAACCCACCTTGCAAACCACTAAAGAGAATGTTATGGATTATAATATTGGTTCTGAAGCTGAACCCAAAATGATCAGAATTTCAAAATCACTGTTGGGGGGGGGATATTAGTTTGCTGAAAGAATTTGCGGACATTTTTTCTTGGTCATATCAAGATTTAAGAACTTATGACACTAGCATAATTCAACATAAATACCTTTGAAACCAAATACTAAGTCTTTTAAACAGAAACTTAGAAGGCTTAAACCAGCATTATTAGCAGTAATTGAAAAAGAGGTAAAAAATGTAATGCCCTGGTTTTGACCTTGGTTACATTAAAAACGTACATGATCTATATATTGTAATTAATAGTGGTGTGGAGCTAAAGGAAAAATCCCCACCAATCGATTTGGTCGTGTATGTTTCGGTAATAGGGATCGTTGTCGATGGTATATCATGTTATCCAGCACATTATAGTTTTGCAATCATGTAAATACGCACATCAATTAAAATAAACCTATAGCCAGCTACGATGGTGCAATGTTGAATGAAAAGGGCATGATTCCTAAGGTTAAGGGAGGGTTGTCCAACCCATGGGGGTCATTGGGAATTTTCCATGTTTCGGCCACCCATTTAAACTTCTGTTGTCAGTTAGTTGGGAGTAGTATTGCTGAGTAGTGGTGGGTGTGGCATGACTATCAGTCCTTTCCTATGTTCCCACTCCACCAGCAAACTCTCCTCTTCACGTTGTGTGGGACAAACGAAAAATTCTCTCCACTCTTCCACGATTCCACTCATATTTTTGGTCTTGTTCATTCTCCGTCATTTTTCCCATCCTCATGTAGAGAGTCATCCTCTCACTTTCTCAGGAATAGGAATTCTACGTTGTTTTTCCTCATGCAGGGAGCTGGAGAAACCATTGTTGTCACTCAGGATTTTCGGGTGTAGGAGCCATTCACAATCGGGGCTGTGTGCATGTGTGTTCCATATCGGTTTTGGTGGTATGTGTATGTCTCCTTGCCAGTTATGGCTGTGTATGTTGCCAATTGTGGTCTGCGTTTATGTTTTCCCCTATCCATGCTGGGAGTTGGTCTTCTTTCCCATTTGCGGACTTTGTAATGTTGCCATTGTTTCATTGTGAGATTGGGGTTATTGTCTTCCCCTGGTCCTGGGTTGTTGCCGAGTTTTTTTATCCATGCTAAAGCTAAGAACAACTCTGAGTCACCTTGTTGAATTGAGGTGTGTTCACCCTTTTCATTTGGGGTTGTCACCCTGTTGTCTTCATCTTCCTCACAGAGCTGTGAACTATTTGTTTTACTACGGTATGCAGTGGTTGGTATTCAGACTGTTGAGAGTAGGATTAGAGTCTGGGTATGCTTGAGAAAACTAGTGTTTGGAGCCACTCAAACAGAGTTAGATTGCTGGATTTCTTCTCCATAACCCTTGAAGAGTATTGGAAAGGGAAGTCAGGCCCTGAAAGACTCTGAAGCAAAGAAAGGACTGATTCCTATTGATGGGTGTGTGGATGTCTTAGAAGTCATGTTAGCTCTAGTGTAGGCATCCTTAGATCTCCATTGAGACCACCATCTTAGCATTTATCCTTTCCTAGCTCCTTGACGACCTGATAAACCCTACCGTGTGGGCTTGGTTGATTTGTGTACCTTGGCTATGTGTAATCCTACTTTCACCCTTATTCCTTGAGGAATCATGCCCAGCTCGAGGTGGCAGTGTTGTTGAGAGATTGATGAGCACGTTGGCCTATGGTTGGGTGGAATGTTGCGGCAGAGATCAGCTGAAGACCGCCAAAACACCGGCTCAAATTAGTTGAAGGAACATCCGATATCGACTATCAGCCATCGGCGATAATTAGTTGTTCGGATCACCGATAATTAGGTGATGGGAACGCTGATACATCGGTAGGAAAAGGGTGAAGGTGCCGAAGAGAAAGGAGGAATTTTGCCAAAAATTAGACGTTGAAAGCACCAATGATAGATCGGAAAAAATTAGTTGTTTGAGGCACCGATACGTCGACGAAGGACAGAAGACATAAGCGTCGTAACAACAGCGATGGAAAGAAGATTAAAGAGAAAATAAAAAAAAATTCTATGTCACAAAATGACATTGCCATCGATGACAATTAGAGGATGAGGGTGCCGGTGACAAAGTATTTCAGTGGAAAATAGATGAAGGTAGAGCCACAGTTTTGGCAGAGATCTTCCGAAGATCGCTGAAATGTCGATGAAAAATAGACGACACAGGTGCCGATGCGTCGAGAGAAGAAAGTTGAAAGAGAAAAATTTTGAAAATTTATCTAAGTATGGGAATCGTCGGTGAAATTTAGATGCCGAAACCACCGATGCAGTGGTGGACACCAAAAGAAATTAGTTGTTCAGACCGTCAATGTCAACAGTGGAAAATAGTTGTTGGGATCACTGACACCGCAGAAGAATTTAGTTGTTTGTCAGTTCATCATTGTGGCTTCCATGTGGACTAGCATGCTGATGATTAGGAGTTCAAACCACCGATGCTCTGATCGTCGACATGTAACGCTTAGTGGTTCCAACCGCTGATAGATGTTGTGGCCCATGAGAAGAAGAAGAAATTTCAGAAATTTTTCTAAGTGTTGACTCCATCGGCGATCGGCGGAAGTTAGTTGTATTGGTCGCCAATGACATCGAAAGAAGTTAGTGGTTCATGCCCTCACCGTTGCGGAAGTATAGAGCACTAATCTTTCGATGGATAAGGGTTCCAACTGCCGATGCTGTAGTCATTTGTGCTTCCAACCACTGATCAGAAATTATTAGCTAATCAAACCGCCGATCGAAAAAATTTAGTGGATGGAGAACCATCATTGTGGCCGCCTAAGAGACTAACCGTCCGATGAAATAGCGTAGCCAATCATCGACGCATCAGAAGCAAGTTGTTGTCTAGTCGCTGCAACAATAGGAACGTTAGTGATTTGGTTCACCGATGCCATGGTTACTAGAGGTTTCAACCGTTGATAGGATCGTGACCCGCGGAAACCATAGAAGGTTCATTGGCCACCATTGCAGAAGCATAAACAACTAGCCACCCAATGCACAGAGCATCCGACCGCTGATGCAATGGTTAGTCAATTTTCTTGCTGATGAAGTTCAGAATAGTAGACCACTATAGGCCGACACAGTGAAACAAAATAAACAAACAACCCACCGATATAACAGAGAAAATTAGATGTTCTAGCCGCTAAAAAGCTGGAAGGTTAGTGAAGAAAGGACCCAATGAACAGTCCTTGAGATCGCCGATGCGGATTGAAATCCTAGACAACTACAGACCTAAAACACTAGAAAAAGATAGATGAGCAGGCCACCAATGAGCACAGATAAAAACTAGAGCTTTTGGCCACTGAAATGTCAAAAACTTAGTTGGAAACAGACCCGATAGGGAGAAAGAAATTTTGGGTTTTTCAGTGGAATTTTTCTCAGCAAATTTCAACTGCTTTCAGTGGAATTTTCAGCAAATTCCAGCTAGTGTTCCAGTGGGTTTTGTAGTGAATTTTCTCAATGGGGTTCTCAGCAGTTTCAGAACTGACAAGGAAGAAAACCCTAGGTGGCTGAAGTTTGTATTTCAGACCAAAATTCAGTGGTGTGTTTTGCCATCATTTTTGAAATGATGTGGTTTTCACACCCAAGGTCAAAATGAAGCATGCCGATAGGCGTTGGAAAGCTTATCCAGCAGGGAACAAGGGAGAGTCATCAGAATTTGAATGTGGAGCAGCAAAGTGCTAGTGATTGCTTGGAAAATAAAAGTGCTGCTGTCAATATGGACAGTTCCAGGAATTGCATGCCTAGAGGTACCAAGACCATGAAGTCAAACCAGCTATTGTGTGGAAGAGGAGTTCCATGCAAGGATGAGGAACTTGGAAAGGGAAATTTCCTTAAACCGTGTCTTGCTAATTATGATTACAATTTTTATACATGAAATGTATGAGGATATTCCTTGCATGCATAGGATATTACATGTTGGTAAGAATAGTGAGAATTATACATTTATAATGAGCCACTAATGATAATTATTGCATTAGTGTTGGTATTAGTGGAAAAACCAACAACAACATGGACATGGCTGAATATGTTGCTGATACTGATGAATGTGACTAACAACCCTCTGGAGAAAGGGATAAGGAAAAAAGTCCAAAACCAAAATTTGGTGAGCAAATTCTGCAATCTCCTGCAAAGGACCAACCAAACTGGTAATGTCAAGGGTGTAAGTAGGACCCATGAAGGTAAGGGTTTGATTATGACAAATTGTATGGAGTGGTAAATGCAAGAGGTCTCATACCATGTGGGTATTTGAATTTTATACTGCATTCATAGAAAAAGGTGTCATGCATGTATTATGTTGTTATGAACTTAGCAGTGCAAGGAAAGTAAGCACTGATGATCTTGATTATAGTCATGCATCCTATATGAAGTAGTCATGGTTAGGCCATGCATGGTATGTTTGAATGCATAGTATTCCTGAATCAATGCAAGGTAGCATTGAGTGGGTATGCATTAAAATATTTTATAAATCTTGTAGTTATGCATTGAATGGATGCATATGAAAAGTATGAGTAAATGTTGTAGATACGCATACAGAAATATGGGTGCAAATGTTATGATGCAATGCATGAATGCATAGTGATAGTGCATGAGTTATTATGAATAACTAATGGCTGAAAAGATGAATTGGTGACAATTCTGGAACCATTTCAAGAGCTGTTATGAATGCAGGATAGTAAGTGCATGAAGAGGGTAGTCATGATCAATTGGCTCCCGGAAATGCTCTATGGAAGGGCAAGGTGGTACAAATGATACACTTGTGGAGTAAGGAGTATCTGAACATTTCATTTTGGCATAAATGATGTGACCTTGCAAATTTTAGTATGATAATTATTGCGTGAAGTAAATGAGTTTTGGTAATATTGATGTGATTAATAGCTGGAAGTGTTTGAATTTTATAAATTTTGGAAATGCTTCTGTGATTGTTGCAGCAATGAAAAAGTTATATGCATCAAGGCTTACTAAGTGTTTGGCTGACTAAGGTTCAGGTTTTGGGTAGATTGTTTGGGGCATGGAAATTTGGGTAAGACCATGAAAAAGGCCAAAATCTACCATGTGAAAGAGCCAAAGCTTATGAGAAGAGTCTCATCACTGTGAAAATAGTTGTATGCATGATGGGCTGTTAAATTTGAATTGTGAGTTTCAGATTTAAGAAAATTGTTGACAACTACTAATCACTATTGGCTTGCATAAGATTGTGTTAGGAGGACGCATTGTAAGTGGGTATTCATGTTATCCTAGTAAGCATAAAATTATAATGGGAGTAGTGGTGCTGCTTACAAGAGACCCACAATTGAGGATCACCTCATTGCCAAGCAAATCAATTTCTGTAGTAAACAGAGTTGCAAATTCTCATTGAATATAATTACTAATGTCATTGCTTGGTTATGGAACAATCAAATTTGGATTGTATTATCAAATAATCATTGACTGTTTGGCTATTTGATGAATGTGCCGGGGGTACACACTGTAGGAATATCATGTGTGATGGCCTACAAGAGCCAAACATCATGGGAAGGTTTTCCCTTATCTTGGAAATGGGTTTCAGGTGAAACTCCATTGGACATTTTGGGAATGTCTCATCTGCACTGCATGTTTGGTAAGAAACATGAGTGAGATGGTATAGGTTATGTCGGTAGGACATGTGTGGATACAAAATGTAAAGAGGAATTGGGATGGAAAACCGAGGGACTGTCAACTCAAAGAAGGGAGCTCCCATTCTGCAATGTCCCTGACCCTCCGACTGACGAAGAGGATGTTACTATACATCAAAAAAACTGGGGATCTATCCCCATGAACATGAGCATACATATATGTAATGCTAAATCATGATACTTAAAACATCAAACATATTACGAGGCATAATCATTCATATACACAACGGAAGCAAAACATATCAATCAATACTCATGCAAATACAAATCAGTAGTTAACATGTATATCATCATTCATCAATGGTAAACATGATTGCAGACACAAGTTAAGCAAGAATACTTATATTAATAATAACTTGTTCCGCAACCAGCTATGTCGCTGCAACGTTCCACCCAGCCATAGGCCCGCGTGCTCCTCAATCTCTCAGCAACCCTGCCACCCCCGAGTCGAGCATGATTCCCCAAGGAATAAGGAACTAACAGGATTACACATAGCCAAGGATAACAACACCACAAGGGTACACAGTTCATCCAAGCCAACAAAGTTTGGTTTATCAAGCAAACAACAGATCAGCCAAGCCAACAAAGTTGGGTTTATCAGGCCATGCAGGAGCTGGGAAAGGCTAAATGCTAATCTGGTGAGCTCAGTGAAGATCTATAGACACCAATAAAAAAACCATGTTGGCTTCTAGAACACCCACACACACCCAACACAAGGAAATCAATCCCTTCTCTGCAACGCAGTCCCTCAGACCCTGATCTCCCTTCCAGTGCTATTCAGGGGTTGTGGAGAAGAAAGTCATCTCAGTAGCTCTATCTGTATGGTTCTCAACCCACTAGGTTTATCAAGAACCTCAGGCCCTCATTCACCACTCCAATGCAGTCCGAGGACAAAACCACTACATGTAAGCATCCAAACAGCTATTCAAGCTTTTACAGGGGAAAAACACAATCGACCAGAATGTAGGATATCTCAACAATGCTTCAAACGATACCACCAAAAAAAGGGAAAACACAACCAAGTAAAACATGGGAAAACAATGGCCCACAAATGACTATGAACCCACAGCACCCGATCCTCAATGCAACCACTGAAGAAATTGCACAGGCAGAAAATGGGGAGAGAACAACTCCCAACAATGCATGTGGTCAAAGACGCAACCCACAGAACTATTGATGCCATTACAGCCATGATTTAGCGATAGAAATAACAGAACCATTATGTAGTCTTACAATGGTGGAAAAAGACACAAAACTCTATGTGAACAGAGGAGATAATTAATCCACAGGCCAACAAATTCGAGAGGCAGAGGAGAACCATCTTTCTGTGTGAACAAAGAAGAAAACTCATAGACTAGCAATCGGTGTGAGAGAGGGAAGGTGAACCCCCAACAATGGAATGTGGAACCTTTTAACTCCGCCCAGCATGAGGGAAATGAACAGACTCTCGATCCCCGTATTGGACAGACCATCCACTACCCCAAGGCACATCATGGAGAGAGTGTGAGCATGGTGGTCTTCTGCTAGCCAATCTCTATCCCCAACTAACAATGGAATAACAAAGGTGGTGGTGAGCAAAAGAGAGTGGTGACACATGGCTCTTCCCCCATGACTCAATGTTCAACATTCCCCTTCCTTATCCTTTGGAATCATGCCCCTTCTCAAATTAGTTGCAGTGAACATTGCTGGTTGGGTTATTTAATTAAAATGCATGTTTACATGATGCCACAATTTAATATATGCCGTATGTCTCGATATACCATCGGTGACCATAACAATCCAAAACATAACATAACTAAATAAAATGGTGGGGCCTTTTCCATTAGCTCCTCACCATGATTATTTACAACATATGTATTAATGCAAATAGGGTCAAAAATGGGGTGTTGCATTCCCCTCCCCCTTCAATACCACTATCCTCAGTGCTTTACAAAATTTGAACAAAATGCTACACTGGTACCGCTTTAGTGTTTCGCAGGATTGAACAAAAGTGGATGTGCCAATCGCATGGCATCCTCCAACTCCAATGTAGCCTCTTTAGGTCTGTAATGCTCCCATTGCACCTTTACCTGCCCTATGGCTCGGTTCCGGAGCATTGTGACCTTCCTGTCGAGTATGTGCATTGGCTCAATTTGGAACTCTCCCTCGAGTTCCATTGTGCTTGTGCTGCTTTTATATTTTTCTTGATCTTTACAACCTCTTGCTCCATTTCCTTGAGCAATTCTGGCCCAAGCACAACCCTGTTCACTAGGTTATCCCAAGTCACTGGTGTCCTACACCTTCTTCCATACAAAGCTTCATACAGACTCATCCCCAAGGATGCCTGCTGTCCATTGTTGTAAGAAAACTCTACCAAGTGTAAGTAATATTCCCAGTTGGTTGGTTTGTCAATCACATACATGCGAAGCATATCTTCAAGCACCTGATTAACTCTTTCTGTCTGCCCATCTGTCTAAGGATGGTATGCAGTGTTGAAGTTTAACTTTTTTCCCAAATCTGCAAACAATCCCGTAAGGTTTGTCATTACACCAAAACCTGCAGATGTTGGTGAACATTTGAAACCTAGCACAAGGCCCTATCACTAGGAGTGGTGGTTAAACCACTTGTTTTATATTCCCAGAGGTGCGGCGGTTATACCATGTGGAGGTACCTGATACTCCAACACCCCGCCTTCGACGTAACTCGGGGGAATTGAACCTAGGACCTCTACTCTGATACCATGTAAGGTTTGTCATTACACCAAAACCTGCAGATGTTGGTGAACATTTGAAACCCATCACAAGGCCCTATCACAAGGAGTGGTGGTTAAACCACTTGTTTTATATTCCCAGAAGTGCGGCAGTTATACCATGTGGAGGTACCCGATATTCCAACAAATCCCTTACAGAAATTGGAATTGAACTTGAAATCTTTGTCAGAAACTATTTCCTTCGGCAATCCATGCAATTTGAAAATATCCTTCATGAAGATCTTTGCAATGTCATCAGTCTTGTGCGTAGACTTCACTGGTATAAAATGTGCTGCTTTAGTCAACTTGTCTACCACAACCATGATGGAATCATGTTGTCTCCAAGTCGTCGGCAATCCTGTAATAAGATCCATCTAAATAACTTCCCATTTCCATTCTGGAACTGGTAAAGGCTGCAACAAGCCTGCTGGATGTCGATGTTCAACCTTTACCTGTTGACATTTCATTCACCTTGAAATATATTCAACCATGTCCTTTTTCATTCCTGGCCAAAAGTACTGCTTTCTAGCTGTAGCAATTGTCTTTTGGTACCCTAGGTTACCAGAATACGGAGCTTGATGGATTTCATCCATAACAACTCTCCTCAAATCTGCTACATTTGGAATATAAATTCTACCTTTATAAGTGAGAAGTCCATCTTCTTCCAATTTATATCGCTCATACTTCTTCTCAAGACTTTGCTGCTGCAATTTGTCTTTTACCTACTCATACAATTCATCTACGGCAACATGATTAACAATCTGCTGCCTCAAATCTGATTGGAAAATACTAAGAGATGCCACATGCATTTCCTATACCTTCCTGATGAGCGCATCAGCCACCTTATTCTCTTTTCCCTTTATGTGCTTGATTTCAAAATCAAACTAACATAAAAATTCCAGCCAACTCGCTTGCCTAGCATTTAGAGTAGGCTGATCAAACAAATACTTCATTCCATAGTGATTTGTTCTGAGTTCAAATCTTTTACCCATCAAGTAATGTCTCCACATCTTGAGAGCATGTACTATGGCTGCAAGCTCTAGATCATGAGTGGCATAGTTCTTCTCATGCTCTTTCAGCTTTCTTGACTCATAACATATCATGTGGGTGTCCTGCATAAGGACTCCTCCAAGCCCTTGTCTGCATGCATCGGTACATACCACAAAATCTTTCTCTGGGTCGAAAACCTTCAATACTGGTGCACTAGTGAGAAAATTCTTCAACCGCTGGAAGCTTTCTTCACACTTTGAAGTCCATTCAAAATTTACTCCCTTCTTTTGCAAAGAAGTGATGGCATGTGCAACCTTGGAAAATCCTTCAATGAGTCTCCTATAGTATCCTGCAAGTCCCATAAAAGATCTTATATCTGTCACATTTCTTGGAGTAGGCCAATTCATAATGGCTTTGATCTTCTTAGGGTCTACTGATATACCCTCTTCTGAGATAATGTGACCCAAGTACTGAATTCTCTCTGTAGAAGTCACACTTGCTCAGTTTTGCATATAGTTGATGTTCCCTGAGCACTTGCAATGTTAATCTCAAATGCTCTTCGTGTTCTTCCTCATTCTTGAAATAAACAAGAATGTCATCAAGGAAAACAATAACAAACTTTTCCAAATACTTGTTGAAGACACTATTCATAAGGCACATAAATGTAGCTGGTGCATTTGTGAGACCAAATGGTACCACTACAAACTCATAATGTCCATACCTTGTCCTGAGGGCTATCTTATGATTGTCTTCATCCTTGATTCTCACCTAATGGTAACCAGACCTCAAGTCAATCTTGGAAAATACATTTTCTCTTCTCACTTGATCAAAGAGGTCATCAATCCTAGGCAAAGGGTATTTATTCTTCACAGTAACCTTGTTCAACTATATGTAATCAATACATAACCTAAGTGTACCATCTTTCTTCTTCACAAATAGAACCGGTGCTCCCCAAGGAGACACACTCGGTCAAATATACTTCTTTTCCAACAACTCTTGGAGTTGCATCTTCAACTCTATCATCTCCGATGTACTCATCCTGTAGGGTGTCTTGGACACTAGTACTACTCCTGGCACAAGTTTAATGGTGAAATCAATGTCCCTCTTTGGAGGAAGCCCTGGAATTTCATCAAGAAACACATCCTTGAATTCCTGTAACACTTGATAGTTCTCCAACCTAGGAGTCTCATCTCCTATTGGTTCTAGAATATGAGCTACATACAACTGGTAACATTTCCTACAGAACTTTTTCAAATGCATTGTTAAAACTTGTCTTACTGAAATTACCTTCGGAATACCTTTCACCACAACTGGGTTTCCTTCTTCATCCATGCATTCAAAAGTCTTGTTATAACAATAAAGCTTCACTCAGTGAGCTTCTAACCAATCCATTCCAATGAGAATATCATAGGAACCAAACGGTAGAAAATTCAGATCCACACAAGTGATCAATCCATTCATAACCAATGGACACTTCTCTATCAATTAACTGAATTTTCTCTTAGTCCCAGTGGCTAGCTGAACTAACCAAGGTTTCCTATGCTTTTCCTTCTTAAAAGCACAAATCTCCACTACTCTAGGAGTAATGTAACTGTGAGTAGAACCAAGGTCAATCAAAATAGAAACAGATTGTTCAACAATCTTACCTGCAACTTCAACCACTGTTGATTGGTGATCTGCTTGGTGGTCCTCCAGTGCTACATAAATTCTAGGGACTGCTCTTGCTACTTGACCCACTATTTCTGCTCCCTGAATGTTATAAGCTGGTCTTGCACTTTCATTCTCAACTAGACAATATCTACGCAAGTGAGGTCCTTCACATTTCCAACATTTGAGTGGACCTTTATTCTGATGTGGCTCTTTAGGCTTTCCACCTGTCACTCCAACTGGATTACTCGCAGCTTGGGACAGCTGCTTCTGCTGATTCCTAAATCTAGAAGGTTTGAAACCTTTCCTTCTTTGGTCAAACTTCTCATTCTTCTTGTCCTTCCATGCCTTATGGTAATCAGGTTTACCTTTTCTTTGCTCATAGCAATATTTATCCTTCCTTATTGCTTCTTCAAGGGTACTAGGTTCATAAAAATCAATTCTATCTTTATAGGCTTGAGGAAATCCACTTAAAAACCACTGGATCTTCACTTTTTCATCTTTGATGTACCGACCATACCTCAAAAATTCCAAGAATTTATTTGCATATTCATCCATGGTCTGTTGTCCCAATCTTAGCTCATGGAACTCCTTAATATTATCATCATAATACCTGTCAAAGAGTTATTTCTGCCTGAAATACTTCTTGAACTGTTTCCACTTTAGTTTCCTTTCACTAATATTCTTTACTTGGTTGAAGTTTTCCCACCAAATGGATGCTCTTCCATTCAGATTGAATATGTAAAATCTTGTCTTCATGTTTCCTAAATAATCCTTCACTTGAAAGTACTTCTTTATCCCAAGAAACCAAGCTTCAGCTTCTTATCCCGTCTTTATGTCACCATCAAATGTAGGAGGTTTAGCTTTCCTAAATTCATCTCGAGAGTGATCCCTATGGTGCCTTCTTCTTTTCTTTTTATGAGAAGATGAACTTGTATCCTTGCTAGATCTTTCAGAGTCAGATGATCCACTAGAAGTCCTTCTTCTTCTCCTAGTGCTGCTCTTACTTCCTTTTGGTCTTGATGTACCCCATCCAGAATCTATCTTTTTTTGCAAGTTTATCAAACTCTGCAATATGGCAACATTCAACTGATGCTGCTCTTCCTAGGATTTAACAAAGCTTCTCATGGTGGCTGCAACCTCAGACGGTGTCCCATGGAATCTCCTTCCATTAGACTCTATGTCATCATTTCCATTACTGACATTTTCTCCCATGGCATCTTCTGCTCACTCGTAAGAATATCAAGCATCATACCCATCATGGGTTCTCATGACCAAAGCACCTCTTGCTTTACCACACTGTTCTTTCTGGAGTACTGCTCTTGGAATTTGTCTATAATTCTGCAATGTGTTAGTAACAAACGGTTAGATTCATATCATTAATATAAAACCAAAACTACTTACCTTCCTCTTCTGGAAATTCATAAAACACAATTTTGCTTAAAAAACAAAGTTGTTCTCTCTTTCTTTTTAGCCTTGTGACCACTAATAATCTGCTGAAATATACTGAAAACCCACTGAAAGACAGTTGAAAACTACTTAAAAAATTACTGAGAAAATCCTTTGAAAAACCCAAATTTCCTTAGGCCGAATCAGACCTCTTCCTAGCTATCTTTTCGATTCTTCAGCAGTCAAAACATCTAGTTCATCGGTGGTCTGTTCATTTATTTCTCTTCCGCATTTTGGCAGAAAACCAACTAAACTTCTGATCTGTATCGGCGAGAAAATCGACTATTCATCGAGTACACAGTCCTTTGAGCAGGAGCAATGATGGGAAGTGATCTTACAATGGTTTTCACAGACATCTATTAGCGAGTTGCTCATCTATTTTATTCTGGTGTGTTGGGCCTACAGTGGTATATCATTTCGAAACGGCAGCCAACAATCCCATTATAATTTCCGTAGACCAAAACATTGTCAGTAGTCAGGGTGGCATCCTACAGTGGCATCGGACATTTAGTCCTCTAGGCGTCTGCAACGGATGTTTCCACAAGCCCTAACTTTTCTGTAGAGTTGGCACTCCCGAACACTTCACGCCACCGTAGTTATGTTATCAGAACTCAGAACCACTGTTCACTAAACACCTCATCATCGGTGAGTGGAGAGACTAATGCATCAGCGAGACAGTTGTCTAAGCTTCCGCAACGGTGGGTCACCTTCATTAAATCTTTTTCGATCAGTGATCCGGTCCTCTAAAATTTCCTGATGGACGATGATCTCATGCCTTACAGAAAATTTTGGATTTTCTTCTTGCCTTGTCTTCCGTTGTATCGGCTTTTCCATCTTCTATTCCTTGGTGATGTCAACGACTATTCTCCTTCGATCGCTGATAATCCCATTCCTCAGAAAACTTTCAAAAATTCTGTGCCATTGGTGGTCGGAGGCTCTACCCTTCGGATGCATAGTTGTCTAGCCATCCGCAATGGTGGGTGCTCGATCAACTAATTTCCACCGACGTCCATCAACGATCTCATCAACTAACTTCCGCCAATGATTTCAACACAACACTTAAACAAAATTTCGAAACTTTCTTCTTCTGTAGGTGGTTGGAACCATTAAGCGCTACACGTCGATGTTTTAGTCTACATGGTAGCCACAACGGCGGACTAACAAACAACTAAATTATTCTGCGGTGTCGATGGTCCCAACAACTATTTTCCGTCGACGGCATTAGCGATTCGAACAACTAATTTCTCCCAGGGTCCATCGCCGCATCGGCGGTTCCATCATCTAAATTTCGTCGACGATTTTTTGACTTAGAAAATTTTCAAAACTTTTCTTTTTTCACTTTATTCCGCCGCGTCGGCTATCGAAACGACTAGAAACTGCTGCATCGGACGGTTAGTTCCCTAGTCACCCGCAACGACGGTGATCAATCAGCTAAGCATCGGCTATCCATCTTTCTAAGTGTTTTGATGTACCGACAGCCAAAACACTTAGAAAATTTTCTGAATTTTCCTCCTTTGTCTCCTGTGGCATCGGTCATTGGATCAACTATCCGTCGGGTGGCCTTCCCACTAAGTGCTTTGCTGCATCGAAAGAACTTGTCACTAAGTTTTTCGATGAGCTAACATTCTGGCACTTAGAAAATTTTGTGAATTTTCTTGTCTTCACCCATTCTCCTGGTTTTTTCTGGGTAGTAGCTAACCTGCCTCTGTTAACTATTTCTCATGGCCCTCTGAGGCCCAAATGCTACAACATAAGCTCTGTCACTGCATCTTCACAGCCCATTCAGGCCCATGCTGCAACCAAATCTCCGATGCCAAACTGTAACGTCCCAGACTCTCCGACCGGCGAAGAGGACGCTACTATACATCAAAACAACCAGAGATCTAGCCCCATGAACATGAACATACATATATGTAATGCTGAAGCATGATACTTAAAACATCAAACATATTACAAGGCATAATCATTCACATACACAATGAAAGCAAAACATATCAATCAATACTCATGCATATACAGATCAACATTTCACATGTATATCATCATTCACAAACGGTAAACATAATTGCAGACACAAGTTAAGCAAGAATACTTATCTTAATAAGAACTTGTTTCGCAACCAGCTACGTCACTGCAACGTTCCACCCAACCATAGGCCCGTGTGCTCCTCATCCTCTCAGCAACACTTCCACCCCCGAGATGGGCATGATTCCCCAAGGAATAAGGAACTAACAGGCTTACACATAGCCAAAGATAACAACACCACAAGGGTACACATCTCAGCAAATCCAACACAGTTGGGTTTATCAGGTGAACAACAGATCAACCAAGCCAACAAAGTTGGGTTTATAAGGCCATCTAGGAGCAGGGAAAGGCTGAATGCTAAGCTAGTGATATCAGTGAAGAGCTATAGACACCAACACCAGAACCATCCTAGCTTCTAGAACACCCACACACACCCAACACAAGGAAATCAGTCCCTTCTCTGTAACGCAGTCCCTCAGACCCTGATCTCCCTTCGAGTGCTATTCAGGGGTTGTGGAGAAGAAAGCTAGCTCAGTAACTCTATCTATGTGGTTCTCAACCCACTAGGTTTATCAAGCACCTCAGGCCCTCATTCACCACTCCAATGTAGTCTGAGGAAAAAACCACTGCATGCAGGCAACCAAACAGATATTCAAGCTTTTACAGGGGAAAAACACAATTGACCAAAATGTTGGAACTCTCAGCAATGCTTCAAGCGATACCACCACAAAAAGGGAAAACACAGCCAAGTAAAATGTGGGCAAACAGCAGCCCACAAATGACTAT
The DNA here is from genome assembly GCA_001517045.1 of Pseudotsuga menziesii. Taxonomy (NCBI): domain Eukaryota; kingdom Viridiplantae; phylum Streptophyta; class Pinopsida; order Pinales; family Pinaceae; genus Pseudotsuga; species Pseudotsuga menziesii. Next base: position 86,471 of record LPNX010710603.1, read on the forward strand.
GAACCCACAGCACCCGATCCTCAATGCAACAGCTGGAGAAATTGCACAGGCAGAAAATGGGGAGAGAAAAACTCCCAACAATGTGTGATGGTCAAAGACGCAACCCACAAAACTATTAATGCCATTACAGCCATGATTCAGCGATGGAAATAACATAACCATTATGCAGTCTGACAATGGTGGAAAAAGACACAAAAATCTGTGTGGACAGAGGAAATAATTGATCTGTAGGCCAACAAATCCGTGAGGCAGAGGAGAACCATCTTTCTGCGTGAATAGAGAAGAAAACTCATAGAATAGCAATCGGCGTGAGAGAAGGAAGGAGAACCCACGACAATGGAATGTGGAACATTTTAACGCCTCCCAATGTGAGGGAAATGAATAGACTCTCGATACCCATAGTGGACAGACCATCCAGTACCCCAAGGCATGTCGTGGAGAGAGTGTGAACATGGTGGTGTTCTGCCAGCCAATCGCTGCCCCCAACTAACAATGGAATAACTAAGGTGGTGGTGAGAAAAAGAGAGTGGTGACACATGGCTCTTCCCCCATGACTCAATGTTCAACATTCCCCTTCCTTATCCTTTGGAATCATGCCCCTTCTCAAATTAGTTGTAGTGAACATAGCTAGTTGGGTTATTTAATTAGAATGTGTGTTTACATGATGCCACAATTTAATATATGCCGTATGTCCCGATATACCATGGGTGACCATTCCAATCCGAAACATAACATAACTAAATCAATGGTGGGGCCTTTTCCCTTAGCTCCTCACCATGATTATTTACAACATATGTATTAATGCAAACAGGGTCAAAATCAGGGTGTTACACATTCCTCCTTAACGAAGGAATACCGCATCGGCAAATGGATAAGTGTTTTGTGACCCTAGATAAGAATATGCATGTCAAATTATTAAAATTCCATATGTAGAACATGTTTTGATTTTATTTCCATGCTGACCGATTGCTTGAGTATGAATAGGGCCTACATGGCACACAACGGAAAAGGGTGCACGCTTTTCCGATGTCGAATCATGAAAGGGTTTTCCAATATTGATTACACCCTAGGGAGTGGATGCACTCCTGGTGTCTCAATACTTGATATTGAATGATGTGAAATATGATTACAGTTTTAGAACAATAACGCTAATGAGTTTGCTTATGTTGTTGTGTTGTCAGGCTAAACAGATGTAGTCTGGTGTTGTACACTAAATGGAATTAGAGGTCACGGCTGGAAATGAAACCTGGAAATGGTCATTTATTGTTGATATAAGTGCAAGTATTACTGTTGATGTCCTGATAAACCCAACAGTGTTGGCTTGGTTGATGATTGGTTGCTGATATAAGTGCATTATTGATATAAGTGCAGGCGATTCGTTGACGGTCTGATAAACCCAACTGAAAGTTGGCTTGACTATGCCTGATATATATATAAGGATGTTGTGAAGCATCCTGCATGCTGACCTAACATCCAAGTCCATAGGCGATCCCAAGGCTTACAAAGCGAAGCAGGATCCTGTGGACCAACGAGGAAACACACAATACAGATAAGTATTGGATTATTTTGCAATTCTTGATTATGAATATGCATGTGTATATGATTTGGTTATGATGTTTTAAGCTCTTGTTTAAGAGATAAAAACCATTGAGAATAAACTAAACATGTGAATCTATTCAATGTTTGAATATAGGTATCGCTGGAAGCAAGGACTATGAGAGCATCTAGGGGTGCATGTGAACATGTGACTATCCTGAAGTGCTCAGAATGAGAAGTAATGAAAAAGGTGCTTGTGAAATTGTGAAGGTCCTAGCAACCGAGACAAACCATGTGGGGAGCCTCCATGGTTGAGAGGTCTGAAATAGACCGGAGACACTAAGTGTCATGACCAAAAGGGATTGGTCCAGCATTCACGGTGAAGTGAAAGAGGCTGAGAGCATGAAAATCCATAGCAGTGGTGTGGGTTCCAGGATGGAACAAAATGAAGAGGGGAAAAACTCTTGCTTCTCTCTCTTTCCCTTTTGATTATATATATATATATATATATATATATATATATATATGCATTGTGAAAACAAAAGATTGTTGAATGCATGTATGACTGAAAATGGAATGTGTGTATTTGCTTAAAGTAAATTGTGAATGCTGGAATGGTTAATTCCTTGCCCAAGAATGGACATGAATGAGCTCATGTGCCTGTTGGGAAGGCATGAAAAATATGAAAGTCTCCTTGATGAGACTTGTACTATCATGCCAATTGGGCAATTAATTGACTGATTTTAATGCCTATATTATGCTTGGTCCGACATAATTTCAATGGTGCATTTCACAGGTGAGAAAAGTGAAATCCAGTGGTGCACATTGATCATGGAAGTAGACCAAAAGCTGCTAGACTTGGATGGAAGTCTCCTTCAAATGATTTCTAGGACCTAGGAGAATCTTGGAGAGATGCTCAAGATACAGAAAAGGAAAAATGAGATGAACCACCAGATTTTGCAAGACTCTATTGCTTTTCAAAAAGAGGTGAAAAGCCTTCTGGGAGCAATCCATAAAGGCAAGGAAAGTGGACCAATGATGGGATATTTTTCCAAGAAATCTGTTAAGAAACGTTCCAGGCATGAAGACTCAAAGGAAATTGAATAGGTAAAGATGAATCAGGCAGCGAAAAGTTGGAAATGTGGAGGACATCATTTACGCCGGGATTGCCCCACGAGGGAACATAAAGAGGGCAGCAGCCACAAAGTTCCTCAACTTGGGGATGAGCCAAAAGATGAGAACCATCAGGAGAAGCTCGTGGAAGCCGATGGGCTTGGTCCTAAAAGTTCAAGTAAATAATTGGATGTGGGACAGATCTGCAAAATTTGGAAATTTTGGATGTGCAAATTGTATATGTGTTCTTATGTATTGGAACATTGAGGATGGTGTTATTCCAAGGGGGAGGGGATTGTAATGCCCCAGTTTTGACCCCAGTTACATTAAAAAGGTACATGATGTATATATTGTATTTAATCATGGTGTGGAGCTAAAGGCAAAATCCCCACCATCAATTTGGTTATGTATGTTTCGGCAATAGGGATCACTGCTGATGGTATATTGTGCTATCTGGCACATTATAGTTTTGGCATCATGTAAATATGCGCATCAATTAAAATAAACCTACAGCCAGCTATGACAGTGCAACGTTGAATGAAAAGGGCATGATTCCTAAGGTTACGGGGGGATTGTCCAACCCATAGGGGTCCTTGGGAGTTTGCCATGTTTCGGCCACCCATTTAAACTTCTACTGTCGGTTAGTTGGGAGTAGTATTGCTGAGTAGTGGTGGGTGTGGCAAGACTGTTAGTCCTTTCCTACATGCCCACTCCACTAGCAGACTCTCCTCTTCACGTCGTGTGGGGCAAAAGAAACATTTTCTCCACTCTTCCACGATTCCACTCATGGTTTTGGTCTTGTTCATTCTCCATTGTTTTTCCCATCCTCACGTAGAGAGTCATCCTCTCACTTTCTCAGGAACAGGAATTCTGTGATGTTTGTCCTCACGTAGAGAGCTGTAGAAACCATTGCTGTCACTCAGGATTTTCAGCTGTAGGAGCCATTCACACTCAGGGTTGTGTGCCTGTGTGTTCCATACTAGTTTCAGTGGTAGGTGTATGTGTCCTTGCCGATTGTGTCCATGTATGTTGTCGATTGTGGTCTGCATTTATGTTTTCCCCTGTCCATGCTGGGAGTTTGGCTTCTTTCCCATTTGCGGACTGTGTAATGTTGACATCATTTCATTATGAGATTGGGGTTATTGTCTTCCCCTAGTTCTGGGTTGTTGCCGAGTTGTTTTGGCCACTCTAGGGCCAAGAATAACTCTGAGTCACCTTGTTGACTTGAGCTATCTTCACCCTTTTCATTTGGGGTTGTCACCCTGTTGTCTGCATCTTCCTCACAGAGCTGTGAACTATTTGTTTTACTGCGATATGTAGTGGTTGTTCTTCAGACTGTTAAGAGTAGGATTAGAGGCTGGGTATGCTTGAAAAAAATGGTGTTTGGAGCCACTTAGATAGAGTTAGACTACTAGCTTTCTTCTCCACAACCCTTGAAGAGTATTGGAAAGGGAAGTCAGGGCTTGAGGGACTGTGAAGTAGAGAAAGAACTGATTCCTATTGATAGGTGTGTGGATTTCTTAGAAGTCAGGTTACCTCTGGTGTAGGCATCCTTAGCTCTCCATTGAGACCACCAGCTTAGCATTTAGCCTTTCCTAGCTCCTTGACGGCCTGATAAACCCTACTGTGTGGGCTTGGCTGATTTGTGTACCTTAGCTATGTGTAAGCCTGCTTTGACCCTTATTCCTTGAGGAATCATGCCTATATCGGGGGTGGTAGTGTTGCTGAGAGATTAATGAGCACGCTGGTCAATGGTTGGGTGGAACATTGCAGCGACGTAGCTAGTTGCGGGATGAATTCTTTTTAAGATTATTATTCTTAACTATTCCATCTCTGCATTTATATTTACCAATTAATGAATATGATGAACATGTGGTATGCTTGAATGAATGTATGTTTGCTTCCTCTATGTATATGAAGGATTATGCATCTTAGTATGTTTTATGTTTTAAGCTTTATATTTCATAATTATATGCCTATTCATGTTCATGGGGCTATCTGCCTAGAGTTTTTTGACGGTTTGGTAGCGTCCTCCTCGTCGGTCAGAGGGTCGGGGACATTACAAAAAAAATGTTGGATGCAAAAATTATTGTACCTCTAAGATATTCATCCTAGATTGCAAACTTGGTTCCTGTACATAAGAAAAATGGGGAAATAAGGATTTGTGTTGACTTCTGCAACTTGAACAAATCTTGTTTGAAAGACAATTATTCATTACCTAAAATTGATCATATTTTGCAGAGAGTTGTAGGGTCTCATCGAATTTCAATGATTTATGGTTTTTCTGGTTATAACCAGATTGTAGTACATCTTGAAGACTGAGAAAAATTAGCATTCACAACTCCATGGGGGACTTTTATGTACGAACAAATGCCTTTTGGGATTATGAACGTAGGTGCCACCTTTCAAAGGGCTATGGACATAGCCTTTGTGGGGGGAAATAAAAAATTAGTAGTAATATACCAAGATGATATCACAGTGTTCTCCAAGTCTGATGAAGATCATCTGAACCATCTAAGACTTACTAAGTGCCAAAAATTTGGTTTGTCATTAAACCCAAAGAAGTCTCACTTTTCTATGATAGAAGGTAAGTTGTTAGGGCACATTGTTTCTACTGAAGGAATCAAAATAGATCCAGAGCGAGTAAAATATATCTTAAAAATTAATATTCCTAGAAATAAAAAGGAGATTCAATCTTTCATTGGGAAAATTATTTTTTTAAGATGGTTCATTCATAATTTCGCAGAAATTATCAAACATATCACTAAAATGCTCAAGAAGGATAGGGACGTTAAATGGTTAGATCAAGCTAGATAGTCATTTGAAGCAATAAAGCATGCATTGATAGAAGCACCAGTATTGATAGCTCCAAATTATACTAAGGATTTTGCAATTTTTTCATTTGCATCTGAATCTACCATAGCTGTTGTGTTATTGCAAAAGAATTCAGATGGCTTGGAACAACCAATTTGTTTTTCCAGTAAAACATTAAGAGATTCAGAGCTTAAATATAATACAATGGAAAAACAAGCATATCCATTAGTTAAATCACTCAAATTTTTCAGAATATATGTTTTACATTCCAAAATTTTGGCATATATTCCAAGTTCAGCAGTCAAGGAGATTTAAGTACAACCTGACAGTGAGGGGAAAAGAGGCAGATGGATAGCAAAGGTTATGGAATATGGCATGGATATTAAACCAACAAAATTGGTGAAATTCAAGGGTTTATCCAAGCTTCTAACAGAATCAAATTGTCAGGTATTAAATCTTCATTTGATGGGAGAAAATTTAGAACAAGATATGGTAGTAGAATACAGTAAATAGCAGATTTATAGCAGGTATTGTGATTATTCTTGGTATAAAGAAATTGTATATTTCCTCTTATATTCACAATGCCCTCCAGAATTGAATAGAAACGAATGTAGATCATTAAAACTTAGAGCAATGAAATATGTTTTAATAGATCAAGTCTTGTACTGGAAAGATCCTGGAGGAATATTGTTGAAATGTTTGGAAAAATTAGAAGTTGATGCTGTTACTGCTGAATTGCATAGTGGAGTATGTGGTGGGCACAAGTACTTGAAAGCAACTACAATCAAAATCCTAAGAGCAGGTTATTATTTTCCTACTCTTTTCACAGATGTATATCATCAAGTCATAGCATGTGTGGAGTGTCAAAAGTTTGCAGGTAAGCATAAAATTTAGTTGTTACCCTTGAAACCTATAGCAGTAAATTTTCCATTTCAGCAATGGGGTTTAGATTTCATAGGAGAAATTCATCCTCCTTCTAGTGGTCAGCAGAAATGGATTTTAACTGCCACTAATTTTTTCACTAAGTAGGTGGAGGCAATCCCCACAAGGAGAGCAACTGAACAAGTCATAATTAATTTCCTTCAAGAAAATATTCTCAGCAGATTTAGATGCCCTAGGAAATTAATTACTAATAATGCTCCTACTTTTAAGTCAAAAAATATGGTGATTTTTTGTGAATAAAATAACATTAGTTTGAAACAATCTACACCTTATTACCCATAGGGTAATGGATTAGCAGAGTCTATTAATAAAAATATCGTGAACAGTATCAAGAAAATGTTATTTGAAAATAAAAGGAGTTGGGATACCAAATTAAAATTTGCTCTTTGGGATGATAGAGTAACTATAAAGAAGTCAATTGGGACATCTCCTTTTCAGTTGGTATACGGAGTTTATGCTTTGTTTCATGTTCAATTAGCTTCCCCAGTTATTAAATTCTTGCAGGAAATAAAAGAAGAGCCTCATGATATAAGAAGAAGAATGTTTCAGATAATCCAATTGCCACAAGAAAGAGAAACTATTGAAAATATAGCTGAGATGCATAGGAAAAAAGTGAAAGAAAGTTTTGATAAGAAAGTTCAAAAAGATGTTTTTGCAGTGGGTGACCTTGTTCTTAGGTGGGATGCACAAAAGGACGAAAAAGGTAAGCATGGAAAGTTTGATAATTTGTGGATAGGACCTTTTACAGTGATCAAGATTTTGGGAAACAATACTTTTATTTTACAGAACTTGAATGGTGAGGAGATTGCAGGTCCAATAAATGGACGTTTTCTAAAGTATTTCCACACATATTGAGTGGCAAAGGTTCATTGTACATATCAGCTCTGTTGTATGAATAAGTCTCCAGCTTAGTAAGACAGAAATTATGACTTTAGCATATTTCAGAAGGCACAGGTCAAAGATGTTCTTAAAGCCTCACAGGGAGAGCTTTATCCCCACCCAGAGCCAAATGTTATCTCTATTGCTGCTTTTCATATTTATCCTAGAGATTTTATTTTATTTTTCTTAGTGTTTTCATTTGAGTGTCAAAATCTTAGTCTTATTATAATGATGGAGTGATTGTACATATGGCAAGGATTGCACTATGGTTTAATTTACTATGAATATTCTTTGAGGGAACATCCTGACAATGCATGAACCTTTTGATCGTGGCAAGCTCCATGATTTCACATATGTTTGTATAATTTTAAGGCATTCACATCATTAAACATGATGGACATAAGATAACATGATGGAAATTAACTTGTTTAATTTTGCTTTATCGCACTGCATTAGGTCTGCCTTGTTTGTATTATGTGAAATTTTCAGAATGTCGAAGGCAGCAATGGATAAAATTGTAGATAGTATGGTGAAAAGGAGGCTAGGAGGTTTAATCTGTAGACTTGAACTGGATAATAAAAAGTGGATAATGAAATTTTTGAGATCGGCTCAGTTAATGAGAAACACTGGTTGGTTTCCTTTTTGTGAAAAATTGTAGGGTTATAACATGCAAGTGACTCGGGCCTTCATTAAAAATTATAGAGATGGAGTTGTTGAGTTCAAGAATTTGAGGGTTACAGTGGATGAATAATCTATTGCAAAAGCAATAGGGGTTCCAATGCAACGATAAAAGTGGTTCAAGCAGCAAGATTTTCAGGAAAATTATGGTGAATTCTTGTTTCCAGGGTTTGAGAAACTGAACTGGAAAAATGGTATTCACGTAAGTAAAATCAAACCTAATTGGAAAATCCCATTAGAAATGGTTAAGAATTACATAACCTATGAAGGTCGCTATGACAGAATCCTCAAGTGTCATTTGAGATTGTTAATGCATCTTAATGGGAGTTTAAAACTTAATCTTCCATTTTATTTGTTAAAAAGCCTTCAAAAGATGGTCACATGGGTTCAAACCCACCCAGAACACACTGCTCGTTATATATATCACCAGGGTTTGATCAAGTTTCTCTTGATTTCACATTTGAGTAAAGAAGGATGGAGTTGGGAGAGTTTTTTGTTTGAATTAGGGTTTGAAGAGAAAGTCAAAGAAAAAGAAGAAAAGGCAGCAGAGAATTTGAATCAGCAAAAAAAAAGCATGAAGAGCAGATTGAACATATTGCAGAAGAGGGAAAATATTTCATAGAAGAATCAAAGCTAGTAAATAACTTGTTTCCATAAGCCTCAAATATAGATGAAACAACAAGTAAGTAGGTAAAATAAGATCATAAAAAACCTGATACTTTGAGCATGGTTATAAAAAATGTAAACTCAAAGAAAGAGGAACAAGTTTAGGTTTTGAATACATAAGGTGTTAGCTTGAAGCCAAGGACTAGGCTAAGGAGCAGGATGGAGCCAAAAATGAAACTAATACATAATCCTAGGGATAGAGATGAGGATTTTGGAAAACTTGTGATTTTAAATGATTCCTTAAGCGAGGAAAATATACATGTATCCAAGGAGCGGTATTGTCGAGAAAATGAAAACTTTATTGATCTTCAGGGTAATTTAGGATGTATACCTGAGAGGTTTTGCACAAATAAACAAGTATATTCTTAAAATGGTTCGATTTCAAAATACATACAGGAAGATGAATTTCTTATGGAGATCAAGGAGGCCAAGATAGTCCAAGAATTAAATCAGATTAAAAATTCTTTACAAACTTATAAGGAACAGACCAAGTTTTTATAGAATATAAATGAGAACTTGATGACTGCAAATAAAAGACTACGGGAAGACTTGGAGGAAAAAGAAACTGATTATCAAAATATGCTTTTAATATCCAAAGATATCTTGAAGGAGAAGAGAGACATCTGGAAGTAATATGAGCACATGAAGACTCATAACAAAGAAGTGCAGAATCAAATGGAGAACAATGATGCTAAGTATGCCAGGTTGCAGAGGAGATCCCATGTTTTAAGTGATTTGACTGTTATAGTAGAAGCTTCTAAGAGTCTTTAGATAACAAAGACTTAGAATAGTTAGTTCAAAAAGTAACTCCAATTGGACACATAGATAGTATAATTCTATTTTGATTACACGTGTATTAAGTCCTAGTTTGAAGACCTAAGACTTTTCTATTTTTGAAGAGTTCGATCCATAAAAATAGGATCTGATAATTGTTCCAAAAACTTAGAAGTTTTGTATATAATAGTTAGCAGGAAGATGTAGTATTGGTTGGAATTATAGATGGGAATCCAGTTTTGAATATGAACTGTAAGAGATAAATAATATTTGCATCTTTAATACAGAAATTTACTTTGATATGATTATGATCATGAACTTGTTTTGTCTTCCCTTATGAATTTCATTTTATTATGATTTTAGCCTGTGTATAGTCATCTTAAAATCCATTACAATATTCCTATGATAAAGTGCAGTTACCATTAAATACTTAGTTATAGAACCGAGTTCATTTACTTATAAATTCATGCTCGTAATCCCTTCTGTTATTGAACTTTGTATTATATTATATGTCATGCAGTTCTGTGATGGTTATTTTTTATTTCCCAGTACCTTTGATTACATACCATCTCTATTTTAATTTGATTTCATTATATTGAATTATCTTCAATATTTCTCTAAGCTTGAACCCCAGTAGTCTAGGTTCAACTTTAGGGATAACATAATCATTAATTGATTAATTTCTTACCCACTAGCCTAGATAGTTGGAATCCACTTGTACTACAAAGTCAATACTTTCCATCTATACCCTAGGAATTATTTAATCCTAATTCTAGTTTAATATTGACTGTAACGTTCCTGACCCTCTGACCGGCGAAGAGGACACTACCATGCTATTTATGATCTGGGAAACCATCCCAATGAACATGTGCATTCATAAAAATTGAAATGCTTGAACATAAAACATGCTAAGATGCATAATCATTCACATACACAATAGAAGCAACCATACATTCATTGATTCAACATGTTCATCATAATTTATTAACAGTAAATATAATTGCAGAAGTAAAATAGACAAGATTACTTATCTTATAAAGAAATCATCCCACAACCAACTACGTCGCTACAACGTTCCACCCAACCATAGGCCAGCATGCTCCTTAATATCTGAGCAATGCTTCCACCCCCAAGCTAGGCATGATTCCCCAAGGAATAAGGAACAAGCAGGCTTACACATAGCCAAGGATACACAAAACACAGCTAAGCCAACACAGTTGGGTTTATCAGGCCATCCAGGAGCTGGGAAAGGATAAATGCTAAGCTGGTGAGCTCATTACAAAGCTAGGGACACCTACACCAGAGCTAGCCTAAATTCTAAGACACCCACACACACCCAACACAAGGAATCAATCCTTTCTTTGCTATACAGTCCCTCGGGCCCTGAATTCCCTTCCAGTGCTATTCAGGGGTTGTGGAGAAGAAATCCAAACCTATAGCTCTGTCTGTGTGGTTCCCAAACGCACTAGGTTTAACAAGCAAACCAAGCCCTCATCCCTACTCCAACACAGTTTGAAGACCAACCACTACATACACACAGTCAAACAAGCAATTCATAGCTTGGATAGGGAAAACAATTCCTAAGCCATTCTTGGCCCTGTCATGGCCAAAACGACTCCAAAACAACCTACATCAGCCCCAAAATGTAAAGGTAGACACAGCGAACCAACGTGGGAAAATAAGAGCCCGTTCTCAACAATGAATCCACTGAGGAAAATTACATAGTCCGAAGATGGAAGAGGAAAGCCAGGTTCTTAGCTGGGTAGGGGAAAAACATATACATAGGCCACAAATCAGTAAGGAAAACATACACACAATATAAAAATGTGAATGGCCCTTCACAGGGAAATCGTGGGTGATAGAACACGGCTCCCAGCTCACTGCATGAGTAAAAACTAGGAAGAATCCTATGCGTGAGAATGTGCAAGACAATGGAGTAAGTCGGTTGTCTCCCTGCATGAGGAAAATGATAGCGAATCCCAATCGGCGTGTGAGGATGAACAAGAATGGAGTGAATCCCGTCATGGTTTTCCTACCTACGTGAAGATGGAAAGTCTACTGGTGGAGTGGGCGTGTGGTCAAGGACTGATAGTCCTACCACCCACCACTTCCTAGCAATAACTTCTTTCAACTAACATCAGCAGTTTTAAATGGGTGGTTGACACATGGCCTTTTTTCCCATTGGTTCAAGGTTTAACAATTCCCCCCCCCCCCTATCCTTAGGAAAATGATGCCCTTTTCAATGTGGTTATAGTGACATAGCTGGTTGGGGTTCACTTAATTAAAAAAAATGCATATTTACATGATGCCAAAATTAATATGTGCCATATCTCGCGATATACCATCAGCAACAATTCCAATCGCCTAAACATAACACAACCAAATCAATGGTGGGGCCTTTGTCTTTAGATCCACACCATGATTCATTACAATATATACATCACATACATTTAATGCAAATGGGGTCAAAACCAGGGTGTTACATTGACCACTTTATTGAATGCTAGAATTAGTAATTGTGCATTCCTACATATTCTTCCTTATTGTGCATTATTCCATATTTTTGTGGATAAGGTAAATCTATTCAACTAGGAAACTACTATATTTTGTTTCCAACCCATCCTTCATGATTTTTCTCTTCATATTCCAAGATTAGCATGTTTTTTCATCACTCTTGACAACTCACTCATGCTTTTTATAAACCGTGAGGTCCTTGACTGATTTGGCAAGTTAACCACTTATGTGGGTTTATCATATTTAGTAAGTATGATTTATGAGCTAGCAATGAGTTGTCTTCCATCAAATCAAATATACTTTATCAAAATGTATTACCAATGTAATAATATCAATTATCATTTATTGATCATTTATTAATTTGTGTTCATTAATTCCTATTCTTCTCTCCTTATGCTAATTCTTTGCAATTCCCAGTGAGGTTAATTGTTTGCTTAGATTCTTAGATTGTTTATGGAATTATTGTTGCTATAAAGGATTTATAATTCTAACATGGTATCAGAGTGCAAGGTTTCTCAAGTTCTACATAGTTGACCGCATTCAGTTTCATATCCCTCAGTAAAGAAGAGCTTGATCTAAGCTTACAAGATTTTCTCCTAGTTGTTTTTTGCAGGTTGCATAGAGTTTCTTCTTGAACGCATCAACTTAGCAATATGGATTATTCCTCAGCTATAATCCTAACTCCCTTCAAATATCATGAATGAAAATCCAAAATTGGCATTCTATTGCGCAGTAAGGGACTATACAGAGTTACTCTAGCTTTGGAAAATGAAGGCAATGTTGTGATTGAGAAAGCTAAGTGGCATAATAGGTTGGATAAATCCTATGAATTAATTTTCCTCTCTATTTTTCCTGATCTAATTTTTCATATAGAGGGTTTGACCACTCCAAACCAAGTATGGACCAAACTTTATTCTCTATTTGGAGTTCAAGATGAGTTAAGAGCACATCATTCGAAGATTCAGTTATTCTCAATGAGTCCAAGTACTTTAGATTCTATTGAGGGTTTATTCAAATTCACTTGTTCTAATTCGCAAATATTGTGGTATTGAGAAGAAATTTGATCAAATAATACTTTCCATTCTTTCTAAATTGGGTCATGAATCCTCAGCTTTTGTGTCTACTTTTCATGCTACTAGGATTTTTGTATCTAATTGGAAAATTCCTTCTTTGTGTACTTTATTTGATTCGCTAACAAAGGAGAAAGACAAATTGATTCAGATGGGTTCTCTTAGATATTCCAAGGGAAATTATAATTCTCTCATGGTTCAATAAAGCAATAATACCAAATGCAAAGAAAATAAAATTGTGAAAGAGAAGAAGCCAAAGTCATAAATTAAAGATGAAAGCTCGAAGCCTACTGATGAATATTTAGTAAAGAAGGTTAAGAAGAAAGGGAGAACATCCAAGTGTTCTTATTGCAGCAAGGTATTTCATACAGAGAATAAATGTTTCAAGAAGAATATGGAAATCATGTCTCATCTTCTTGAGAAGCACAGCATCAAAGTTTCATATGAGCTACAGAAGCCTAGTGATTCTTCATAACATTGTCATAGTGCGCAGTTCCAAGGTGATATAAACTATTCCTTGAGTGCCAAAGTAAAATAATTTTCTCATGTCTCTGATATAGATTCATTTTATGATATTTCAGAATCATAAATATTGGATCATTTCTTTGATAATACACCTATTAGTCTCCTAGATTCATCTCTCAATAATTGTGATTTTTCACTAGATCTTGACTTATCTTTAAGCAACCCTTCCTCAATCCATAATTCTGATTAAGAAGAATGTTTGAAGGCTGATATTCATGTCCTGAAATAATTCATAACACCATCCATATCATCTACCATACCTCTGAATACTTCTAATACTATACAGATCCCAAGTTCACTAGTTTATTCTACATTGGTCTCTTATGCAGTGTTACTTATATTACATGGTTTAAAGTATTGCTTATATTTCAATAGTTAGTTATCCATGACCTTATTTATTGTTGGACTGATATTACACATGTTTGTATCTGTTCTAAACACTTATGGTTCAAATCTCAAGTCCATTCATCATTCATAGTTTTACACTTATCAATTTTCCTAGTCTAGCCCTATATCCTCATGGAGTCACTGAAGCCTTTGTATTTATTATTCCATATGCTAATATTTATGATATATCAAAGTTTTATTAGCCTCATATCAGATCTGGGTGCAACGCCCCCAACCCTCCAACCGGTGAAGAGGATGCTACCATACACTAACCATTCAGAAAAACTGCCCATGAATATGAACATACATAAAATACTGAAATAAAATGGTTAAAACATAAAAGATGCTAAAATGCATAATCATTCACATACACCGCAGAAGCAAACATAAGTTCATTCAGGCATTCAACATGTTCATCATAATTCATTAGACATCAAATATAATTGCAGAGATGACATAGACAAGAATGCTTATCTATGTAGAATTCATCCCGCAACTAGCTACGCCGCTGCAACGTTCCACCCAACCATAGGCCAGTGTGCTCCTTAATCTCTCAGCAATGTTGCCACCCCTGAGCTAGGCATGATTTCCCAAGGAATAAGGAACAAACAGGCTTACACATCGCCAAGGGTACACTAATCAGCCAAGCCAACAAAGTAGGGTTTATCAGGCTATCAAGGAGCTGGGAAAAGCTGAATGCTAAGCCAGGGAGCTCATCGAAGAGATAAGGACTCCTACACCAAAACTAGCCTGACTTCTAGGACACCCACACACACCCAACACTAGGAAATCAAACCCTTCTCTGCTACACAGTCCCTCAGGCCCTAACCTCCCTTTCCAGTGCTACCCCGAGGTTGTGGAGAAGAAAGCCAACCCTCTAGCTCTATCTGTGTGGTTCCCCAAACACACTAGGTTTACCAAGCAAATCAAGCCCTCATCCCACTCCAACATAGTCCGAAGACCAAACACTACATACACGCATCCAAACAAGCAATTCACAACTTAGATAGGAGAAATCAATTCCTGGGTCGTTCTTGGCCCTATCGTGGCCAAAACGACTCAATAAGAGCCACAACAAACCCAAAAGTAACTCAAACCCACACCAACAAACAACATGGGGAAAACCACAGCCCCTGACTCAATAATGAAGCAAAGGGACAATTACACAACCCGAAAATGGAAGAGGAAAGTCAGGTTCTCAACTGAGCAGGGGAAAAACATATACACATGCCACAAATCGATATGGAAACACACATACACACCGCCCAGAATGTGAAGGGATCCTTCCTAGGAAATCATGGGTGACAGAACTCCGCTTCCCAACTCACTGCGTGAGTAAAAACTATGCCAAATCATGTGTGTGAGGATGAGAGAACGACTCTCTGCATGAGATGAACAAGCTTGGGAGAGTGGGAGAGTGGAAACACCCCATGCAATCATGGAGAGAAGAGTCTACTGGTGGAGTGGGCACATGGGCAAGGACTGACATTCCTGCCACACCCACCACTACCCAGCAATAACTACCCCAACTACATCAGTGGTTTAATAGCTGACACATGGATTTTCCCCCAAAGGCTCAAGGTTTAACAATCCCCACCCTTATCCTTAGGAAAATCATGCCCTTTTCATTATCATTGCACTGTCGTAGCTGGGTGTAGGTTCATTTTAATTAAAGTGCATATGTACATGATGCTAAAACTATAATGTGTCGGATAGCACGATATACCATCAACAACGATCCCAATTGCCGAAACATAACACAACCAAATCGATGGTGGGGCTTTTGCCTTTAGCTCCACACCACGATTAATTACAATATATACATCATGTATCTTTTAATGCAAACAGGGTCAAAATTGAGGTGTTACATTCCCCTCCCCCTTGGAATAACATCGTCCTTGATGTTCCAATACATAGGAATACATATAAAATTTACACATCCAAAATTTTAAAATTTTGCAGTTCTGTCCCACGTTCAATTATTTACTTTGAACTTTCAGGACCAAGACCTTTCGCTTCCATGAGCTTCTCCTGCTATTTCTCAGCTTTCAGCTCATCCCAAGTCTAGGACCTTTGTGGTTGCTACCCTCTTGATGTTCCCTCGTTGGGCAGTCCCGGCGGTAATGATGTCCTCCACATTTCCAACATTTCACTGGTTGCTTCATCTTTACCTGCTCAATTCCCTTTGAGTCTTCATGCCTGGATGAATGCCCCATCATTGATCCACTTTTCTTTTATTTACGGATTGCTCCCATAAAGCTTTTTTTGCACCTCCTTTTGCAAACAAATAGAGACTTGCAAAATCTGGTGGTTCATCTCATTTTGCCTTTTCTATATCTTGAGCATCTCTCCAAGATTTTCTTAGGTCTTGGAAATTGTTTGAAGGAGACTTCTAGCCAAGTCCAATAGCTTGTTTTTTGTTTCCATGATCAATGTGCACAACTGGATTTCACTTTTCTTACCTGTGAAATGAACCATTGTGATTCTGTTAGACCAAGCATAATATAGGCATTAAAATCAGTGAATCAATTGCCCAATTGGCATGACAGTCCAAGTCTGATCAAGGAGACTTTCATATTTTTCATTCCTTCCCAACAGGGACATGAGCTCATTCATGTCCATTCTTGGGCAGGGAATCAACTATTCCAACATTCATAAATTATTTTAAACAAATAAACACATTCTATTTTCAGCCATACATGCATTCAACAATCTTCTGTTTTCACAATGCATATGTATATATATCATCAAAAAAGGAAAGAGAGAGCAACAAGAGTTTTTCCCCTCTTTGTCTTGTTCCATTCTGGAACTCGCACCACCACTATGGCTTTCATGCTCTTAGCCTCTTTCACTTCATCATGAATGCTAGACCAACCCTTCTTGGCCATGACACTTAGTGTCTCCGGTCTATTCCAAACCTTTCAACCATGGATCCTCCCCACATGGTTTGTCTACAACTCTTGGCTACTAGGGCCTTCATAGTCCCACTAGCACCTTTTTTCATTATCACTCATTTTGAGCTCTTCAGGACAGTCACATGTCCACATGCACCCCTAGGATGCCCTCATAGTCCTTGCTCCTAGTGATACCTATATTCAAACATTGAATAGATTCACATGTTTAGTTTATTCTCATCGGTTTGTCTCTAAACAAGAGTTACAAGATTATAACCAAACCATATACACAAGAGTATTCATAAGCAAGAAGTTGCTAGATAATCCAATACTTATCTGTATTGTGCATTTCCTCATTGGTCCACAGGGTCTCGCTTTGCTTTGCAAGCCTTGGAATTGCCTATGGACTTGGATGTTAGGTCAGCATGCAGGCTTCTCCTCAACATCAAATAATTAATGTCCATTCAGTTCACCTACACGTCGACTGGAAAGGAACAAATCAGCCAAGCCAACACAGTTGGGTATATCAGGCCATCAACAAACCATCCAAGCCAACACAGTTGGATTTATCAGGCCATCAACAATAATACATGCACTTATATCAACAATACACTTATATCAACAATAAATGACCATTTCCAGGTTCAGGATCTACTATGGATCCCCAGGAATATAACAACCCTATTTCAGTGACATCTTCACCACATCCTTTTATACATATCAAGCACAGTCAAGCCAACATACAGCTAGGTTTATCAGACTGCCCATTCAAGCCAATACACAATTGGGTTTATCAGGCTACAGGAAATCAAGCCAATAAACTTATATCAACAACCAAACTGCATCTGGTTAGCCTGGCAACACAAGCAATATAAGCAAACCCATTAGCGTTATTGCTCTAAAACTATAATCATGTTTCATATCATTCACTATCAAGTATTGAGACACCAGGAGTGCGTCCACTCCCTAGGGTGTATTCAATATTGAAAACCATTTCATGACTCGACATCAGGAAAAGTGTGCACCTCTTTCTGATGTGAGCCATGTAGGCCCTATTCATACTCAACCAATCTGCCATAATGGAAATAAAATCAAAACATGATCTGCATATGGAATTTAACAATTTGACATGCATATTCTTAGCTAGGGTCACAGAATACTTATCCATTTGTTGATGCAGGAATGGGGACTCCCTTCTCTGAGTTGATAGTCTCTCGGTTTGCCATCCCCAACTCCTTTTTACATTCCATATCCCACACATGTCTTACTGACATAATCTATACCATCTCACTCATGTTTCTTACCAAACATGTAGTGCAAATGGGACATTTCCAAAATGTCCAATGGAGTTTCGCTCGAAACCCATTTCCAAGATAGGGGAAAACCTCCCCGTGAATTTTGGCTCCTACAGGCCATCACACATGGTCTTCTTGCGGCATGTACCCCTGGCACATTCATCAAGTAGCCAAACATTCAATCAATATCTACTAATACAATCCAAATTTGATTGTTCCATAATGAAGCAATGGCATTAGTAATTAAATTCAATATGAATTTGCAACTCTGTCTACTATAGAAATTGATTTGCTTAGCAATGAGGTGATCCTCATTTGTTGGTCTCTTGTAAGTAGCACCACTATGCCCATTATGATTTTATGCTTACTAGCATAACATGAACACCCACTTACAATGCATCCTCCTGACAAAATTCTATGCAAGCCAATAGTGATTAGTAGTTATCAGCAATTTCTCAAATCCAAAATTTACAAATTCAAATTGACAACTCATTCTACATACAGACTAATTTCACAGCCATGAGACTCTTCTCATGAGGTTTGGCTCCTACACAGGGTAGATTTTGGCCTTTGTCATGGTCTTACCCATATTTCCATGCCCCAACCAATCTACCTGAAACCTGAACCTCAATCAGCCAAACAAGTGTAAGTCTTGATGCATATAACTTTTTCATTGCTACAGCAATCACTGAAGCATTTTTAGAATTATAGAATTCAAATACTTCCAACTGTTAGCATATCAATATCACCAAAACTCATTTACTTCATGTGAATCATTATCATACTAAAATTGCAAAGTCACATCATTTATACAATTTAAATGAAGTGTTTAGGTACTCCTTACTTCACAAGCGTATCATTTGTACCACCTTGCCCATCCATAGAGAATTTATGGCAGCCAATTGATCATGACTACCCTCTTCATTCACTTACTATCCTGCATTCATAACAGCTCTTGAAATGGTTCTAGAATTATCATCAATTCATCATTTCAGCCACTAGTTAGTCATAATAACACATGCATTATCTTGATGCATTCATGCAATGCATCACAACATTTGTACGCGCACTTATGTATGCATATTTACAACATTTACTCGGACTTTTCATATGCATTCATTCAATACATAACTCCAAGACTTATAAAATCTCTTAATGCACATCCACTCAATGCTACCTTGTATTGATTCAGGAATACTATGCATTCAAACATACTATGGCCTAACCATGACTACTTGATATAGGATGCATATCAACATTCACAGGGTAGGATATACCAGTCCTCACTTGTCCTAGTTATTAAGTTCATATCAACATTCACAGGGTAGGATATACTTCTATATGAATGTAGTATAAATTTTAAATAACCACATGGTATGAGATCTCTTTCTTTTCCACTTCATGCAATTGTCATAATTAAACATTACCTGCATGGATCCTACTTACAACCTTGACATTACCCGTTTGGTTGGTCTCTTGCAGAAGATGGCAGAAATCGCTCACCAACTTTTGATTCTGGATTTGTTTCCTTATCCCTTTCTCCATAGGGTTGCTGGTCACATTCATCAGCATCAGCAACATATTCATCCATTCTTATGTTGTCGTTGGTTTTTCCACTAATGCCAACACCAATGCAATATTTACCATTAGTGGTTCATTATAAGTGTACAATTCTCACTATTTTTACTAATATGTAATATCCTATGCACGCAAGCAGATCCCCATGCATTTTCAGCATCCCCATGCCATAATTTCTATGTACGCAAGCTTATAAAATATAATATAGTTAGCAAGACAGGGTTTAAGGGATTTTCCTTTTCAAATCCCTCATCTTTGCTTGGAATTCCTCTTTCACCTAATAGCTGGTTCGACTTCATGGTCTTTGCTATCTCTAGGCATGCAATCCTCAGATTGTCCATATTGACAGCAACACAATTTTTTTTCAGTAACCGCTAGTACTTTTCTACTCCTCATTCAAATTTAGGTGATTCTCCCTTGTTCCCTGCTGGATAAGCTTTCCAACGCCTATACCCATGCTCCATTCTGAATTTGGATGTGAAAACCACACCACTTCTAGAATGACTATTTTCACCAAAATTTAGGCAAAACACACAACTATATTTTGGTCTGGAATACTAACTTCAGCCACCTAGAATTTTTCCTTTTCAGCCCTGAAATCCGCTGAAGAACTGCTAAAAATCTCACTGAAAAATTGTTGAAATCACTGAAGAATCCCACTTGAAAATCCCAAAATTTCTTTTTCCCAATCTGACCTCTTCCCAACTAAAATTCCGACACTTCGGTGGTCAAAACAACTAGTTTTCCCCACTTCTCATCGGCGGTCTATTCGTCTATTTTTCTCCGACGTGTTGGACCTTTAGTTGTCTAGGCTTCCGACTAGTATTGACGATTCCAAGGACTATGGTGTATTGGTGATCGAAAATGTTATCCACTACAGCATCAACGATGAAACTGACTCCCATAACGCTGTATTGGCAGTCGGAAGCACTATGCATAGGGTGGATAGTTCTTTAGGCAGCCGCAATGGCGGCCAACGAACCAAGTGTGGGTTTTGCATACCACACAACCTATCAGTTGTAGGAACCTCTAAGCACTATGTATCAACGATCAAAACTAAACATGTTTGTTGCGTTGGTGACCAAAACACTATCAGCAGTTGAAATCTCTAATCATTGGAGTGATGGTCCAGTTTATAGCCACAATGGAGGACTAACAAATGCCTAAATTTTTTCAACGTTCATCGGCGGTCTCATCAACTATTCTCTTCTAGCATGTCGGTGTTCCAAATGACTAACTTTCGCCGAAGTTTGTTGCCACATTGGTGGCTCAATCATATAAATTTCATCGATGGTCTGTCAAAACTTCCTCCTTTGTCCGTCGCCGCGTCAGCTATTCCATCATCTAAGTTTCACCGACGGCATCGACAGTCGGATCTTCTAACGTTTTTCAATGATTTCAGCACTTAGAGAAATTATGTTCTCTTTTCTCCTCCATTTTGGCACCCTTATTGTCTAACTTTCGCCGCCATTGCGACTACATCATCATCTATTTTCTGCCAATCCCATCAACTAACCTTCACCGAAACTTCCTTTATCTTCTGCCGACGTATCGACACTTTCAACATCTAATTTTCAGCGATCTTCAACTTAAACGAAGCCAACGTTTCAGCGTTTTACTCACCTAATTTCCATCGAAGTATCATCGGCGGTTCCATCAACTAAACTTCCTCTCTGTTCTACCGACATATCAGTACCTACGTCCACTAATTTTCTTCGACAACGGTGACATTTTAGCGACTCCATCATCTAATTTTCACCGATCCGCTCAACTTCCGAACTTCGATGAATTCCAAAGTTTCCTTTCATTTCCCAGTCGTGTCGGCTACTTTCTTAACTAACTGTCATCAATGTTTCTGCGATCTCGTCAACTATTCCTTGCTGATCGTCGATGGTCGATGTCGAAGGATCTTTCAACTAATCGAGCCGACGTTTCGGCGGTCTTCGGCTGATCTCTGCCAAAATGGTGGCCCCAACCTCCACTGTTGTCCGTCGATGATCCAACAAACACTTAGAAAAATTTTCACAAACATTAGAGGAAATTTCAATTCAAAATGGGCCTCCTAAAATGAACTTATAAAATAATAGTTAAAATAATAAAATAATATTTATTAATTTTGGAGGAAGAAAAGAAAAAAACTACTTTTTTGTTTGTATTTTTTACATATCTCCCCGTGTTTTTACTAAAATTTCGATCAGGAGAGCTCGTTGGATGCGGAATTAAATTCCGCATCCAACGAGTACCCACTCAGCATACTTTTGACGGACCCCGGTACCCCAAAAACAAGAAATACCTGAAAAAATGGAATGATGACATCATCATTTTGTTTTTCAGGTGTTTCTTGTTTTTGGGGTACCGGGGTCCATCAAAAGTATGCCGAGTCGAGCTCTCTTGATTGAAATTTGAGTAAAAACACAAGGAGATATGTCAAAAATACAAACAAAAAAAGTAGTTTTTTTTATGATACCTATCCCCAAATTTATATTAAAAAAGTGTTTAAGACCTATACGGTATTTCAAATTTAAAGCAATTTCATTGGCTAACACATGATGACATGGAATTTGAATAAAAGTTAAAAGGCCCATTTTGAGTTGAAATGTCCTCTAATGTTTCTTTTTGACTGTCCTCCATCAGGGAAACTTCCGCCTAGCTCTCTGCTGCATCAGAGGAGCTTCCCACTTAGTTTCTCGATGAGCCAACGGTCTTGGCATTTAGAAAATTTTTTGATAATTTTCTGTCATTCATAGTTTCCTTCCTACTGGGAAAAGGGAAACCTGCCTTTGCTATCTGATCTTCATTGCCCTCTGAGGCCCAATGCTGCAATGATGGCTCTGTCACTGCATCTTCACAGCCCATTTAGGCCCATGCTGCAACATAAGCTCTGATACCACTCTGTAATGTCCCCGACCCTCCGACTAGAAAAGAGGACGCTACCATACACTAACCATTTGGGTAAACCTCCCATGAACATGAACATACATAAAATACTAAAATAAAATGGTTAAAACATAAAACATGCTAAAATGCATAATCATTCACATACATAGTGGAAGCAAACATACGTTCATTCAAGCATTCAACATGTTCACCATAATTCATTAGACATCAAATATAATTGCAGAGATGAAATAGACAAGAATGCTTATCAATGTAGAATTCGTCCTACAACCAGCTATGTTGCTGCAACGCTCCACCCAACCATAGGCCAACGTGCTCCTTAATATCTCAACAACGCTACCACCCCAAAGCTGGGCATGATTCCCCAAGGAATAAGCAACAAACAAGCTTACACATAGCCAAGGGTACACTAATCAGCCAAGCCAACATAGTAGGTTTTATCAGGCTATCAAGGAGCCAGGAAAAGTTGAATGCTAAGCTGGGGAGATCATTGAAGAGCTAAGGACTCCTACACCAGAACTAGCCTGACTTCTAGGACACCCACACACACCCAACACCAGGAAATCAGTCCCTTCTCTGCTACTTAGTCCCTCAGACCCTGACCTCCCTTTCTAGTGCTACCCCAGGGTTATGGAGAAGAAAGCCACCCCTCTAGCTCTGTTCATCTGATTCCCCAAACACACCAGGTTTATTAAGCAAATCAAGCCCTCATCCCACTCCAACACAGTCCGAAGACCAACCACTACATACATGCAGCCAAACAAGCGATTCACATCTTAGATAGGGGAAATCAATTCATGGGTCATTCTTATCCCTATCGTGGCCAAAATGACTCAATAAGAGCCACGGCAAACCCAAAAGTAACTCAAACCCATAGCAATGAACAACGTGGGGAAAACCATAGCCCCTAACTCAATAATGAAGCAACGGGACAATTACACAGCCCAAAAATGGAAGAGGAAAGTCAAGTTCTCAGCTGGGTAGGGGAAAGACATATACATAGGCCACAAATCGATATGGAAACAAATATACACACCACCCAGAATGTGAAGGGCTCCTTCCTAGGAAATCATGGGTGACAGAACTCCGCTTCCCAACTCGCTGCGTGAGTAAAAACTACGCTGAATCCTGTGTGTGAGGATGAGAGAACGACTCTCTACATGAGATGAACAAGCTTGGGAGAGTGGGAGAGTGGAATCATCCCATGCAGTTGTGGAGAGAAGAGTCTGCTAGTGGAGTGGGCACGTGGGCAAGGACTAACAGTCCTGCCACACCCACCTCTACCTAGCAATAAATGCCCCAATGACATCAGGGGTTTAACAGCTGACACATGGCCTTTTCCCCAAAGGCTCAAGGTTTAAAAATCCCCCCCCCCTCATCCTTAGGAAAATAATTCCTTTTCATTATCATTACACCATCGTAGCTGGTTGTAGGTTCATTTTAATTAAAGTGCATATGTATGTGATGCCAAAACTATAATGTGCCGGATAGCACGATATACCATTGGCAACGATCCCAATTGTTGAAACATAACACAACCAAATTGATGGTGGGGATTTTTCCTTTAGTTCCACACCATGATTAATTACAATATATACATCATGTATATTTTAATGCAAATGGGGTCGAAACCAAGGTGTTACACTGGGAAGGTGCTACATTAGATTGGAAGATTGACATGTGATTCACATCACAAGTTTACAGTTATTCAAAGAATTGAGTGTGTAACAACTTGTCTTAATTTTTGTACTCTTTGGGAAAGAGTATGCACAGATGTATTTTCCATTTCATATTTTGTTTACATATCAAAGTTTTTTAGAAACAAGAAGAATTCATATAATTATCCTACTTCATTAGTCGATGAGATACCAGGAATCTCTCCACTTCTTTCTTGCATATTCTACACTCTGGCGCATGATCATGGAGTCTACAAGCTTATTCATCAAGCCTTTCACTAGAAGCAGTTCATTCATCTCATTAAAGTGAAGATAAAGATATCTTGAAGACATGTTAATTCAAATTGTGTGCCTTTTCCTTTCTTGAGGGAGGGTTTTTCCCATGTGTCTTTTCCTATTTCCTCACTTTTTTGGACATAATAATTGTTAAAGGGTGACCATATCCTTGATTTTGGGCCCTATATGCATCTATATATCATCAAAAATTTAGAATTAAAGGGGTTTGTTAGAATATTATAAACCCACTCACAACTTAGGATACAATATTTAATCATTATTTGATTAATTTCGTATGCACTGGCCTAGATAGTTGTCATCCACTTGCACTACAAAGTCAACACTTGCCATCTAAACCCTAGGAATGATTTAATCCTGATTCTGGGTTGATCTTGACCACTTTATTGAATCCCAGAATTAGTAACTATGTTTTCCTATAGATTCTTCCTTATTCTACTTTATTCCATCTTTTTGTGGATAAGGTAAAGCTAGTAAACTAGGAAACTGCTACCTTTTGTTGCCAACCCATCCTCCATGATTTTTCTCTCCATATTCCAGGATTGGAATTTTTTCATCACTCTTGACAACTCACTCATGATTTTTCTAATTCGTGAGGCCCTTGAGAGATTTGGGAAGTGCTTTAGCCACATATGGGGATTTATCATATTTAGTAAGTCTGATTTATGAGCTAGCAATGAGTCATCTTACATCAACTCAAATATTCTTTATAAGGATGTATTACAATTTTAATAGTATAAATTATCATTTATTGATCATTCATTAATGTGTCTTCATTAATTCCTATTCTTCTCTCCTTATGCTAATTCTCTGCAATTCACGGTGAGGTTAATTTTTTTCTTAGATTCTTGGCACGGTTTATGGAATTCTTGTTTCTATCAAGGATTTAGAATTATAACATGGACATGATGTCCATTCTTTTATTGAAACATTTATTCTCAACATGAAAACCCTTGCTACAATAAGAACACTTGGATGAGCTCCCTTTCTTCTTGACTTTCTTCATGAATTTCAAACCTTCATCTTCATCATCTAACTTTGGCTTCTTCTCTTCCACTTTTTCCTTTTATTTTGAATTTTCACTCTTACTTCCTTAAACTATAATAGAATGATATTTTATTTTTCATATTTTAAAATTCCCCACTTGGATCAATTTTTATTTTTCTTTTGTAAGTGAATCAAAGAATGTACTCAAATAAGGCATTTTCCAATTCGAAATAGCAAGCCTAGTAGCATGAAACTTTGAAACAAAAACTGAGTATTTTGGACCCAGTTTTGAAAGAATGGAAAGAATCAATTGATTCTCCTTCTTCTCAATCCCACATTGTTTGAGCATAAGAATACGTGACTTGAACTTGGTGAAGAAACCTTCAAGGGATTCGAAACTACTTGGACCCAATGATATTAAATCATTCTCCAATTGATGTGCTCTTATCTCATCTTGTACTCCAAAGAGAGACTCAAGTTTGTTCCATACTTGGTTTGGAGTGGTAAAACCATCAAGATGAAAAAGAAGATAACATAAATAGAGAGACAAAGAAACCCATAGGCTTCATCTATTCAATTATGCCACTTATCTTTCTCAACAATGACATTTTCCTCATTCTCTAAATCCATAGAAACTCTGTAGAGTCCTTTACTGTGCATTAGAATGCCAATATTAGCCTTCCATTCATGATAGTCTTAAGAATATAGGATCATAACTGAAGAAGAATCCATGTTTCATTTTTTTGTGCTTCAAGAGATGCTCTCTGCAATTTGCACAAAATAAACTAGAAGAAATACTTGTAAGCTCAATCAATATCTTCTTTCAAAGAGGGAATAGATGCTTGATGCACTCCTTAAACTATGATAAATTAAATATATTGATAACCTGAATCTATGATACCATGTAGAAATTGAAGATTTGATAGCATGTGGAAATACAGGTAAAAGATCTAGCTACAAGATATTTCTTACACGAGAAGTGAAGAATGATTGGAGAATCTTCCATGTATTATTGATCAACATAGTGTACATAAATAATACATATTGGAGAGGTAAAATCAATATTGTTAGGAGACAACTCAGGCTATCTCATAAAGCAAGATTACTAAATAGGATAAACCCCCATATGTGACTAAAGTAGTTTCCAGATCAATCCAAGAACTCATGAATTGGATAAAGCATGAGTGAATGATGATGAGTGATGGAAAATCTTGATAATCATGGTGTATGATTTGGACACAAAAAATAAATGTTACATAGTTGACTAGCTTTACCTTATCCACTAAAAAGCAGGAAAAAGATGTCTAAAGGAAGAATTGGCAAGAAGGTGCAGTTTCTAATCTAGGAAGTCAATAAAGTTGGCAGACTCTATCCGGAATTAGTATAAAGGTGCTCTTGGGGAAAATATGGAAAGTATTGACGATGTGGTGCAAGTGGAGGCCAACAACCTAGTCTAGAACATAATAAATTAACTAGAAATGATTAATTATTTTATCCTAAGTATGTAGTGGGTTTATAATATTCTAATACTCCTTACTTGTCTTCATTCTCCAAAATTTCTCCAACTTGTAGTTTTCAACTTTCTGACCCACATTGTTGCATTTGTAGCAGGTAACGATTTTGCAGCCTTTAGCTTTATGTCCATATTTTGTGCACTTCTAGCACACAATCATCGTTACTTTGTTTATTTTGTTTCTTAATTTTTGTTACATTGTATCCTATACCAAATTTATTTGGAGGAAGGAACCATTTTCTTTCATTTATCATTTTTTGTACTTTTGGCAAACCTACTATTTGTCTCAAGCTGGGTTTACAGTTTCTCAATTTCTTGCTCCTTTTCTCTCAGTTGAATTTCCTTTTCATTAAGTGATCTTTGCTATTTGATATTTATTTCTTTGAGTTAAATCATCTAATGTTGTTAAACTTGACTTTTACTGATAATTTTGTAGATTTCATCACTTTGTTGTTGAATTGAGGCTGATCTTTCAGCGATAGAATTACTTCAATTAACTTTGGAGCATCCCTCCTTTTATTTTCTTTAGTATCATCTAATTTTTTCTCATAAGATATATTTCCTTGGATAGTTTGTTACTTTCTATTGCAACTTGCTCCATTTTGTCTTCTAATGCATCAATCTTGAGTTTTTTAGATTTACATTGTTCATCCATTTCCTTCAACTGATTAGTAAAATATGTTGTTGATGTCTTTGATTCTTCTTCTTTCCTTTTTAGTGTCTTCATGATATTGGTCACTACTTGTTTTACATCTTCTATGGTAGGATTTCTTTGTGTATGAATGATATTTCTCACTTGCACGATTGAAGGATTCTTTTTGGTATGATTTTCCTATAGCCACAATACTTCATCCATATTTATGTGGGATCATACTTTCAGATGTTAATATGGTTATTGAAGACACCCTCTCTGATACCAATTGTTGGTATTAATTTATTACAAAGAGGGGGGGTGTGAATTAGTAATAGTGCAGATATGTCTAAGATATGCATATTTTCATATTTTAAACACACACACCAATAAACATACCAGAGCGCAAATATATGAGAACAAATGTATATCTATATGTATTGAAAAGTTACATCAATGGGACATTACAATCTCCGATTATGAGCACCAACTCATTTAGATGTTCACTTGATCTCAAGTACAACTTATGGTCTGCTGGCACTAAACTATAGCAACTTATATCTGCGTAATATGCAACTTACGACCTCCAGGAACCGACCTAAATATATATATCAGTTTTGTCACACAAGCTATGATTTGCATATTCAAGATCATATCTATGGAAGAACTCCGCTCTGTTACACCTAAATCTCATCACCATCATGTTATGAGATATGTATTCCCTTGTCTACTCCAATCCCTTATATTTTTCCCTAAAGAAATGAAAGGAAGAAAATTGTTTCCTTGTATTTTTCCTTTTTTTGATCCAGTAACATGTACACCTTGTCCATTGACAATAAAAAGTGCCTGAGTCAGAAACGCACCTTTTACATGTGCAAAGTGAGGTGTTGTCGCTCTTTTCCTTCATGAAAGAGGTGTTACCCACTTAACACCTATTTTTCCCCTCATTAAAAGTGTGGTGCTCAAGTTTTAAAGGAAGAAAAGGAAGCTTCGAGAGGTTTATCGAAGCTTTTCTCCGTGGAGCCTTGTCCCTATGGTTTAGGACACCTAGAGATCGAGATCCTTCTTTTTAGGATCCTCTCTCCACCTCACCCATGAAATACTCAACCTATCCTATCCTCCCATGCCTTTAAATACTGGCTCACCCCCCATGGGAAAGAGGAGAAATAATTGTGTTAAACACCCAAACTCTATCAAAATAATTCTTGAGTTATTGGAGGCAAGGTGAAGTTAGAGGAAAAGAGTGATTGGAAGGAACTCTCAACACCAAGGCATAAAGGTTGTATTCTCTCCAATAATTTCTAATACAAAGTGTCTTTTCTTTCCCATATTTATTGTATCATTCGTATCTATTGCTTGATTCCTTGGTCACAAGCATAGATCCGGTTTATTTGCTTGGATGCTATCATCTTTCTCTTGTTGTCTTCAATCTTTACAGGTTCTTCTGTGGTAGTAGAAGAAAAATATTCAAGAATAGCAAGGACAACCTTTAAGGGAAGTATTGTGGAATTATATTCAAAAAATTGACCATGTCTAGGGAAATTTTAACATTTTGGGTTTGTGTTTTGTTCTTGACCTGTATCATTTAGATCTAGGGAAACAAATTTTGTCCGTAGAAGGTGATAATTTCCAACAACAAAATTGGTGACTCCAATGGGGAATACTTTGAATTTTGAATCTTTGTGCTATGCCACTACATTTTCCATTTTATAATAGATTAGTGCCATCACTCTATTTCTATGTAAAAGGTGCGGTGATGGAATTCCCAATGCTTTGGTGTGAACCTGCAACTCGCGGTGTGAGGCATTTTTTTTAGACCTCTCTGATATTTGATTATTAAATGCTTGTTTTTAGTATTTGAGATACATGCTTCATATAGTTACAGTTGTGGTTTGAACTCTGGAATTTATTTTCAAAAAGAACCCCCCTGGGCCCCCCTATATCTCAGTTGACAATTCATGGGTCTTTTCAAGAATTGTGATTGATGTTGGTCTTTAAAGCTTCATAGTTGGATTTAACTAGAACTTGGTTTTGGTAGATCTCTGATTTCTTTCTTTATNAAAGTTATTGTAGAATTTTGTGATTAGTTTATTCTCACTTTAGTTGAAAAAATATGAACACTTTTGTATAAAAGTTGTAACAATCTTTTCTTTCTTTTAGTTAGAGATCTTGCTCCTTTTTCAATTCAAAAAGAAGATTTTGTTTCTTTCAGTTAGGAAGAGACCATGTAAAAAAGTTTGTTTTATTTTTTTATGGGATTTATTCTATGTTTCAAAGAAATTGAATCTCTCTCTCCTTTCGTTAAGTAGGGAATCCACGGAAATTTAAAGTGAAAGAATTTGCATGAGAATAATTGCATGGTTTTACTTTTTTGTACTCACCTCATGCGTTCACCTAACCGTTAAAGATAAAATCAAGCGCTACACTTAGGTTAAAATTTGTAGCAAGGTGTGATATGTTAGAGACGTGTTATGAAGTCTTTAAACGTAGGAGTTTTTTTTTTTCCTGCTCTACATCCCAAGGATCATGCGGTTCTTCCACATACCATTGGTATATCATATGACCTTTCACATACCCTTGAGCTATATAGAATGGTACTTCACGTACTCAATTGTATATCAGAAGGCCCCTTTCAAATGGTTGTGCATTAAACAACACTACTACGGAGTGGATATCCCACATACCTTGCATATATCAAGAGACACCTTTAGGAATCCTGAGACTATATGAGCACAACCCTTTGGTGATCCTATCATCGCAATACAATGAGAACAGCACTGAGGGAGATTACTACGCATGTACCATCTACGTAGTCAAGTACTCACGCAAGGGTATAGTCCCAATCCTCCTTGTCGCGCTCTGCTATTGGACCCTTGGTATATAGTGAGTTGTGATGGTTTGACAATCCCATGACGTTCCAGACCTTTAATCCACTTGTCTCACATGCTTTTCTTGATGCTTTGGTTTGAGTAGTTCTTTTTGTCTGTACAGTTATAATTTTTTTAAAGTGAGAGATAGTTTTTAAAATAGTTATGGCTTCACCTTCCAGGACTACCAACCAAGAGACTCCTTCACCAAACATATCTTTTGTTTTCTCTCCATATGGGGATGTTGGTCCTCCTTTCATGGCTACATTAAGCCTTCCTAGATTGAATATAGGATTACCTATTTCATTATTCTCTAGTCTAGTTATCCCATGTACACCAATTGATTCATATCCTAACCCTTCATTGCGGGAGCATAAACGTCATGTTGATCCCTCACCTTCTTCAGCAAATGTGGCTTCTCCATTTTCTCCCTCTTCGTCTGTTGAAAGTTGTAGTACTAGTAGTCAAGTGGATATGAAGAAGAAGAAAAGGAATATTAAGAAGAAGAAAAAAAACAAAAAACCAAGTCTCAACTAATTACTCCTCCCAGTGTGGAGAGTGTCGATCTGCACAACCAAAAACTGCATAAGCCCAAATTCCCTTTAGCATTTGCAAGGGTGATCATATTCAGAAAGATTTTCATGGTATGGCTTGGTTTTGGAAGAATGGTCTAAGGTTTCCCAGCAACATATGGCATCAACCTTTGGTCATCATACTGATGATACCCCCTCAACTAGTGACTCTGTGGTTAAGAGTCGGAAGGGTAAAGTCAGAAATCCTAGATTTCTCTATAAGGATATGCACTTTACTTACCTTTTTCCTCACATGGGTGAAGCTTCTTGTAATGTCCATGGTCCTCCAACCGGTGAAGAGGACACTACTATACATCAAATCATCCGGGCATCTAGCCCAACAAACATGAACATACATATATGTAATGCTGAAGCATGATACTTAAAAGATCAAACATATTACGAGGCATAATCATTCATATACACAACAGAAGCAAAACATATCAATCAATACTCATGCATATACAGATCAGTATTTAGCATGTATATCATCATTCATCAATGGTAAACATAATTGCAGACACAAGTTAGGCAAGAATACTTATCTTAATAAGAACTTGTTCCTCAACCAGCTCCGTCGCTGCAATGTTCCACCCAACCATAGGCCTGCATGCTCCTTAATCTATCAGCAATGCTTCCACCCCCAAGCTAAGTATGATTCCCCAAGGAATAAGGAACTAACAAGCTTACACATAGCCAAGGATAACAACACCACAAGGGTACATAGTTCATCCAAGACAACACAGTTGGGTTTATCAAGTGAACAATAGATCATCCAAGCCAACAAAGTTGGGTTTATCATGCCATTCAGGAGATGGGGAAGGCTAAATGCTAAGCTGGTGAGCTTAGTGAAGAGCTACAGACACCAACACCAGAACCAGCCTAGCTTCTAAAACACCCACACACACCCAACACAAGGAAATCAGTCCCTTCTCTGCAACGTAGTCCCTCGTACCTTGATCTCCCTTCCAATGCTATTCAGGGGTTGTGGAGAAGAAAGCTAGCTCAGTAGCTTTGTCTGTGTGGTTCTCAACCCACCAAATTTATCAAGCACCTCAGGCCCTCATTCACCACTCCAATGCAATTCGAGGACAAAACCACTGCATGCAAGAAGCCAAACAGCTATTCAAGCTTTTACAGGGGAAAAACACAATCAACCAGAAAGTAGGAACTCTCAGAAATTCTATACCACCAAAAAAATGGAAAACACAACGAAGTAAAACATGGGCAAACAGCAGCCCATAAATGACTATGAACCCACAGCATCTGATCCTCAAGGCAATCGCTGGAGAAATTACCCAGACATCAATGGGGAAAGAAACAAATTCTCAATCTGTGCATGAGGGGAAAAAGACACCGCCAAAGCACATAACTGTGAATGAAATCCCTACCACGATTCCACGATGGAATGACTAAACCTTACGTAATCTAACAATGGTGGAAGAAGACACCAAACTCTGCATGAATTGAGGAAAGAATCGATCCACATGAAAACAAATCCATGAGGTAGAGGAGAACCATCTTTCAGCGTGAACGGGGAAGAAAACTCATGGACTAGCAATCAGAGCGAGAGAGGGAAGGCGAACCCCCAACAATGGAATGTGGAACCTTTTAACTCCGCCCAGCGTGAGGGAAACGAACATACTCTTGATCCCCCTAGTAGATAGGCCATCCGCTACCCCAAGGCATGTCGTGGAGAGAGTGTGAGCGTGGTGGTATTCTACTAGCCAATCCCTGCCCCCAACTAATAATGGAATAACTAAGGTGGTGGTGAGAAAAAGAGAGTGGTGACACATGGCTCTTCCCCCATGACTCAATGTTCAACATTCCCCTTCCTTATCCTTTCGAATCATGCCCCTTCTCAAATTAGTTGTAGTGAACATAGCTGGTTGGGTTATTTAATTAAAATGCACATTTACATGATACCACAATTTAATATATGTTGTATAGCCCGATATACCATCGGTGACCATTCCAATCTGAAACATAACATAACTAAATCAATGGTGGGGTCTTTTCTCTTAGCTCCTCACCATGATTATTTACAACATATGTATTAATGCAAATGGGGTCAAAACCCAGGTGTTACATTCCCCTCCCCCTTCAATAGCATTGTCCTCAGTGCTTCACAAAATTTAAACAAAATGCTACATTGGTATCACCTCAGTGTTCCACAGGATTGAACAAAAATGGATGTGCCAATCGCATGGCATCCTCCAGCTCCCATGTAGCCTCTTCAGGTCTGTACTGCTCCCATTGCACCTTTACCTACCCTATGGCTCGGTTCCATAGCATTGTGACCTTCCTGTCGAGGATGTGCATTGGCTCCATTCGGAACTCTCCCTCAGGTTCCACCTGAATCACATCCCAATTTATCACATGGTTAGGATCATGTACGTATTTCTTAAGCAAAGAAACATGAAAAACATTATGAGCTCTAGTACTAACAGGAAATACAAGTCTATATGCAACAAGACCTATTCTTTCAAGCACTTCAAACAGCCCATAATATCTAGGTGACAGCTTGGCACAAATTCTAAGATTCAAGGAATTTTTCTTTGCTTTCCCTCTAAGGTAAACACGATCCCCAACAATAAACTCTATGTTCATCCTATGCTTATCTGCATAGCTTTCCTATCTGTCCTATGCTGCTTTCATATTCTATCTGATCTTTACAACCTTTTTCTCCATTTCCTTGAGCAGTTCTGGTCCAAGCACAACTCTGTTCACTGGGTTATCCCAAGTCACTGGTGTCCTACACCTTCTTCCATACAAAGCTTCATACGGACTCATCCCCAAGGATTCCTGCTGTCCATTGTTGTAAGCAAACTCTACCAAGTGTAAATAATCTTCCCACTTTGTTGGTTTGTCCATCACATACATGCGAAGCATATCTTCCTACTGAGTGCATCGGCTATCTTGTTTTATTTTCCTTTTATGTGCTTGATTTCAAAATCAAACTCGCATAAAAATTCTAGCCATCTCGCTTTCCTAGCATTTAGAGTAGGCTAATCAAACAAATACTTCATTCCACAGTGATCTGTTCTGAGTTCAAATCTTCTACCCATCAAGTAGTGTCTCCACATCTTGAGAGCATGTACTATGGCTGCAAGCTCTAGATCATGAGTGGCATAGTTCTTCTCATGCTCCTTCAGTTTTCTTGACTTATAACATATCACATGGTTGTCCTACATAAGGACTCCTCCAAGTCCTTGTCCACATGCATCGGTACATACCACAAAATCTTTCTCTAGGTTTGCAGCTTTCAATATTGGTGCACTAGTGAGAAGATTTGTCAACCGTTGGAAGCTTTCTTCACACTTCGAAGTCCATTCGAACTTTACTCCCTTCTTTTACAAAGAAGTGATGGCATGTGCAACCTTGGAAAATCCTTCAATGAATATCCTATAGTATCCTGTAAGTCCCATAAAATATCTTATATCCATCACATTTCTTGGAGTAGGCCAATTCATAATGGCTTGGATCTTCTCAGGGTCTACTGATATACCCTCTTCTGAGATAATGTGACCCAAGTACTGAATTCTATCTCTGTAGAAGTAACACTTGCTCAGTTTTGCATACAGTGGATGTTCCCTGAGCACTTGCAATGTCAATCTCAAATTCTCTTCATGTTCTTCCTCATTCTTGGAATAAACAAGAATGTCATCAAGTCAAACAAGAACAAACTTTTCCAAATACTTGTTGAAGATGCTATTCATAAGGCACATAAATGTAGCTAGGGAATTTTTGAGACCAAATGGTACCACTACAAACTCATAATGTCCATACCTTGTCCTGAAGGTTGTCTTGTGAATGTCTTCATCCTTGATTCTCACCTGATGGTAACCAAACCTCAAGTCAATCTTGGAAAATAGCTTTGCTCCTCTCATTTGATCAAAGAGGACATCAATCCTAAGCAAAGGGTATTTATTCTTCACAGTAACCTTGTTCAACTGTATGTAATCAATACATAACCTGAGTGTACCATCTTTCTTCTTCACAAACAGAACCGGTGCTCCCCAAGGAGACACACTCGGTCAGATATACTTCTTTTCTAGCAACTCTTGTAGTTGCATCTTCAACTCTAGCATCTCTGGTGTACTCATCCTGTAGGGTGTCTTGGAAACTGGCGCTACTCCTATCACAAGTTCAATGGTGAAATCAATGTCCCTCTTTGGAGGAAGCCCTAGAATCTCATCAAGAAACACATCCTTGAATTCTTGTAACACCTAATAGTCCTCCAACCTAGGAGTCTCATCTCCTGTTGGTTCTAGAATATGAGCTGCATACACCTGGAAACCTTTCCTACATAACTTCTTCAACTGCATTGTTAAAACATGTCTTACTGAAATTACCTTCGGAATACCTTTCACCACTACTGGGTTTCCTTCTTCATCCATGCATTCAAAAGTCTTGTTATAACAATCAAGCTTCACTCGGTGAACTTCTAACCAATCCATTCCAATGAGAATATCATAGGAACCAAGCGATAAAACATTCAGATCTACACAAGTGATCAATCCATTCATAACCAATGGACACTTCTCTACCAATTCACTGACCCTTCTCTTAGTCCCAGTGGCCAGCTGAACTAACCAAGGTTTCCTATGCTTGTCCTTCTTAAAGGCACAAAACTCCACTACTCTAGGAGTAATTTAACTGTGAGTAGAACCAGGGTCAATCAAAATAGAAACGGATTGATCAATAATCTTACCTGCAACTTCAACCACAATTGACTGGTGATCTACTTGGTGGTCCTCTAGTGCTGCATAAATTCTAGGGACTGCTCTTGCTACTTGACCCACTATTTCTGCTCCATGAATGTTATAAGTTGGTCTTGCACTTTCATTCTCAAGTGGACAATATCTACACAAGTGAGGTCCTTCACATTTCCAACA
The DNA here is from genome assembly GCA_001517045.1 of Pseudotsuga menziesii. Lineage (NCBI taxonomy): Eukaryota > Viridiplantae > Streptophyta > Pinopsida > Pinales > Pinaceae > Pseudotsuga > Pseudotsuga menziesii. Next base: position 122,472 of record LPNX010710603.1, read on the forward strand.
TTTGAGTGGACCTTTATTTTGATGTGGCTCTTTAGGCTTTCCACATGTCACTCCAACTGGATTACTCACAGCTTGGGATGGCTTCTTTTGCTAATTTCTGAATCTAGAAGATTTGAAACCTTTCCTTCTTTAATCAAAATTCTCATTCTTCTTGTCCCTCCATGCCTTATGGTAATCAGGCTTACCTTTGCTTTGCTCATAGCAATATTTATCCTTTCTTATTGCTTCTTTGAGAGTTATTGGTTCATAGAACTCAATTCTATCTTTGTAATCTTGAGGAAATCCACTTAGAAACTGTTGGATCTTCACTTTTTCATCTCTGATGTATAGGACATACCTCAACAATTCCAAAAAATTATTTGCATATTCATCCATGGTCTGTTGTCCCAATCTCAGCTCATGGAACTCCTTGATCTTGTCATCGTAATACCTATCAGAGAGGTATTTCTGCCTGAAATACTTCTTGAACTGTTTCCACTTCAGTTTCCTTTCACTGATATTCTTTACTTGCTTGAAGTGTTCCCACCAAATGGATGCTCTTCCATTCAGATTGAATATGGCAACTCTTGCCTTCATGTTTCCTGAATAATCCTGCATTTGAAAGTACTTCTTTATCCCAAGAAGCCAAGCTTTAGCTTCTTGTCCCGTATTTATCTCACCATCAAATGTAGGAGGTTTAGCTTTCCTAAATTCATCTCGAGAGCGATCCCTATGGTGCCTTCTTCTTTTCTTTTTATGAGAAGATGAACTTGTATCCCTGCTGGATTCTTCAGAGTCAGATGATCCACTGGAAGTCCTTCTTCTTCTCCTAGTGCTGCTCTTACTTCCTTCTGGTCTTGATGTACCCCGTCCAGAATCTATCTTTTTCTGCAAGTCTGTCAAACTCTGCAATATGGCAGCATTCAACTGATGCTGCCCTTCCTGGGCTTTAACCAAGCTCTTCATGGTGGCTACAACCTTAGACAGTGTCCCCTGGAATCTCCTTCCATTAGACTCTATGTCATCATTTCCATTACGGACATTTTCTCCCATGGCATCTTCTGCTCACTCGTAAGAATCCTGAGCATCATATCGATCATGGGTTCTCATGACTGAACCACCTCTTGCTTTACCACACTATTCTTTCTGGAGTACTGCTCTTGGAAGTTGTCTATAATTCTTGAATGTGTTAGTAACAAACGGTTAGATGCATATCATTAATATAAAACCAAAACTACTTACCTTCCTCTTCTGGAAATTCATAAAACACAATTTTGCTTAAAACACAAAGTTTTTCTCTCTTTCTTTTCAGCCCTATGACCGCTGATAATCTACTGAAATCTACTAAAAACCTACTAAAAGACAGTCGAAAACTACTTGAAAAATTACTGAGAAAATCCTTCGAAAATCACAAATTTCCTTAGGCCCAATCGAACCTCTTCCCAGCTATCTTTCCAATTCTTCAGTGGTCAAACCAACTAAATTTCCAATATGCACTGACAATCAAATTGACTGTTCATCAGGTGCACAGTCCATTAAGCAGCCACAACGGCTGTAAGTGAAACTCCTCTGATTTCTATGGTCATCTATCAGCGATCAGGCCTACTATCCATCGAGTGGATAGTGCTTTGAATGGCCGCAACGATAGGTTTATGATCCCTTGATTTCTTCCGATCGGTGGCCTGATCATCAATAATTTTCTGATGGGCTCATACTCTTCAAAGTTTTCTTCTAATCGGGTCTCTTCCCTACTAACTCCTCGGTGTTTCGGTGGTTAAAACTTCCAATTTATTCCGCTGCATCGATGAGTTGCTTGTCTAATTCCTTCCGCTGTATCGGGCCTATAGAGGTCTACTATCCTGAGTCTCATTGGCGATTCATTGGTCTGATTTCATCCACCATATTGGTGCATAATCATTTATTGCTCTGAACTTCATCGGTGATGATGTAGACTAATGGTTGCATCGGCAGTCAGAGGTTCTACGCATCGGATGGCTAGTTGTTGAGATTTCCGCAATAGCGGCCAACAGTCTTCCTAAGTCTTCCATAGCTCACGACTTTGTCGATAGTCGGAGTGACATCCCATTGTGGCATCAGACACCTAGTCCTCTAGACATCTGCAATGATGATTCTGTAGGCATTAACTCTTCCTAGCGGTGTCTCTATTCATTTTCAATCAGCAATCGGATTCGTTGTTTCATCGGGTGGGATTAAACCCCCATACCTCCACAGTGTTGGTACTCCTGAGCAATAAACACCACCGTAGTTATCGGAACCATAATTCACTAACACCTCAGTATCATCGAGTAGAAGAATAATGCATCGGTGAAATAGTTGACTAAGAAACCGCAACTACGGTTCATCTTCATTGAACCTTTTTCAATCGACGATTTGATCCACTAACATTGCCCGATGTTTTCTTCACTAAGGAAATTTTTTGCAAATTTTCCTTCTTTGTCTTCCCCCGTGCCAGCTGTTGGAGCAACTATCCATCGGGCAGATAGTCCATTACATAGCCACAACGATAGACACATCATCAGCTAATTCTTGTCACTGTTCATCGATGATCAATACCACTAACATCTATCGAACGCCGATGAATTTCTTTCCTTAGAAAATTTTTGAAAACTTTCACTCCGCCGTCGTCATCGACAGTTCAACCAACTAAATTTTGGTGTTCCTTCACCTTTCTCCCACTGTCGTATCGACTCAACCATCTCTTATCTAACGCTAAACAAATCAACTGTTTGTTTTCGATCGACAACCTGAAGCACATCGGTCATCGACAGTCGAAAATGTTCCTCATCGGGAGACTAGTGCTCTAGGCTTCCGTAACGGCGGGTGCACGAACCACTAACGTCTTCTGATGACCGATGATTTCGTTACTTAGATAATTTTTCAAACATTTTCTGCTGCATTGGCTGCCGAAATGTCTTTCCTTCGTGGCATCAGCGGTTGGAGGCTCTATCCGTCAGAAGGATAGTCCTCTAGCCATCCGCAACGACGACGCTCAATCAGCTAAGCATCGGCGATCCATTTGTTTAAGCTTTCCGATGTGGTGATGGCCAAACACTTAAAAAAAAATTGTGAAATTTCTCTTATCTTTGCTGGGCATAAGGTAACCTTTTTCTGCTATCTGGTCTTTCATGGCCCATTCAGGTCCATGCTGCAACCAGAGCTCTGATGCCACACTGTAATGTCCCTGACCCTCCAACCAGTGAAGAGGACTCTACAATACATCAAATCATCTAGGCATCTAGCCCAATGAACATTGTAACATCTCTGACCCTCTGACTGGTGAAGAGGATGCTACTAACACCAAACATACGGGAAAATATCCCCATGAACATGAACAGGCATATAATGCTGAAATAAAAAGCTTAAACATAATACATACTAAGATGCATAACCCTTCATATACATAGCAGAAGCAAACAAACACTCATTCAAGCATGCCACATGTTCATCATATTCATTAATCAGTAAATATAACTGTAGAGACAAAATAGTCAAGAATACTTATCTTAAACAGAATTCATCCCTCAACCAGCTATGTCGCTACAACGTTCCATCCAACCATAGGCCAGCGTGCTCATCAATCTCTCAGCAACACTTCCACCCCCGAGCTGGGCATGATTCCTCAATGAAATAAGGGTCAAACATGCTTACACATATCCAATTTACACCAATCAACCAAGCCCACATAGTAGGGTTTATCAGGCTATCAAGGAGCTAGGAAAGGCTAAATGCTAAGATAGTGGCCTCAAACCCTAGTTTTCTCAAGCAAACCCAGCCTCTAATCCTACTCTCAATAGTCCAAAGACCAACCACTACATGCTGCAATAAAACAAATAGTTCACTGCGCTATGAAAAAGGAAAAGACAACAAGGTGACAACTCCAACAAAAGGTGAAACATAGTTCAGGTCAAACCATGCTCTAGAGTTTTTCTTGGCCCTAGCATGTCCAAAACAGCTTAGCAACAATCCCCCAAAAGATGTCTCCAGCCTCAGCAACCAAGAAGCAACCCAAAACCAGGGTAATTCGACAGTAGCCCCAACTTCACAATGAAACAATGGCAACAATCTACAGTCCGCAATGGACATGAAACCAAACTCCCATCATGTACAGGGGAAAACATAGACACACAGCAAAACCCCAAAAGGATGTTTGCACACGCAGCAACCCAACCAGGGATAGATCAGCAGTCCAATCCCATAAAGAAACAACCGAAATGATACACAGTCTACAGATGGGGAAGGAACCAATTCTCAATCTGTGCGTGAGGGTAAAAGGACACAGCCAAAGCAAAACTATGAATGAAAAACACAGAAGGAACCCACAACACACAAATCTCACTACAATTGCTGGGAAAACTTACATAGAGCGGGAATGGAAAATACCAGACTTCCAAACTCTGCGTGAGAGACAAAATGCAACCCATGGAACTATGGATGCAATTATAGACACAATTTCAATGATGGGAAGAACAAAACATTAAGAAAACTGCCTATGGTGGAAAAAGACACCCTCTCTGCATGATCAGAGGAGGGAAAACAATCCACAAGCCCTCAAATTCATGAGGCAGAGGAGAACCAACATCCCCGTAGGCCAAAAATATGTGCGAAAAAAGGGAAGGAGAACCCAAACAAAGGGACGTGGAACCTTTTTATCTCAGCCTGCATGAGAGGAGATGAATAGACTCACAATCAACCTAGTGGGAAGACCATCTGCTACCCAGAAGGCACGTCGTGGAGAGTGGGTGTAGGCGTGAGTGTGGTGGTGGTTTTCCCTACCAGCAAGTAGATGCCCCCAACTAACAATAGAACAATAGGGTGGTGACACATGGCTAACTCCCAATGGCCCCTATGGTTTAGACAATCCCCCACCCTGCGCTTACCCTTGGGAATCATGCCCTTTTCATTTAACGTTGCACCATCGTAGCTTGTTGTAGGTTTAATTAAATTGATGTGCATATTTACATGATGCCAAAGCTATAATGTGCTTGATAGCATGATATACCATCAGCAACGATCCCCATTGCCGAAACATAACACAACTGAATCGATGGTGGTCTTTTGCCTTTAGCTCCTCACCATGATTAATTACAAAATATACATCATGTGCCCTTTAATGTAAATGGGGTCAAAATCGGGGTATTACAATCCGCCCCCCCTTGGAATAACACCGTCCTCGGTGTTATAATACCTATACAATTTGCACATCAAAATTTCAAAAGTTTTGCAAACCTGTCCCATGTTCAATTATCTACTTTGAATGTTCAGGACCAAGCTCCTCAGCTTCCCAGAACTTCTCTTGCTGGTTCTTAGCTCTTGGCTTATCCCGAAGCCTAGGAACTTTGTGGTTGCTGCCCTCTTTATGTTCCCTTGTTGGACAGTACTGACATAAATGATGTCCTCCGCATTCCCAACATTTCACTGGCTGCTTCATCTTTACTTGCTCAATTTCCTTTAAGTCTTCATTCCTGGACCGTTTCTTAATGGATCGAATGGACAAATGTCCCATCATTGATCCACCTTCATTTCCTTTGCCGATTCCTCCCAGAAGACTTTTCACCTCCCTTTGCAAACCCGGTAGAGTCTTGCAAAATTTGGTGGTTCATTTCATTCTACCTTTTCTGTATCTTGAGCATCTCTCCAAGATTCTCTTGGGTCCTTGCAATCATTTGAAGGAGACTTCTAGCCAATCCCAACAACTTTTGGTCTACTGCCATGATCAATGTGCACCACTGGATTTCACCTTTCTCACCTATGAAATGCATCATTGAAATTATGTTAGACCAAGCATAATATAGGCGTTAATATTAGTCATTTAATTGCCCAATTAGCATGACAGTCCAAGCCTCATCAAGGAGACTTTCATATTTTTAATGCCTTCCCAACAGGCACATGAGCTCATTCATGTACATTCTTGGGCAGGGAATTAACCATTCCAACATTCACAATTTACTTTAAGCAAATACACACGTTCTATTTTCAGTCATACATGCATTCAACAACCTTTTGTTTTCACAATGCATAAGCATATATATATAATAAAAAGGCAAGAGAGAGCATCAAGAGTTTTTTTTCCCTCTTTGTTTTGTTCCATCCTAGAACCCACACCACCACTATGGCTTTTTATGCTCTCAACCCCTTTCACTTCACTATGAATGTTGGACCAATTCCTCTTGGTCATGACACTTAGTGTCTCCGGTCTATTTCAGACCTCTCAACCATGGAGCCTCCCCACATGGCTTGTCTTGGCTGCTAGGACCTTCACAGTCTTACTAGCACCTTTTTCATCACCTCTCACTCTGAGCTCTTTAGGACAGTCACATGTCCACATGCACCCCTAGGATGCTTTCATAGTCCTTGGTCCTGACGATATCTATATCCAAACATTGAATAGATTCACCTATTTAGTTTATTCTCATCGGTTTTATCTCGAAGTTGACTTTCGATCAATAGAATCACCCGCCCAATCGAAATATGTGTATCCAACCAACTCTAGCTTGGAGTCTGCAACATAGTGAATGCCGTAGGTCCTGGTTCCCTAAATATACTGGAGTATCCTCTTGGCTTCCTTCCAATGAATATCATGAGGCTGCTGCATGTATCTTGATACAGCATTCATAGCATAACAAATATCAGGCCTAGAATATGTCAAGTACAACAAGCTACCAATCAGTTGTCGATAGATAGTGCAGTCCATGGGAGGTGTGTGTTTTTCTTCTTCAAGGATGATCCCTGAAAGGAAAGGGAATGGTGCAGGCCTACATTCAGCCATGTTAAACTTGACTAACAGGTTTGAAGTGTATTTGGACTGAGTGACCATAATTCCATCATAATTTTGCTCGATTTCGAGCCCCAAAAATTGTTTTAGAAGCCCCAAATCACTCATTTCAAAGGCATTGTGGAGAGCAGTTTTGATGGATGAAATGGAAGCAACTGTGCTACCTGTGATTAGTAAGTCATCAACATATAAAACACTGATAATTAGATGACCATCATGCTGCTATAAATACACATTTGGATCTGATCTACATCTCTGAAATTTTTGCGACAGAAGAAAGGCATCCATCTTGGAATACCACTCTCTTGGGGCATGTTTTAACCCGTATAGTGACTTCTTTAGCTTGCAAACCAAAGATGGATCAGTGATGTAGCCCTTAGGCTGCTTCATGTATATCTCCTCATGAATATCTCCATGCAGAAAGGCTGACTTAACATCCCTGTGATGCACCTCCTATAACGTCCCGGTTTTGACCCCATTTGCATGATGTATATAATGTAATTAATCGTGGTGAGGAGCTAAAGGCAAAAGCCCCACCATCGATTTGGTTGTGTATGTTTCGGAAATGGGGATAGTTGCCGATGGTATATCGTGCTATCCGGCACATTATGGTTTGCATCATGTAAACATGCACATCAATTAAAATAAACCACAACCAGCTACGACAGTGCAACGTTGAATGAAAAGGGCATGGTTCTGAAGGATAAGGGGTGGGGGATGTCAAACCTTGGTTATGGGGGAAAAACCCATGTGTTACCACCTTGTGTGTTTGCCACCTTTCTTTGTCTCACCCAACCGTTTTGATGTCTTGATGGAGGTAGTTGGGGCAGTTATTGTTTTGGGAGTGGGGTGGCAGGACTGTCAATCCTTTGCCCACATGCCCACTCCACCCACGACTTTCCATTCACTCCACTCCATCCCGGTCAGTTCACCTTCACGGCGGTGTCTGTTGAGGCTCATGCAGAGCAGTGCTTGCTCATGCTCACGCTCAAAGCCGTGGTCTGTTCGTTCTCACCTAATTTTGGATGGTCTGTTCATTTCTTCTGGGGGGTCTGTTCATCTTCCTCATGCAAAGGTCGGTGCTATTATCCTCACGCACTCTCGCGCATGCTCTCTGTGGTTTTCCCATTCCTCCCGTTGGTTGCTTATTCGCGCACATGAGGGGAGCTGTACACTCTCATGCAGCCAGGAGAGGATTTGCTGATCGATGATCATTCACGTTCTTCCATAGAGTGGAATTGGGTATGTTTTCCCCTGTGTTTTGCTGTTGGGTGCAAGTTTTTCCTCAAGCGCAGACCGTTGGAGTCGTTTCCCATGTCGTGAGCTGTGCTCTCTGAATGCATTCTGGGACTGTAGTCTTCCCTACATGTTTTGTTGGCTGTGGTGTCTAATTTCGTTTTGGACCTCTGTGGATTTCCAACTCATGGGTTGAGTTTTCCTCTGCCCATGCTGGGAGTTGGCCTCTCCTCTGTTTTGTGGACTGTGTGATGTTGCCCAGCCGTTACATTGGTGAATTGTGTGTGCTGTTGGCTGAGTTTTCCTTGTTTTGGAGCTGTGAATTGTTTCCATCATTTCATTGTGAGTTTGGGCTGCTGATATACCCTGGTTTGGGTGCAGTTGCTGAGTTGTTTTGGCCACGTGAGGGCCAAGAACAACTCTGTGTGGTCTGGTGGACTTGAGTTGTGCTCGTCTTTTGTTTGGGATTATCCTTGGTTGTCCTTGCCTTCTTCACAGGACTGTGAAGGGATTGTTATGTTGCGGGTGTGCAATGGTTGGTCTTCGGACTGTGCTGGCTTGGCCGATTGAGGAAGGCCTAGTAAACCCAGCGGTGTTGGTTTGGCTGATTGTGTCCCTCGTCTATGTGTAAGCCTGCATTGACCCTTATCCTTGAAGGAATCATGCCCAGCTCAGGGGTGGTAGTGTGCTGAGATATTGATGAGCACGCTGGCCTATGGTTGGGTGGAACGTTGCAGGGACATAGCTGGTTGCGGGATTCTTCATCAAAAGATAAGTACTGCTGTTATTTCATCTCTGCAATTAATCTACTGTTTCATGAATTCATGATGAACATGTGAATGTTGTTTTATGTATATGTTTTCTTCCGCTGTATGATTGAAGATTTATGCATTGAGTAACTGTGCATGTATGATGATGGATTTTTCATCTTAGCCTTCATCTGGTTATCTAGTATGCATTATGATTAATCTTTTTAACTCAGCATTTATCCTTGTTTATGTTCATGGGGATGTTTTCCCGTATGCATGGTGTTGGTCACGTCCTCTTCGCCGGTATGAGGGATGGGGACGTGACAGTATGGTATCGGGTGGCAAAACTGTCAGTCCTTTGCCCACATGCCCACTCCACCCATGACTTTCCATTCAATCCACTCCATCCCGGTCAGTTCACCTTTACGGCGGCATCTGTTGAGGCTCACGTAGAGCAGTGGTCGGTCATGCTCACGCACAAAGTCGTGGTCTGTTCATTCTCACCTGATTTCAGATGGTCTGTTCATTTCTTCTAGGGGGTCTGTTCATATTCCTTACACAGAGGTCAGTGCTGTTATCCTCACGCACTCTCACGCATGCTCTCTGTGGTTTTCCCATTCCTCCCATTGGTTACTTATCCGTGCACATGAGGGGAGCTGTACACTCTCACACAGCCAGGAGAGGAGCTACTGATCGATGATCATTCACATTCTTCCATAGAGTGGAATTGGGTATGTTTTCCCCTGTGTTTTGTTGTTGGGTGTAAGTTTTTCCTCAAGCGTAGACCGTTGGAGTCGTTTCCCATGTCGTGAGCTGTGCTCTCTGATTGCGTTCTGGGACTGTTGTCTTCCCCACGTGTTTTGTTGGCTGTGGTGTCTAATTTCGTTTTGGACCTCTGTGGATTTCCAACTCGTGGGTTGAGTTTCCCTCTGCCCATGCTGGGAGTTGGCCTCTCCTCTATTTTTTGGACTGTGTGATGTTTCCCAGCCTTTATAGTGGTGAATTGTGTGTGCTGTTGGCTTATTTTTCCTTGTTTTGGAGCTGTGGATTGTTTCCATCATTTCATTGTGAGTTTGGGCTGCTGATATACCTTGGTTTGGGTGCAGTTGCTGAGTTGTTTTGGCCATGTGAGGGCTAAGAACAACTCTGTGTGGTCTGGTGGACTTGAGCTGTGCTCGTATTTTGTTTGGGATTATCCTTGGTTGTCCTTGCCTTCTTCACAGGACTGTAAAGGGATTGTTATGCTACAGGTGTGCAGTGGTTGGTCTTCGAACTGTGCTGGCTTGGCCGATTGAGGAAGGCCTGGTAAACCTAGTGGTGTTGGTTTGGCTGATTGTGTCCCTCAGCTATGTGTAAGCATGCATTGACCCTTATCCTTGGAGGAATCATGCCTAGCTCGGGGGTGGCAGTGTGCTGAGAGATTGATGAGAACGCTAGCCTATGGTTGGGTGGAACGTTGTAGTGACGTAGCTGGTTGCGGGATTCTTCATCAAAAGATAAGTACTGCTGTTATTTCATCTCTGCAATTAATCTACTATTTCATGAATCATGATGAACATGTGAATGTTGTTTTATGTATATGTTTGCTTCCACTGTATGATTGAAGATTTATGCATTGAGTAACTGTGCATGTATGATGATGGATTTTTCATCTTAGCCTGCATCTGGTTATCTAGTATGCATTATGATTAATATTTTTAACTCATCATTTATCCTTGTTTATGTTCATGGGGCTGTTTTCCCGTATGCATGGTGTTGGTCACGTCCTCTTCACCGGTCTGAGGGATGGGGACGTGACAGTATGGTATCAGAGCTCAAGGTTGCAACAATGGGCCTCTATGGGCCAAGAAGGTGCAGTGACAGACGCAGAACCTCTTCCTGCCCAGTAGAAATCAGATTGGAAACTTCAAAGAAAATTGCCTAAGTGTTGGACAGGCGGAAGGTTTAGCGGTTTCCAGTCCGCCATTGCGGCTGCTGAAGGGACTAAACCACCAATGCAGCAATGTATTCGATTGCCAACGAAAGGAGTTTCAATTTTTTTTTTTAAGTGTGCCCCATTGGAACAATCAGCGAAGTCAACTTCCGCCGTTGCAGAAGAGTTGGTGAAGTGGGCTTCCGCTGTAGCGGAAGAGTTAGAGGTTTCTCGTTCGCCATTGCAGAAGTCCAAACTGTTAAGTCTTCCGACGGGAAATTCCTCCAATCGCCGACACGTCAAAAAGGATAAGGCTCGAAGTTAGTTCACCAATCAGAAGAGTTGACGAAGTAAACTTCCACCGTTGCGGAAGCCAAAGGCACTAATCTTCCGATGTGGAAAGGCCGCCGACGCTGGAAGTTGAAATTCTCCTAAGGTATAAATCGTCGACTAGTGGAAGGAGTTAGCGATTCGCAAGCCGCAGTTTCGGAAGGGAAAGTGGTTCGTGAGCCGCTGTTGCGGATGGAGAAACAACTTCATGGCCGATGGGTGAGGCCTCGACCAACGTAAAGAAAGAAAGTACTGGCTTGCATAAGCTTGTGTTTGGATGATTGAAGCTCATGTTTCAGGTAGATTATTTCGAGCATCGTAGTGAGAGGTAATATCCTGACCAATGCCAGAATCTACCATACGATATGCATAATAGGCTGTTAAAATTCGAATTGTGAATTTCGGATTTAAGAAATTGCTGACAACCACTAGCCACTATTGGCTTGCATAAGATTGTGTTTGGTTGATTGAAACTCATGTTTCAGGTAGATTATTTCGAGCATGGCAGTGAGAGGTAAGACCCTGACCAATGCCAGAGTCTACCATGTGAAAGAGCCAAACTTTATGAGGAGAGTCTCATGGTTGTGAAAATAGTTGGTATGTGTTGCCGCCTTTTCACACACCTGGATCACGTGGCAGAAATCTTCAAGCCACTCGGTGTGTCCTTGGGGGCAAGTCTCGAGTCAAGGCTGTCAC